>MNCI01001817.1:1095621-1141551 GCA_015680685.1 Gnetum montanum | reverse complement strand
ACCTAATGGTTTTTGATGCTTCCTAATGCCTCTATTAACTCATGGTAAGAATTCAAAAATAAGTTTTTGCTTTAGTTTGATAAGTTCACTAACTTGGCCATAGCATCAAGCAACTTCACAAGCTTAAGAAAGCAACTTGGGGAAAATGTCTGGGATTACAACTTAAGATTCATTCATCAACTTGCTTATGTGCTAAGTGAGATGCATCCACAACCTGGTGGCATCCTCAATTTTTACTTATCCACCATTGACCCATTCTTTTCCTATGCTATCAAATCTGATTCCAACATAATAGAAATACAAGGAGCAATGGCTAAAGCTATCGAGTTAGAACAAATTATGCTCATGAATAGTATTCAAACCCAATTTGGAATGATGAGGGTTAGTAACCCTATGCATTCTAGCCCTCTACTTTTACCAACTTTCTCAATGACCAATACTATGTTTCAAACTCCCACTCTCATTCAACTGGCTCAACCTACAAACAATTATTTTCAAAGTTCAACATCTGCTTCATTTCTACCATCTAACACTGGTTTGAATGATGACCAATTGAAGGCCTTAATTCAATCCATCATAAACCCAAACAAGATATCTAATTTTATTGAACCTCCAACTCAAACCCAAAACTAGATGACCCAAATATTTACTTCACTTTTAAAACTTTCAAATGAAGTAGTTGAATTAAAGTAGAATAACAACAAGGTGCCTATACAATTTGAAAAGGTAAGTACGTCAATCAATGATAATTATTATTATCTTCATAACACTAGGCAACACTCTGAGAAAACTTGTCCTCAATTTTTAGCACTTTATGGTGACAATTCCTAGAGTCAACAAAGTGGAAAAACCCCTGTTATGATCCTTAATATACCTCATGAAATAGAAAATGAAGAGGTTCCCTCATTGGAACAAGTTATGATAAGTGATCCCAACCCACATAACACTAGCTACTGTAGACTTAGTGACATTATGAACACCACACAACAACAAACTAGGAATGATCCTTATACTCCTCCAAACAAAAGAGCTCATAGTCAAAACAACACAAATACTCAAATTGGGTTGTCACAAACAAATGCCCCACAATGACCAAACCCCCCTTCTACACTAAAAAGAACTTCACGTCAACAAGAAGCCAAATATGAACATAAGACTTACGATCTAGTTGAGGATTTGAAGAAAATTAAAGTCAACATTTCAATGTATGAACCTTTACATCTTAACAAAATAAAAGATGTGATCCAAAAGATAGTTCATAGACTTGAAACCACTAAAGAAAAATCTCCAACAACCGAAAGAAAAGTTCATTTTGCTGAAAGTCCTAATGCATTATCAATACAAAACATAAGCAATTCCATGATGAGTAAGAAAGAGTAACCTCCTTTCCTAACAACTTTGATTATTTTAGGAAAGAACGTTCATAATTGTTTGATGGATTCTAGAGAAATCATTAGTGTCATTCCACTTGAGGTATGTAAAACCTTAGAAGCATGGATGCTACCACAAATGAGAAGTGTGATTCAACTTGATGGATCTAATGTACCTATAGTAAAAGGAGTGAAAGTACAACTTAAAAAATACCCTACATTTACATATTATACAGATATCATAGTAGTTGAACAATCACCCACTTATGATGTGCTCTTATCTAGGACTTTTGGAGCCAAGTTTGGGGGCTTCTTTAGGTTAGATTTCTCAGAACTATTAATCCCTATCAAAGGAAAATTTAAATACATGGTCATACCAAGAAAGCCTTTCTATAAACAAGTAGTTACAACATTCAATTAGCAAAATCAATCTTTGAAAAATCAAAACACCAATCTTTATATTGGAGTTATTGAGGTTGAGCATGATGAACATGTTATAAATGACCATGTGAGTGAAATTACAAAAATAAGCCATTTTCTCATAAAAATTCCATCCAACCTTATCAAACTTCTAGAGAAGGTGAAGAAATCTATGAAGATACCTTGCCTTATCATCAACATGATGGAAAGGGATTTCTTCTAGGTGACTTACCACCATTAGGAGAGGAAAATGATATAAATGAAAATTTGTCCCTTAAAACATTAGAAGGAGTGCCAAATTTTAATGACATATCCATTGAACATATTCCTAAAGAAGCTGTATTCAATGACTTACAAAAACTTAGACCTATTAGACCTAAGATTGAAACTTGGATGAAAGAAGAACTTGATGAACTTTTAGAATTTAAAATTGTTCATCTTATGAAACATTCAAGTTGGACATCAAATTTAGTGCTTGATAGAAAACGAACAAGTGAATTACAATCATGTATCGATTTTTGTAATCTTAATCATCGACAAATTGTTAAAAGGTGGTTTGATAAGAGATATGCAAGTACAGTCTTTAAAATAAGAGATTTAGTCCTAAGAAGAGATAGAGCATTTGTTCAAACAGGTCCTCAAAGTAGGTTTTCTTCTATGTTGTCAGGTCCATTCCAAGTTACAAATGTCATTGGCTCCAATGTTCACAAAATTGCTGATTTACAAGGATAAAAGTTACCTAGAAATTTTAATGCATTTCATTTGAAGCATTTTTACTCAGGTGCCCCATGTGGACACCTAGTAGATCCTTAGTTGCATGTTTTCTTCACCTTTCACTATGCATTTCATTTATATATTGTTGCATTTGCATGTTTTCTTTGCATTTCCATCATCTCTTTCTTAGTGCATTAGTTTTGGATTTTGCTTTGCTTATGATTTTAATAATCATTATGATTATTTGAGCTACTAGGCATTGGGTCATCATAACACCATTTGAAAATAATATTTTATATGATATATCCTAGTACTATAACATCCTTTATATGATATGTTTCAATAATGCTATGATTCTTCCTAGTCTATTTCAAGTTTTTAGTTTTATTAGTATGTTGGATTATGAAGGATGGGATTTATGCTAACTTATCATGTAATTATCATGATCATGTACGTGTAGGATATGTGATGTTGGAGAATGGTTAGCCATAATCACTAGGTGACCTTGGAAAATACCTTTTTTCCTCTCATAAGCCCCCACCCTCAGGTGTGATGATCCCTGACTATCCTATGAATAATAGGGTGAAGTATGTCCATCCCTACTTGAGAATCCTTAGCCACCTAGGAGACTTGATATGATGCCAGCTAGATCATAATTAAAAGGCACATACACAAGGGTTAAACTGCACCATGGGAAAAGTTTTGAAAAGACCATGTTCTTTGGTAGTGCAACTAATTAGCCAGACTCATGTTGGAATTCATACCTTAAGAATAAAGTACACCATGAGCAAAGTTTCCTAAAAAAAAGAAAAAGAAACAAAAGAAAAAAGATGATGACCATGTTCATTGATAGTGTAATAAGTTCTTGAGTGTGTTGGGATTCAGTAGCAATCCTTACCCTAGCCTCCATTCCCTTTTAAAACCTATTTCCCTGAAATTCAAAAAAGAAAAAGAAAAAAAAAAAGAAAAAAAAAAGCAAATAATCCCTTTTCATCCCTTCCCTTTCAAAATGTATAAAAAAAATCCTAAGGAAACATTCGAAAGTTGCAATTAGCTACGATCTAACATAAGCTTGTCCTCCTCATTAAGTTTGGCATAAGTATCATGCTCAAAATAGTTTACATACTTTTTACTTTTACCTTGTGAGAAGATTGGGAATGAAATCTTAATTATATACTTTATATTATATATATATGTATCAATCTAGTTAAAGTTATGATTTATAAAGAGTATATGTTTTGAGATTAATGAAATAAGATGGTGTGATAAGGGTGGCCCATGTCTAGTTCTCTTTTGATCATACGGTTATATTAATTATGTTTAGATCAGTCTAGATTGCTTTTAAATTTCAAGTTGTCTTTATTTTATGATCTTTTTGATTCTCTATCTTTTGCATCTCATCTTAAAATTTCTATGGCTTTGTTGTCCCTTGCACTTGCATGCAATTTCTAGTTTGGGGACTAAGTGTTGATGCCAACATCACCCATGCTAGGCATAGGGCCATGTTTAAATAAGTTCAAATACCATGAAAATTAAAAAGTCTTATAAGCCTGCTATCTTTATCAATATGCATTTATTCTTCAACAATATCATGTCAATGTTGATATTCAAAATAACAAGTTTTTAAGAAATATGAACTCACATAATAAAAATAATTTATTAAATAATTAATTTCATGATTAGTTGACCATGGTCAACCTATCCATGGAATGATGGTTCACAATGGCTTTCCCTCTAGTGTTTCCAAGGCTATCTTTCAACTTTTCTAAATTTCAGCATAGCACAAAATAAAACTTAGATGATGATATGGGATTTCCTATTAGCATGAAATATGCATTAAAATGAGAGATGTGTAGGTGCAGACTGACATGGGGAAGTGGAAATGATGGTGGTGGATGTAACCAATGCATAGGGGAGATGAATCATCATGACAATGATGGGCATTACAAGGTAGTATGCATAGGCGAGTGGTGGACGTTATGCTTAGTGGGCATAACTGATGTTGTAGTAACCACTGACATTAGTGGAAGATGTGGACAATAGTGGTGGACATGGGTATTAAAGGATACCATTGGAGCATCTTATTAAGGGGGAAGCAAGTAGACACCAAGAAATCATCTCTTGGCCTCCCCTCTCCTACCAATAGATGTTGCATGCATGTGATAGGAACTACAATTGCGGTAACCAGAAGGTTAGTATGCAGTTACACATTGATGGGATTGCAGTGGATGATGCATGTAGACAACGATAGATGAAGTGCACTGTAGAAGAGCCACAAAAACAACGGTGATGTTGCATACATCAGTTGGTAAAGACATGACAGCTAGTAGGCATGTGATGTTTGCTACATGCGAACGGTGATAGCATTTTGCAGGCTCTCCCGACGGCATTACTGTTGCACATTAAAGATGCATCAACAGCAACGTGCAGTAGACAGTGTAGTGTGCATGCATGGCAGGCACAGTGAAACAAATCTCTCTCTCTCTCCCTCTCTTAATAGCTATGTCTGGTGTTGGTTGCAGCAATGTCTAACAACAAGACAACATAGACTAGTAGCAGTCAATGGGGACTAGGGAAAAGTTTAAAATTTACTAGTTACTTATTATATTTTCATTAAGTCTTAAAATTTAAAAAAATTATTTAATTTAAATTCTTTTGAATTATTAGTTTAATTTACTTTTTTTAGAATGTCACATGGCCCTCTCTAGCTGAGACTATTTCTAGGTTTCCATACCCATATAGGAGGCACCCTAGCTAATAATATTTTTAAATGAGTTTTTTTCCCAATGTTGGTGCATCCAAAATTTACCCATTAATAGATAAAAATAAAAATATATATATGGAGCACAAGACCCTGCAAGGGCTACGTAACCTCAGAGACCCGACAAGGGCTACACCACCATTTTTGGGCACTGCTGGTCATGTTGTGCTGGCTGCTATGCCACTGTGGAATGCTACCTTCCACAGAGCTTCGTAGGCACTACCAGTAGGTCATACCATCAACTGTAAAATTTTTACATTAGTTAATGGAAATTTGAAAACACCAACAAAATAAGCAGTAAAATTAAATTCAAAACATGGAGGAAACTTTACCAAAATGGAATTTGGGGCCTTGATAGCAAGTAAGATAAGAATTATTTAATCAAGTGTGCTTGCTCTAGAGTAGTACTAGGATGGATGATCTTTTGAGAAGTCTTGTTTTTCATGTCTAATATTTTCAACTCTAGAAGTCATAATTTTTTATTTTGGAAGCCCTTTTCAACAAACAAAGAGTTGTTTCCTATATATTTCAACCTCTTGGATGTAATGGTGAAGTCAGATCTATGCCATGAAACTTTAAATATTAGTTTTACTCCTTGCCCAATATGATGCCTCAAGATCTTTAAAAACTCCATTTTAGCATAACTCAAGCATACAATGTCCATTTTTAACATTTGAATAATTATTTCTAACATTTGTTAGCCTTCTAGATTTAATAGCAAGGTTAGATTTATTATTTGGTTACCCAATAATTTAATGATAACTTAAATCATGTTTGAAGAGGCTATAACATAGACTAGCTAATTATGCCTACCAATTTAATTATTGAGACTTACAAATTTAACGTCTTAAACCTTAAGATTAAGCATGTAACCTATGTAGATAGATAGTCTTAGCTTTCTAAACCATTAGTTTGTCATTTAGTTACACTACTAGAATCGGTGTCTTAAGTGGTGTAGAAAGGTCATTAAAAATTAGATAACATAGCTAAATATTGCCAAAATCAATTGATGAACCAAAATGGTTAAGAAGATGTATATCAATTTGTCTTGTAATTAAATCATACTAAAGAAAAACAAGAAGAGTTATAATCTCATTCTGACAAGGTGTATGATACCATGAAGAGTAATGATGTAGAAGAGAATCCAAGAGTGAGAATGAAATTTGCAACATATAACATGCTTGCAAGAGCCCTATTTAGTGAGAGACAACATCTACTATGTCCTCCATGGGTCTTGGGCTTGATATCTGTGCATCTTAGCAAAGTTACAAGATTTAGATGTTGATGTCTTATGCCTACAAAAAGTCTTGCCATGGAAATTTCTATACCAGTTCCAATTGAGCTTGGGAAAGATGAGATACAAAGGTATTTACAAGCAAAAAGGTTCTTTTGGAAGTTCTTCTTTTGAGCCATAAAGATGAGCTTATTACAAAAATCATAACATTGATGGTTATGTGATCTTTTATAAAGAAGACAACTTTGAATTAGTACAAAGATTTAAATGGAGTTTAGAAGATACCATTTTTAAAATCCCAAAACTTCAAATCATGGGAAAGAAAGAATGGTCAAGGTTCTAGAGAAGCCACATTACTTTGGAAATGATACTAAAAATTGAGTTATTAGGAAGATGTGTATGTGTAGTTAACACATTTAGTTGCCAAATCAACATGTCCATATGTTAGATTGTGTCAAGAGGCATACTTGATTAAGAAAATAGAAGAAAGTTTGAAGAATAAGTTATTCCTATGCCATACCAATCTAGTGCTAATTTTTCTTTATGGAGACTTCAATACAAAATTTAGAAGCAATGTTTATCAATTCGTAAAACATGGATGTGTAAAGGAATCCTTGAAAGACAAACCCAATTTGAAGAAGGAGTTCCCATCAATTCAACATGCAATTCCATTAGCTAGTGCATATTATGCTTACTTCGAATCTTCAATAGATAAATCAGATTCTAGAATTTAGGAATAGATGATGTTGATGGATAGTATTTATCAAGAATCACAGTTTACCAATTACTCTACCATGATTAATGAAGATGGGTTAACATCATTCTTCATTGAGATCCTAGATTATATTTGGTATGATGTTCGATTCTTCCAAGTTAGCAAGTTGCTAGAGTTAATTCCTAAAGAAAACATTGAGAAGAAGCAAGATCAAGCCCTTCCATCTTGAACAAGATCATCTAATCATATATCACCTATGGCAGAATTACAACTACTTCCATTAACTCCAAAGGTTGATCAAGATGAGGAAGCATCTTAACCTTACTTTTATTTATGATTTTCTTAATTTTATTTATTATTTATATTTTAATTTAGATAAGTAAAATTTTTATGGTAATGCAAGTTCGGAATAAGGATTTTCCCTACCTTCACTTGGATAATTAAATATGAGTTGTATCTTATGTGATCCTAGTTACAACTAGTGATTAGTCATTGGTAGATCTTTAATTTAACTCTTGTCATTATTTTAGAAAATGAGATAAGTATTAATAAAATAATATTTAATACTTATATAAATTCTTTTCACTTATATTTTATTTGTAGAATAAGCAAGAGACAACTTCAAGTCCAAAGGACAAATCAAATTATTGAAGCATAGGATCATAAAAGAATCATTTAAGCTAGAAAAAGATAGTGAAAGTGGACTTGTTTGAGGACAAATAAAACCTAAGGAGAGTAGATTGTAATGTCCCTATTTCCAAAGATGCTACATAATGAAGATGAAGCTTCTTCATTACAAGTCTTATCATTATCATAACAAGACCTAAAAGGAAAGTTGTAATTAAGATATGAAAGGACATGTTGTAATAATGGATGTGTATCTTTAGTAACCTTTGGGGGTTTGAACTAAGGAATTTATACCTATGGATCAAAGGTTGTATCAACATGGAGTTGTAAAACCAGTAAAGGTGAGTAACAGGTGTCGAGTAAAGTGGGACAGGAAGAGGACTAACCATCCATTCTAGTCAGTTGTAGGCCTAACCATGGTGGCACTGCTGGATTACCTCTAAGGGATAGATGTTGAAGGAAGAAAACCCCAAGGAACACTCTCAGAGCATGATCCAAACATACTATTCTGCATCAATAAAGCATTCTTTTCTTTTCTCTTCTGCATTTTTCCTATTATGTTCTTTATGCATAATTTCTAATATAATGTATATTTGATGTTTGCCATGACAACTGGGAATAGAATGTCACACCATCATACTGAAGGTATGATCAATTTCTTCTTGTCGTACTTCACTCGGCTCTTATCACTTACCAATCTAGCTCCACCACTTCATGCTAATATGACCTCTAAGTTTAGACTTAAATGTCACAAGTCAAACCCTTTCCCAAGAAGTATCATAAATAGTTACAAATTTTCATAACAAGGAACCCCTTCTTTTGAAGGTTAATTACATGATTAATAACATAATTCTACCCTTAACAAAGGATGGGACAATACAATCTACCTCCCTTAAGAATCTTACCCTTCCTCAAGTGCTTCCTCTATGTCTAGTAAGTCAACAATTACATCCTCACTATGCTCTCACTTTTAGCTCCATTATTATCTTCATTATCATCTATAGATATAAAAACTATGAATTAATCTCTTACTATTACCTATTAATAAATAAAATTTATTACTTAATATCATGACGATAAAAAAGTTAAGGGTAGGTGTTGAGAATAAACTCCCTATTTTTTCAAGTTTATTAATCACAATGAGACCATTGGATGAGTACTTTGCTAATGGTTTTATTATAAATCTTCTTTGTTCTATGACCCTTAATTGCAATAGGTTTAACTTCAAAGTTAATGTTAGATCTTAGGGGTAAGATATTCTAATATAGTACATAAGATACATCATTCTAATGGAACTTCTTAAGAAAACTCACATGGAAAACAAGAGTAATCTTTAAATTTACTAGAATACTTAATTGATAGGATACACTAATTATTTCTGAAACTTCAAAAGGTCCAAAGTATCTTAGGGCTAACTTAGTAGATTTTCCTATCTTAAGGAATTCCTAGTGGGCCTTACTCTTAATAATACTTGATCCCTAATCCGAATTTTTTTTTTAGGCAATGTTAATTTGCATATCCCTTATACTTATCCTAGGCTACTTACAAATTCTATTTAACTCTTGTAATGATATTTTCCATGATTTTCATTTCTTCTTTCTTCCACTTTGCTCTTAAAGTTTGATCTACCCTAGTTAGTGATGTATGGTAATTCCATTTGTATATAACTTCTAATGTTACATGTATGGATCCTTAATAATTATTATTCTAAGAAAATTTAGCTAGATGCAAGTAATTTTTCCATGTTTTTGGTCTAATTCTAATGTAGCTTTATAGAATATCTTCTAGTATTCAATTGACATGTTTCATTTGGTTGTTTGTTTCTTAGTGGTATAGCATGCTAAATTTCAATTAAGTCCCAAGTTCCTTGAAGACATTTCACTAGAATTTAGAGATAAACATAGGATCTCTATATGATGTTATTGATTTTGGGCATCCATATAGTTGAAATATCTCATGTACAAATTTTTGGACTACATATTTGGTGGTATTTATAGATTTTAGAGTTATGAAATGAGCCATTTTGATAGATGATTAACTACCATCAAGATTAAGCCATTTCCTTTCTTGGTTATTGGCCATCCCACAATGAAATCCCTCATAACATCTTTTCATTTTTGTGTTGGAACCTACATAGGTTGTAATAATCCTCTTAGTTTGTTTTGTTCAACCTTCACTCTTTGGCAAGTTGGGAAATTTTTAATGTATTTGGATACATCATTCTTCATTCTAGGCCAAAAATAAAACTTGCGTATCATCACATAGATTTTAATATATCCATGATGTCTGGCATGTGATACTTCATGGGCTTTGGACAATAATTTAAGTATCCAATTTCCTTCTAGTATACCCTTTATCCCTTCATTAATAGATCATTTAGGAAAAGATGGTAATGATGCTTAGAAGAAATATTGGTTACAATGAATTTGATATAAGGATCTTCTTTTTATCCATTCCTTGATCTCTTCTTTCTTATGTGTTATCACAACACTAATCCACATACGACTAAGGTTTTCATCCACTATATTTTATTTCCCTAGAATATATTTAATTTCAAAATCTTACTTGGTCAATAATTCTACCCCCCTTCATTTTCAAGTGTTTAAGATGGGTTGTCTCTCTAAATATTCTAGGCTTTTATGATATATTTTTATTACAAATCTTTTTCCACAAAGATAATGTATCCCATTCTTAAATCATGAAAACTTATCAATAATTCTAGATTGTGGGTTAAGTAGTTTACCTCAAATCCTCATAATTTATGAGACTCAAAACATACCACTTTATATTTTTGTAAAAGAACCATACTAATCCCTACTTTGTAGGCATTCGTAGATACTTCAAATGATATCTCTTCATTTAGGATTCTCACAATAGACACCATTGTTAATAGAATCTTTAGTCTTAGAAAAGCTTCCTTGCATTCTTCATCAAACTTAAATGCACATTTTTCTTATAAGAGGTTAGTCAAGAAGGCTATCAAGGTAGAATAATATTTAATAAAATGTTGAGAAAAGGCTACTAAGCCTAAGAACATGCAAACTACTATAGTATCTTTAAAATTTGGCTAATCACAAACTATACTACCTTTAGATGGATCTACTTGTAGTCCTTGCTTAGACACAAGATGGTTCAAGTATGATACTTCTTCTTTAAAGAGTTTGCATTTACTTAATTTTACCTTTTATTGATATTCCTTGAGAATTTTCATTGTAAATTGTAAATGTTTAATATGTTCCTCTCTTGACTTAGAATAAATAAATATGTCATCTATAAATATGATAAAAAACTGATCAAGGCATTCTTGAAAGATATTATTCATTAATGTGATGCATGTTGTAGGGGCATTGATCAATCTAAATAGCATCACCACAATCTCATAGAATCCATACCTAGTTCTAAATGTTGTTTTATCAAAATATTTTTCTTTAATCCTTATTTGGTGATAACTTGATTTTAAATCAATCTTAGAAAAATAACATGCTCTAATAAGTTGGTTAAATAGGTCATTAATCCTAGGTAAGGAATAGGCATTTTTAATTGTTACTTTGTTTAATGCCCTATACATAACCTTAATGTACCATTCTTCTTCTTAACAAATAAAACTGGTGTACCCCCAAGGTGAGATACTTGGTTGAATCTTCCATTCTTCTAATAATTGGTCTAATTGTACTTTTAATTCTCTTAATTCTAAAGTGGAAAACCTATATATGGCTTTTAAAACTAGTTTTGTATTAGGAAAGATTTCAATGGAATGTTCATCAATTCTTTTTAAAGGGAATTTCATAGTTTCATAAAATACTAAATCCTCATATTCTTCAAGTTCTTTTGAAATCACACTATCAAAAAGTTTTTGGGGTTGAGTTTTACGAAGAACATAGTAGCATCATTCTTAACTAGTCTCTTAGCTTGCTTAATAGTTATTATATGAATTTTCTTCATTATTCCTACCCCCTTAAAACCCTGACTCTATCAGTGATTGGCATTTCTAAAATATGGGTTGCAAAATGGGTAGTGTAATAACTCATATTTTTAACCTCCTATTTTATCTTTATCTTTCATTAATCTTTGTTGAATTAAGTCTTGTGGAGTATTTGATCTCATCACCTTTAAAACATTAATGATTGTGCTCCATAATATTATGAAATCTTTAAATTGACTCACATTTAACAAACTCTTACTAAACCTTTTCATTTATAATGAATGTGATTTTGGAAATAACTCATTGTAAATCATTATTGCAATATTGGATGGAAACTATAATCTTGTATTTAATTATGGGCTCCTATCTCTCTCTAGCATTGCTTGCTATTTCTCATTATTTATGTCTTCTTTTCTTGCTATGATTGGATTCCTTGGTATTTAGCTCACGTGCTATAATGCAATCTCTATTGCAATTTGGTTTGTTGAGGTAGAGTAACAAATCCAAGCTTTGTTTTCACTTATTCAATTGCAAGGTTCTAGTTGTTACCTTGTGATTACTAGCTTTATCATTCATGTTTTTAGAGTCTCCAATGAATTTTTATCCTTTGATGATGTTTTGCAATCATTTCGCACTTTTTCCAACCAAATGAGAAGTCTTAAAGGTCAAGAAGACATCTTTCCTAAAGTACTAGAAATTGCAAAATATGTCTCTTTACCATAGAAGAGGTCTTGCCAAAGATGTCTCTCTAGGAAGAAGACATCTGGTAAGAGATGTCTTGCTAGAGAGGAAGATGTCTCATAGACAATGTATCCAAAGAGATTTTTTGTAGGAGATGTATCCTCTAGATTGGAGATGTTTCATTAGAGATGTCTCTTGGTAGGTCAAGATGTCTCCCTTGCTAGGATTGTTAAAAAATATACCCAAATTGAGGTCTAGATTTTTGTTTTGTGTTCAAATAGCTCCCCTTTAGCCTTGAGACACTTCAAACTCTTTGAAACACACCTAAAAATGCCTATAATTAGGTAAAACGTACCATTTTATGGTCATATTATGATTACCATTTATCTCTAGAGTATGCCTGATCTTCGATGCATCTTATTAATCTCTTGATGATGGATTATTATGGGATCAATGGGTAAGCATTGTGGGAAGTCTAGGATGGTCTCTAGAACTTGATTTACATTACTTATGATTGTACTTTGGGTGGCTAGAACTAAGAGTTAATGGAAAGGCATTATGGAGGTTAAGGATGATGCCCTTGCTTAACCCATATCATCTATGATTGTACTTAGGTTGTGACATTGGGAAAGAATTATGGGAGAACTATGAATGTCAAGTTGATAGATTTTAGGATGTACAACTAAAGGATGGGTAATTTGTATGAGTTTGTATATAGGTTTAGTTTGTCCAAGAGAGGTGAGATAGGTCAATCAGTTCTTGAGGAGGATCACTACCATTTAAGATAGATGATATCTTTATAGACTAAGAGTCCTTATGCATAATTGATTCTAGTTCATTATTGGTTTGCATATCTCTTAATGTTTTATGGACATCATGGTTTGAATATGGATTTTTGGTGTATAATCTCATGGATCTTGAGGTGGCTTCTTGTGCAGAAAGTGCTCCATTTGTTAGCTTATGCTAGGTGCACCAAGGTGGTTAAATCTACTAGAATTTTTATAACTCTTCTTGCATGTGTGAATGTAGATTCAAGTGATAGGAGCTAGGTGCTAGATAATGATGGAGCTAGATTATTGAAGCCTTTCTTTATGTTTTTAGATTTTGATTTTGTAGTTATGATGATCATGATGTATTTGAGCTTTTGTGATGTTGGATAATAACAACTCTCTTTTGAGACTATGAACATGTTTGGTTAAGATTTATTTACAATTTATGGATAATGGAATTACTACTTAATATACTCTGATGCATTATTTGTTAACCATGCATTTTAATTTGGGTTTATAATGCTTATGGTGATTATTTTCTTTTGGTTATAAGCATTATGACATCACATGTCCATATTATAAGAGTTATGTAACTAAACTTGGATTATCTAAGTATAAAATTTTTGGGTGTGACAAGTTGGTATTAGAGCATGGTTTTTGGATCAATGATCAAATTTGTTAGTTTTTGTAGATGCCTCCAAGAAGAAGAGAGAGTGATGAGGCAAGTTCTAGTAATGTATAATAATAATTTCTCCAAATGCTGCTAAACTTGTTGAGTAATGAAAGTAACCAAGAAGGAGTCACAAGTGTAGAGCCTAGTAACCAAAAGTTGGTTAAAGAGTTTAGGAAGTTTCTTCCACCTACATTCAAAGAAATTGATGATTTAACAGTGGCCCATTAGTTAGTGGAATAAATAAAGAAGGCTTTTAATATTTTGAGTTGCATACCAATCCAAAACACAAGGTTGGCTACTTAGTAACTCCAAGGTTTTGCAAGACATTCGTGGAATAATTTACTTCAAGTTAAAGAATGGGAAGTAAATAATGTGGCATGGGATGACTTCAAGAAGGAGTTAGAAGATTAATATGTCATTAAGAACTACTGAAAAAAGAAAGAAGATGAATTCTATATATTGGTGCAAGATGAAATGATAGTAAGTTTTGTGGGTTAGTTGAGTATGTTCCTCATGCTTTGAAAGATGATGAATTTTATGCCAAAATATTTTTAAAGAACCTAAGGCCATTCATCAAATAGCATTTATTAGCTTTTATTATAATAGAGTATGAGAAGACATGAATGTGAGTACTATGAGTGGAGAGGAACTAAATGGAGGATCGAGGATAAGATGGGATAAATAAGAAGATATAGAAAAGGAAGGCCCTAACAAAGATCGATGAAAAGAGAAACAAGGCCCTAAGAATGGAGCAAGAGAAACCACATAAGAATTTACCAATTTATTACAAAAAAAAGAGTCAAGGTAAGACAATAACATGTTTTTATTATAAGAAAATGGATCACATTAAGGCATTTTTTCCAAAGCTAAAGAGGGATAAGGAGTCATTCAATAACTATTCTAGAGGTAAAGCATGTAGTATTGTGAAAGTTATCCAATGAAAAGAAGAAGAAATAGCTCCAAGAATATATAACTTGCTAAAATCTCTAATCTTCTCTAATCTTCTAGGAGGAAGATTCCTTAAGGAAGTGAGAATGTAATAACTCATATTTTTAATTCTCTATTTTATCACTATCTTTCATCTATCTTTATTGATTTAAGTCTTATTAAGGATTTGATCTCATCACCTTTAAAACATTAATGATTGTGCTCCATTATATTATGGAATCTTTAAATTAGCTTTATTTAACTTGATTTATATTTTTATCATCTTTCCATTTTGAAATATTTCTTTTTTAAATTCTAATATTGGTATCTAATAGAATATTTTATTAATATTGTTTTGTTGAGCTTTTAGATTTATATGCTACTAATTTTCTTGGTGTTTCTTACTAAAAATAGGTTGATGAAAGTTGACACATGTTGTGATCTAGAACATTGATTTTTGGAAAAATATCATACTTTTGATAACTTGCACAAAGCCTTGCTTCTATTTTCTTTTCCAATGTGAACTAGAGAATTCCTATTACTTATCAAACTCTTATTAAACCTTTTCATTTATTATGAATGTAATTTTGGAGATAACTCATTGTAAACCATTGTTGCTATATTTAGTAGAGATTGTAATCTTATATTTAATTGTGAGCTTCTATCTTTCTCTAACATTGCTTTCTCTTTCTCATCAATTGTGTCTTCCGTTTTTGTAGTGATCTGATTCCTTGACATTCAACTCATGTGTTGTAGTCCAATATCTATTAAGTTTATTAAGGTAGAGTAACCAATCCAAGCTTTGTTTTTCATTATTCAATTTCAATGTTTCAGTTATTGCCTTGTGATTACTAGCTTTATCATTCATGTTTTTGAATTTTCAAATGAAATTTTATCCTTTGGTAATCTGTTGTGATTATTTCATCCTTTTTCTGATAGAAGTATATGTCTTGGAGATTAGGAAGATGTCTTTCCCAAAGTACTAGAAATTACAAAATACATATTTTTGGTGGAAAAGACATCTTGCCATAGACATCTATCTAGGAAGAAGATGTTTGTAAGAAATGTCTCATAGAGAGGGAGACATCTCATAAGAGATGTCTCCAAGAAGACTGCTTGGAGGAGACATCTTCGTTGGACTAGAGATGTCTTACCAGAGACATCTCTTAGTAGGTCAAGACATCTCTCCTACTAGGAATGTTTAGAAAACTATCCAAACGAAGATCAAGAGTTCTGTTTTGTGCTTAAATAGGTCCCCTTTAATCTTAGAACACCTTAAACTCTTTGAAACACAACCAAAGTCATTCAAAATTAGGTAAAACATACCAATATATGGACATCTTATGGTTAGTATTTATCTTATCTATTTCATGTTGTTTACATATTCTCTAGAGCATTCTTGATCTTTGATTCCTCTTTCTAATTTCCTCATGATGGATTATTATGAGATTTATGGGTTAGCATTGTATGAAGTCTAATATGGCCTCTAAAAAACTTAACCAACATTACTTATGTTCATATTATGGATGGCTAGATCTAAGTGTTAATGGGTAGGAATTGTAAGAGGTAAGGATGGTATCCTTGCTTAATCCATCTTACCTATGATTACACTTAGGTTGTAACATTGGGTAAGCATTCTAGGGGAATTTTCTAGATAACAATGTTTACTCATGTTACTTGTGAATGTCATGTGGTTGATTTTCATGATACAAAACTAAAAAATGGGTAATCCATCTAAGTTTGTATCTAGGTTTAGTTCATCCAAGAGAGATAAGATTAATCAACTAGTTCTTGAGGAGGATCAGATCCATCTAAGATAGGTGAGATCTTTAAAAACCAAGAGTCCTTTCAGATGATCGATTCTAGTTCATTCTTAGCTGTTTATCTCATGACATTTTGTGAATGTCATGATTTTAATATGGCTTTTTAGTATATAATCTCATGGATCTTGACTTGTGCAACACATACCCCATTTGTCAGCTTACTCTTGGTGCACCAAGGTGGTTATTTCTACTAGAAGATTTCTAATCCTTCCTACATGTGAGGATGTAGATTTAGGTAGTAGAAGCTAGGTGTTATATGATGATGAAGCTAGATCCTTGGAGCCTTTCTTTATGTTTTAAAATTTTTATTTTGTAATCATGATGATCATAATGTATTTGTGCTTTTGTAATCTTGAATAATAATAGCTCTTTTTTAGACAATGAACATGTTTGGTTATGAGATTCAGTTATAATTTATGGATAATGGAATTATTTCTTAACATATTCCAATTTGTTATTATTTAACCATGCATTTTGGTTAAGATTTATAATGCTTTTGGTGATTATTTTCATTTGGTTATAAGCATTATGACATCACATGTCCATGTTAGAATATTTTCATAGATAAACTTGGATTATCTAAGTATGAAATTTTAGGGTGTGATAGGTAGTAATATCAAATTTTTGTAGAAGAAGAAAACATTCTTAATATTTCATCAATGTCTCCTGACTTAAATTCAAATAATTCATCAACAAAAGAAATATCTTGCAAGATAAAAGTAATTTCTCCATACCTAGTATGCTTGCTTACTATCATTCCATCTACAAGTTCTCTTCTAATAACTTTCTTGGAAGGTAAGATTAGATTTAATGGCTTAACTAAAGTTGGTGAAAAAAATTATCACTTGCTCCACTATCAATCAAAAATTTAATCTTATGATCCTTAATTAATCCTTTAGAAATGACTAAAGAAAATTGAAATTTTATCAAATCTAACTTTATTGATGCTAAAATCTTCTTCATTGTGGCCATAGTAGTAGTTTTTCTCTCTCCTTTGATGACATTGAAATTGGGTTTTTAATTTTAGTTTTGATTTTTTCTTTACATTCTTGCTCATAATTTTGAATAATCTTGCTTGAAGTAATATTCATCTTAAGTGAAACATCTATATCAAGTTCTCTTAGTGGGTGTGTCTTCTATCCTTGCTAATACATACTTGATTTGATTCCTCATAATCCATAGCAATTCTATATGCTTCATCAACTTTTTGGCGATTATTTGCACATGTATGGGGATGTAGTTACATATGTATTCCATCAATAAACTTTGAATCCAACTCTCCCTCATCTTGATGGCTTAAATATTAGGAGAAATCACAAAATTTCTTATAGTAATCTTCCACGGATTGCCTACCCAATCTTATCTTAAGAAATAAATTTGGTACAATATTTTGTTTAAAATATCAACAAAAGTTAAGCCAATTTGTAATTAAGCCTTAAGATCATAGTCCATTCCACCATGTTGCTACAAGTCCCCTTAAATACAAAGAAACTAATTCTAAACATTCTTGGCTTGGTAAATTCAACATATCAAAATAATTCTCCATGGCATCAAGCCAATCTTTCACTTTGGAACTAGACCCAAGGGCTCCATCATAATGATCAAGTTTGACCTTTTTGACATGAACTTGGATTAATGATTTTCTTGGTGAATTTTGCCAATTCCAATAACCCTTACCTTTAAGTTTGATTCTTTGCCCTTGTAAAGGAATGTTGGCACCTTATCATCCAACAAGTGGAGATTGATCTTAATACTGATCCCTAGGAGAAAATTAATCTTGGTACTAATCTTAGTGATGTTGGAATTAATCTTGGTGATAATCCCTACATGGAAATTAATTTTGATTATGATCTCTAGGTGAATATTGGTTCTATTTGGAAGGTTGGATTAAATGATCAATTAATTTCTTGATGGAATCCATAAAGAAATCCATCTTCCCTTGAAATTTTTACCATTTTGCTTTCAAACTCTAGGATAATTCCCTAATCTCTTCTAACATATTTTACATATTTGTCCCAAACCCTTGGTTTGATTGATGGAGTTCCTCTTGGAAAACTCTAATTTTATTACTATGTTGTTTAAGGGTATTCATTCAATCATTGAATTGGGATTCCATCATTCTCTAATGTAGTCTCTCAACTTTGGACATTGATAAGTCAAAGAAACCAGACAAGGTGATCATCCCCTTACCTCTATGGCCCTTTTTATGGGTTATGTGATCGTTAATTGGTTCTAAAAGAGGTTAGAACTATTGTGAAATAATTTTCTCTTCCTTAAGTCCCAACTAGCCACAAAAGACTAATTACTCAAAAGAATATTCCATTTGTTAGGTTTCCAATCAAGCTTTTTCATGTTCTGAAGAGCTAAATAACAAATTTAGAAACTACTTTTCCATCTCTTGTAGGCTAAATATGACTATTCCATTACATCCAAGAGGTTCAAATCTATTGGAAATGACTCTTGTTTTACTAAAATTGAACTTCAAAATTACAAATTAGGGCCATTTTCAGTTGAAAAAAAATTGACGTAAATTAAGACTTTTGAGAGATCATCCATCCTAGTATCGCTCCAATATGAGTGTGCTTAATTACAAAATTTTTATCTTAGTTCTTATCAACACATGTAATTTTTTTTTTTGAAAATTTTCTTTGTGTTTTTAAATTTGAATTTTAGCCTATGTTTGATGTGTTTGAAGATTCCATCAATTGATAAAAAATTGGAAATTTTTTGTCAATTGATGAAAAAGTTTACTAAGAAGGTAGGATGGTGACACTAACAATGTTTATCAATGCTTTGGGAAAGGTAGGATTTTATGATGTCAGAAATGTTCATTAATTCTTAGGGGGAAGGAGAATTTTACAATGACAACAATGTCTATTGGTTCAGGGAAAGGTAGGATTTTATAGCATCAATGGTATTCATTAGCACTTTAGGGAAGGTAGGATTATATGGTACTAGTGATGTTCATCAATGCTCCAAGGGAGGCAAGATGTTATGGTACTTATAGTTTCCATCAAAGATCTAGATAAAGAAAGATTTTACAACATTGATAATGTTCATTAGAGCTCCACGGGAGGTAGGATTTTATGGTGTTGACAATATCCATTGACAAGAAGAAATACCACAAAAAAATCAAGAAGGGCTATAAGGGAAGGAAGGGATAGGTGGTGAGGATGACGTAGGATGGTGCATGATGGCTATAAGATGGTTAGTCTTTAGTAGCTACATGAAGGATGGCTGCGCTTCCCTAGTAGTAGCCATGCTAGAACTTGCAGCACTACGACTTAGTTGGCCAACTGTGATGGCCAGCTGTGCTACTAAATAGCCGGCCAACCAGAATAATTACTAGCAGCTTGTCTTGTGGCTTAGATAGATTTTTTATAATTAAAATTAAATTTTAATTATTAATATTTAAATATTAATAAGTTTATGATCCAATTCAACCTATTAAGTTGCACAAGTGGTTAGCCTAAAAGAGGGTAAGAGTTAGGCTTTGTAATGACAAGGTTATGGATTTGACTCCCAACCTCAATTATTTTTTAAAGTAAAAATTTAAAATAAAAAAAATTAAATTTAATGAAATAATAATTAAATTTAACGTTCAATTTTCTAAATTTAAAAATTATAAATTTTAATTAACAACATGCTTAGTGAGAAATGAGATACCTCACAAATCATAAGTTAGATTTCGATGAAATTAGTATTGTTAAAATCATCTTGAAGAACGCTATGTGGTAGAATCATGATAACTCTAATTTACTAAACCTATCAATTGTTAAATTTAGAAAATTAATTATCAATGAAAAATTTATTAATAATTAATTACATATTAACATAGGTTGTAACTATAGTTTTTTCTAGTCATTGATAACTTCAACTATTAATAGGGTTCTTAGATTTTCTCTATAAATTGATGGAAATGGTGTCTTTTTATCCATTCTTTTCAAATCAATCCTTTTTACATAGTAGTTGTAGAGAGATTTCTTTAGCATAGCAAATTGTGGCATGACTCTTCCAAAGTGTCTTGGTCAAGCTTTCCCACCACCTTAGGTACCCATGCATCTATTTCTATTATTTTATATCTAAATAGTATAATTGATGCTATTGAACTAGTTCATATTTTATTAGATATTAAAGGTCTTGAATATGTTAAAACTTTTAGATTATTAGAGTTGCTAGTTTTTTCCATTTTAAAGACTAATTCCTGCAAGAACCTCATAATAAATTGGTGTAATATTTATAGTCTTTGGGAAGGTTCTCTTTCAAGAATGACTTTTGGAAGTCTAGTGATTACTGCTACTAATATTCAATATATTTTTGGCTTTTAAACTAGAGAAAATCCTTTTGAACCTGGCATACAATCAATAAAATTTAAAACTTTTTATTAAAGAAAAATGGTTAATTATCTTTCTCATTCTACTCTTATTCAAAAGGAGTTTTATGAAGTCGATTTTAATGAAAAAATTAATTTTCAAGTATGTACGTTTATAAATAATAAGGTTTTGTGAAATGCCTAATCTTCCCATATTAATTCTTACACAATCTACCTACTTCATGGTGCCAAAACTCATAGGGTTTATGATTGGTCCTTCTCTTATTTTTCTACTTTATTCCTTGTCATGGAGCTTGCAACCACACTAAAAGAAACCCTACAAAACATTATACCATATGTTATGTACCCTTAATTATTACCTTAATATTAAGTTATGATTATTCCACAAATATCCTTTGTTAGTACAATCCTCATCTATACTCAAAGTTCCTTAAAAATAGAAAGTTGTTAGGACTTGAATTGCAAGTTCCAAAAAAGATCAAGAAGCTTTCATATAGGGCCACAATCTAGAGGGGTTTGATGAGGTAGAAAATTTTGATTTTGATTTATATTTTTATTATTTATTGATTATTTATCTTTAGGGTATTTATGTAATAGTGCACTCTAGGTTGTAGATTGAGTCAATGGGAGGTGATAAGAAAACAACTCCAAGACAAGATGATGTGGTAGTAATAGAACTTAGTTCCAAGGTTTATCATCAAATACATACATACATACATACATACATATATATACAAATTTTGATTTTTGATTTGAAACAATGCATCGAACAAGATTTTGGTAGAAAGGTTTTAAGTGGTAGGCAAAAAGAAAAAGGAAAAGAGTTAGAGGTAACTTAACTAACAGTTATCTCTTTGTTTCCTTATATTATTTTTACTTTTTTATTACAAGTGTCATTGGATTAAGGGTACTTTATCCAAGAGTTGAAGAGGGATTCTCTATGTGAGTCTAGTTCTGTACATACTATGATCCCACCTCCAAAATCTCCTTGAGTGTAGTCTTTGTGGGTGACTCTAGTGAAGGATTTTATGCTACATGGTGGTCCATAGATCATATCAGCATTCTATATTTTTGGATCTCTTTTTGTTAGCATGTTTTTTCTAATTACCATCAAGGATTCATCCTACTCCTTCTAATAGATGATGGCTATTGCAAAAGAGGAACTTGTTCTTCTTCATACTCTTAGTGATTGTATTGCAAATAATATCCCCCACTCTATTCTTGAGAAGTTATATCACTTAAGAGAGTTCAAATTCTATGACTTTAAAAGTGATTATGAGTTTCTGTAGGCTAGTGGTTCATTAGCTTTTCATGCCATCCTTGATAGGGCTCCAAAGGTCACTAAAAATCTTGAACAAAACTTAGGGGAACTAGAAAGTACTACTTGCTTAGCTTGACACTTATTGAATCATGAGTGAATACTTAAAATTGAAAATGATTAGCTTTGCATAAGTAATGAATCTATATTATTTGTTTCTTTCTTTCTTTTTTCTCTCTTTTTTTATACTTACAACCTTGATCTTATGCATACATAGGAAAGAGAAGAAATGGTAGGAGGAGGTGACACAATAGATCCTTCAAGTAAACCTATTGGAATATGAATTTGTGAAGGCTAACCAAGCAAAGGATGCTACCAAAATTATCACAAAATATAATAGGAAACTTTATGATGATTTGATTGGATACTGGGATGTACTCAAATGATGTCACCAAGGAAGAACGTGAGGCCTAATCCAAATTTGTCAATGATCTCCTCCAATTTTATAAATTGGATGCTTGATTTCCTCTATGTCCACTCTTTCCATATTTCCTCTTCTTAATGTATCATCTTCTTATATTAATAATAAATCTTTAATAAAATTTCCCCTTTTTCTTCTACTTTGGCTTCTAAATCATGGTTTGCTCCAATACCAAATATGATATCCCATTTTTAGATCTTGATCAATATAATTGTTCATTGCATAATTCCATCATATTATGTGAAAATAATTTAGATCACTCAACTTAAAAAATAATGATGAATGAACATGGAATTGAAAGGGAAAATAACAAATGAAAACTTTATTAATGGGATTGTTGGGTACACTATTAATGATCATGGGTTATCTTCCTATGACACTTAGGACCTTAGAGGCAATCCAACACTACCACCATGGTTAGGTCATTAGATCAAAGGGGTGATTAATCCCTTCTTGTCCTACTTTACCTAGCTCTCATTACTTGCCAATCTAGCTCTGCTCCATCATGTTGATACAGCCTCTAAGCCTAGTCTTAAATGTCACAAATCAAACCCTTCCCCAAGGGGGTACCATGAATAGTTACAACTCCTCATAATGAGGTAACCCTTCTTTCAAAAGTTAATTACATGATTATTAATACAATTTCATCCTTAACAAGGAATGGGATGTTACAATTTAAGATTTAAATGATCTAATGTAGATGTTATTCTTTACATTATGAAAATAAAAGACTAGTAGAAGGTAGTGATCATATTATTATATGTTGACCATATTGTAATTAATGAGAAGAATGGTTAGCTAATTAACCAAGTTAAAAATCAATTGAAAATAAATTTAAGATGTAAAATGTATGCCAACTGAATTAGTTCCTTGGTTTTGAGATACATCAATCATTAACCAAATAAGAATGACCTAGAAAAAATATATCTTTGATTTATTAAAGGAATATTATAAGATGGATTATAAACCAAGATAAAAACTACTCGACTTAGGAAGTGCATAATGAATTGATCATTTGAAACCTACTCTTGATCCCAAGGTGTACCTAAAAATTATTTGGAACGTTAATTTTCTTAATGAATACTTGATTAGATATATGTTATTTAATGAATTTATTATCCAAATTCAATAAAAACCAACAAACATGGAATTATCTTTAGCCATTAGTATATTAAAATATCTAAATAGCACAGTTGATTATAGAATAATTTTTTGTACTTTTACAATTAATTTAGAAGGCTATATAGATGTAGACTATAAAGATGATGCATTTTCATGGTATTTTACCACTATTTTCTTATCAAATATCATGAAAATATAATTTTATGATGATCAACCAAATAAAAGACAGTCTTACTATCTTTCATAAAATCTAAATATAGGACTAGAGTAAATCTTGTTACTGACTTAAAGTAGCTTCATTAATTATTCCAAGAATTCAAGTAATATATTTCTTGTCCAATCACAATTTTTTGTGAAAATCAAAGTACAATTAAATTGATTAAGAATCTTGTTTTTCATGAGAGGACAAAGAACATTAAGTTTATCATGCATTACATCCATCATGTCTTTGTTAAAGAATTTCTCTCAAGTTTCTGTTAATACAAATAATTAAATTGTTAACAATTTTAAGAAACCATTAGCTATTAAAAATTTCAAACATTTTGTAAATGGACTAAACATACAATGTTTATAATAAAAATGCTACTTCATCTGATGGAGGATGTTAAGGATATCTAAAATATTCATTTTAATTTTCTTATTTTGGTTTATTATAATACTATTCTTGGTTATCACCATCAATGTACATTGTCATGGTGTTTATATAGTGGTATCATTGCAGTGTTACAATAAAGTGCTCAATTTGTTTATCTTAACTAATGGTAGTTAAAGTTATATTACTTGTTATTTGATATAGATACAATGGTTTGACTTTTGGATGTGTAGTTTCATGTATCTTAAATACTCCCTTTATTTTACATTTTTTATCATCAATTTTCAAGTGAGGTTCCATTCTTATCTTGTCTAGCCATAAGATTACTTATTATAGATCCTAAACTTAACAAGGGGTTATTGTGCATATGCTAAATTAATGAAGCAAAAAATACTATAATAATAATAATAATAAAATTTATTAAAAATATCAAAAATAACCTAATAAAGATAATTACAATACATATAGCTCAACAACTATAGCACAAGCATAGGGTACATCAAATGGGATATCAAAGCATAGGACATTAGCTAAGAAATCAACACATCAAGAATTCAAATAAAATAACATGTCAAGGGATAAGAATATCTAAGGATAGGATGTTACATTAATTTCTTTATTAGTTCATCAAAATCTTTATGACATGTATTTCTCTAAGAGAAAACAAGATATCTCCTTAGCAACATATGTAGAAGTATTGCTATCATAGAAATGTCTTTTACAAATCTTCAATAGTATCCTATCAATCCTAAGAAGCTTTTCATTTCATTCACTAAGGTTAAATTGGACTAATATTTAATTATTAATATTTTCAAAGGATCCACTACTATTTCTTCTCTTGATCTTATATGATCAAAACACTAAATATCTTTCTTCTAGAAGATACACTTAGAAGCATGAGCAAAGAGTTATTACTTTTTCAAATCTTACAATATTGTTCTCAAGTGCTCCTTATGTTTCTTCCCATCTTTAGAGTAAATCAAAATGTCATGAATAAAGATAATAACAAATTGATCTAAGTATTGACATAATACATTATTCATCAAATGTATAAAAATTTTAGGAACTTTATTGAGTCTAAAGAACATAGCCATGAACTTATAATATTCATATTATCATGATATTTGGGCAATTCCCAAACTTTGTTTTTGTTTTTCCTTCATGTTTAAAGTCAAGTAGATGTTAGAAGTTTTATGTATTCAAAGAACACTAAAAAAAACCAAGAAAAATAGGTAGAAAACCTTAGAATAGCTTTTCTTATGATAAACAAAAAGAGGAAATAGGAGAAAAGTTTATTCCACATGAAGAGTAGTTGCAAATTCTTGCCACTCCTCAAGCTATATAAAGGGGCATAAGCCTCAACGAAATGTACAATGGACCAATAATATTCTCAAGATGAATGAAGTAAAGCCTTTCATTCTCCTATCTTACTCCATATTCTATTCGTTTGAGTGGTTGTCAATATATTAGTGTAGGTACCCAATTTCCTCTGCTTGCAGCCAAAAATATCATAATTAAGCTCTCCCATCATGACTTTTGCAAGCCTATATTCTCATAAGTTTTTCTCTTACTTTTCCCATAAATTTCTCAAATTCTTACTAATCCTTTCTTACAAATTTGTTCACAAAGATTGAAGAAGGAGGAGGCCCTTTCATGCATCCAATGAGATGCTAAATTTTAGTTTGGTATTATGCTTTATGTCTTATTCTTAAACCTTAATTATTATTATGAATTATTTTAATGAAAATATTTGAAGACATGAATGTAGGCTTAAGAGCCCCTTACTTTATGAGTTTTGTTCATGCTTTCTCCTCTATAAAGTAGATGGGAGTTTGTGGAGGATTTTTATAGAATTTATGAGGTAATTATAGTTAAACTCTATGTTTTAGAATGGATGGTCATCCAAATTCATGTTTAAGTCCTATGTTATTGATGAGTTAAATTTTTAATTTGGCCTTCAATATCAAGAATGTTTAAGCCTATGTTTATTCCATGATATGTAAAGTAGATCTAGATATGTTATTCATCTTTGCATGCCCATGTAATGTCTAATTCAATGTCAAGTTGCCTATCCATATTTTATGATGCCATGTTTGCTCAATTTTTGTATAGAATTATTTAAATATAGCTTGCATGACAATGTTATTTATCCTCTGATAAAGATTTTAGTCACCCTTATCTAGTTGTACCTAAACATATTTAAATTTATTAAGGATTGAGTTTATCTGCATATTGATTTCATATCACCCTAGTGATTTCCAACACTAATAAAATTTATGAAACCCAAGCCTTATCACTAAATTAATATCCAATAATGTCTAGTGATAGATTTTAAATATCAATGGTTGTAGCTCTAGTGATGAGATGCATTAAAAAAGGATTTTCTAGTCACTATAAGCTATTAATTTAATGATAATTAGGCAATAAAGAATAGGTCAATTTCCATCAATTTGGCAATGTCTCATGGTACATGAAAATATAAGAATGAAATATCATCTTACTAGTTACCAAACCCATGATGTCTAGTAATAAAGAAGAAATTTCTAGTCACTCCAAGGCATCAATCCAATGATGTCTAGTGATAAGTCTATATTTTTCCTTAGAATTTTCTATTCAATCTAGGACCACTCATCATTTTTTGCTAATGTCAAGCTTACCTTCCACTCTATCCACTCAGATACATATCTTCTTTTGAAAGTTATCTTAGGTAAATACACCTACTTCATCTTAAGTTGATAATATCTAGATTTTAAATCTATCATATAAAGCATCTTAGCTTCTCTCAATTGGTAGAAGAATTCATCAATATTGGGTAGAGGATACTAATTTCTGATTGTAACCTGATTCAACTATCTATAATCATTACATAACGTTAGATTATCATCCTTCTTCTTAACAAAAAGCATTGAATCATCCCAAGGTAAAATACTTGATCAAATCATATCCTTGTATATTAATTCTTGAATTTGTATCTTAAAATTTTTTAACTCCAAAAGAGACATCCTATGAAGAACCTTAGAATTTCTTAGGTTTCAATATTTAGAGTGATCATAAACTCAATGTATCTAATAAGAGGTAACATAGGGAGTCCCTTCTTAAATACATCTAAGAAATCTTGAATCACTAGAATTTTCTCCACCCCTTTCCTAACTATATTATGCATTGAAATCATGTAACATCCATAACCTTGTATAGCCTTGTATAGCCTCTTGAACTTCTTGAAAATTTATAAGATTAGGCTTAAATTACCTCTTGCTTTCTTGGATTATAAATTCTTTCCTACAAAGAGAATCTTAAGAAGCATATCATACTCTCAAAGATTCATCACTATGAGGTTAATGTTTTACTAAAATTCTTATATCTCTATTTCTGTTGAAGATAAAATTTGTTTAACCAGTTTTATAGCCTACTTCTACAGTAAAAAGGAAAGGTCGTACTAGCAAGATTACCCCTCCTTTTAGCACCGGTTAAAGATGTTGTAGTAGAATTGTAAATGACTCTACCATAGAACAATGACTTTATGATTAAACTCGTTTTAGATGATTGTTGATCTCTGGTACCACTAAGGCATGGATGTCTCCAAATAGCCCCTATTGGTAAATGAGCTTATGTAACTAATTGCAAATAATAATAAAAAACCTATTTATGATATAAGAAATCAATTTAAGGGATATGCTATTTTGTATATAATTAATCATCTATTTTTAGCTACCTCTTAACATGGATCAAGAAAATATATAGCTCTCCTATAAGTCTAGTCTTGAAAATTGTAACATACACATATAGTAAATGAAAAAAAAATTATAGAAAATGTTAATCTTAAATTTTGAGCTATCTACTAGCTAACTTCCTAATGCAAAATCACAATAGCTTTACTAACTAGAGTGAGAGACTAAGAAAAAAAAAGAATTATTCATAAAGCTTGGAATTCCACAAAGATAACAATATCTTTGCATTAAACTAATTAAGAATTGACACTTAAAAGAGCTATTCCATCCAATCAGAATAATAGAAATAAGCCAAACCTCCATTTCATAAAGAATATAGCCTATTCCAAAACTAGTAATTCATTCATGTGTAACTATGTGATATCAAAACTAGACAAAATAGGAAAAGCTAATCAACTAAAATAATAAGCTAAGATAGTCACAACCACACATCCCTTTTCTATATCACTGGGCCCCATAGTTGGCTCACAAGTGACCCAGGGGACACAAACACCCTTTATCCTCTTTGTGCCTCAAGTATTGGCACAAACATCCTTCTCCTTGTTTAGCCCACCTATGACCATCATAACACTACCTTTCCCCTCTAGGCCACAGTCCATTGTGAGGCCACAAGCCTCTCAATTAACCCCTTAACCATTTGTACAAACACTGTAGCCCACAGGAATTTCCTAAGGATTTGATCAAGCATTTCAGATGATCTAGGACTTGATAGAAGAGTTACAGAAGCTCAAAGCTTCCACAAGCTAGATAGTCAAGATAATGAACTTCTACTAAGATGATCCCATTAGTCCTACTATCCCACCAATAACTCTTCCACGAGGCATCCCCATTTCTAAATTCACCAAGTACAATGGTGAAGGTGACTCAAATTCCCACCTCATAACATTCTATTATGATTGCAAGCTTGGCTACATACCATCATGCAGATCTTCCTTATATCCCTAAGTAGAAGAGTCTTGGATTGGTACTGTGCATTTCCAAAAGGATCTATATCCTTATTGGAACACTTAATTTCATATTTTTTTTAACCATTTCAAGTAAAAATTAAAATCCAATATGACTCTTGACTAGCTAATGAAGGTCAAGTAGGGATCCCTTGAACCTATACAAAAATTTATACAACAATGGAATACTCTGCTAAATAAGATTCTAGAATCGATAGCCAAAACACACCTTCTAGCTATCTTCAAGGGGGTAGTGAATCACTTTATTAAGTCAAAACTATACTACCTAGACCCATAGTCACTAAGGCAAGCCTTTTCCTAGATGAAGAACATAGAGAATGTGACCGAGGCTAATCATGATCTTGCCTACATGACATTCAAGAACCAACACACATGGAAGAATAGGAAGAAGGGAAGACTAAACAACACAACTGTGATCATAGTGGCCAAAGACAATAACAAAACATCCATGAAGGGGCATAAGACCAATCAATCCAAGGATCCTATCAACAACAATCAATCTTCAACTTCTAAGGCCTCTACATTAAACACCATGAGGTCAAAATTTGAATGGAAAGACCAATCAAAGTATAGTAAGCTATCATTAAAATTATCAAAATTCTTTGATCAACTATTGAATAGTGGGAGATTTTAGTACAAATAGATGATAAAAAATGCCTATCAAAGGCATGACAAGCTATGTGAGATAGTCAAAATTTCCACTCTTGCAACCAAGGATAGCCCCTGATACCTAAATACTTCAAACTTGATCATGTTTTCCACTATCATTAATTGCTAGGTCTTAACATTGACTTTTGTTGAGCACTTAAAAGATGACCTACAGAAGATGATAGAAAAGGATGAATTGGTCCTTGATGCCTCAAATCCAACCAAACCACAAAATTAATCCATGTAAGTCTACAACATTGAATGCCAACAATAGTCCATACACCATAGTGACATTCAATGTGACGAACAAAACTAGACTTGTGTAGGAGCTATTTGTGATACAGGTACCTCCTAGCAATGACAAGGGTCCTTCAGCTTCAACTAGCTCAAGGTCCTCTTTTTTGTAAGGGTACCATCACCTATGCCTTTCAAGGATCCTTTTGTGATCAAGGTGCCCCCTCCCACCAAAGCCAAAACCAAACTTGCCCCTACAATTGATAAGTGTCCTCCTTTACTGGCCAATGCAATGACTTTTTTGCAACCAATCAATAAAAAATAAAAAATCATCAAGAAAACAATGTAAGAAGCTCATGTTAAAGCCAAATAACAACAACAATAAATAGGTCAATACATGGAAGGAAGTGGGCTCATCAAAGCCCACCTCCATCTCATCTATCCTGATGAGTTCCAATGCTTAGGCTACATTAACTAGTCAACCATGGGAGAATCCCAAGTCATAGGGAAAGGGAAAAGAAGCCAAACAATCATTGAAGCACAAATTTTACATTTTGGGATGCATGGAGGAAGTCAAGAACACTAAAAACAAAATGCCTAAAACCAATGAAAAAGACTTCCTCAATGTGATGGAACAATTCAAACAATCGCTAAAACAAAAAAAATACTTCTCTTAGCTTGCATGACCTTGTGATGAATTCCACTACACACAGCAAGACATTAGTCGAGATGTTGACCTTTATTCCTATTAGTGAGGATATCCCTACTAGTGAAAAGTTCATAAATGTAGTAATGCTACCTTTTTCACCAAAGGAAGAAATGAGGTCAATGGTGCTAGTGTTTCATGATAGCAAAGTCAAAACCAATCCCCAAGATGGTGAGACAACTAAGGCTTCCCTATTCATAATCATTATGGTAGGACAATACAAGGTGTATATAGTGCAGGTTGATGATGGAGCCATAACAAACATAATATCCTACACAATTGTGGAATGTTTAGGCCTAACCAAGTAAATGCAACATATCACAACAATCACTCTTAAGTATTTCAATGGATCTTGAGTAACTATAAAAGACACAACTTCTTTAGACTTTGTGGTAGGGGAGCAATTCCCCACAATAGTCAATTTCTTGGTGGTGGAAGAAATATCAAGAATGAACCTTATCTTGGAAAGACCTTGGTTATCTCAATTACATGCAATTTCCTCACCAATCCATTAAGAGATGCACTTGCCTTACGAGGGAGGTGAAATCATCATCCATGATGATAATGCAATTCCCTTGGTGATCAACAATGTTAACATTGAGCGAGGGTCTGAAGTAGAGTTTTAGAAAGAAATTGGTACTGTTGACCACAAAGTTAAGAAGCCCAAGAAAGCAAAAGTGACCAAGACCAACAACGATGGTCCCAGGGATGCACCATGGGAAGAGCTCCACTTTAATGTTGTGAGTGAAGGAAATGAAAAATAAAAAATTATGTAAAGCAGGCCATACACATTTTTGTCAAAGATTAGAAAACACTTGCATAATTGATCTATTCTCTTGATTCACTTGCCCTTACACTTGTGACCATATAGCCATTTTTGTCTATAACCTTTGATAGCCTAGTTAACATTTTTTATGCATTGTTTTGTTTACCTTTGTTTTAACCTTCACTTTGCATGTAGCCTAAGGTTTACTCTTGTTTTGCCTTTTGTGCCTTTTTACCTTAGAACATAAACTATAAAAATATGATAAAATTTTTAAAACCTAAAAAACTTATAAAAATTTTAAAAACATAAAAAAATCGATAGAAAGTTTTCTTTTAAAATGTAGAGCCCATCATGGCCTAAAACTGGCAAACATTATATGGTCCACAATGGCCTAAAATTGACAAAACATTGCATAGCATTCCATGGCCTAAAATTGGAAAATTGTAGGGCCTACCATGGCCTAAAACTAGCAAAATACTATATGGCCCACCATGGCCTAAAATTGGAAAAACATCGCATGGCCCACCATGGCCTAAAATTGGAAAAACATCGCATGCCTTGCCATTGCCTAAAACATCGCATGGCTCACCATGGCATAAAATTGGCAAATCATAGGGCTCACCATGACCTAAAACTACCAAAACACCATATGGATTGTCATGGCCTAAAACTCGTAAACCTCTTATAATTGTTACAACCTAGTTTACATTATGGTCATTTTTCATAAGTTAATCAGCATAGCCTATGACATAAACAAAATGTAGAACATTAAACGTATATGAAACATTAAAGTTTTAGAAACATATGAACCAAATTAAAATTTATAAATAATAAGTATCCAATGTCTACAATGTAGTAACCATGAAATTCCAAATAATAAATTGTCTATCAACTAATCAAATGGTTAACACTAGCTAATACATCATCAACAATGTCAACAACTAAAAGCAATCAAATAACCATAGAAAAAAGATCATAGATGGTACTAAGAGGATGTTAGAGGGGGTTGAGGAGCACTTCCACCTTCTCTGTTGGGGCTATCAGTGTTAATTAGTACCTATACCACAACAAAACATAAGTTAACTAATAATCAACAAAGTATAAAATTGAATCACAAACTATAAAATTAAATTAAATTAAACTAAAATATGCTAAAACCAATGAAATAAGCAAACTTGGGTGGCTCGGGAGCAACATCTTTTGGTGGAAGATTCCCAAGACCAACCTTTAAATGATGGAGAATCAATTCCTCGATCATGTGGGCCTAGTCTGCCTCCCCAAGATTAATGCCTATCAAGGTGTTGCTATCAACAATGTATGTCCATGTCGATGGTTCCTATAAAAATGTCTTGGTAGTCATCTCTCTTGAAGTAGTAGAGAATTGAGGAGATGGGGATTCAACCATGGTTAAGGTGCCTTTAAAGAGTTTAAAGACATCCTCCTTTTGAATCCCCCTCACGAGCAACTCTAGCATGCACCATTCAATGGACTCCTACTTCAACCACTTAAGGTAAGCTTCACACTTAGCCTTATACTTCTTCTTGTGGTCCTTTTGTGTGTGGCCCCACTCAAGAACCTAGGCATATTAGTCTCTCTACTTCCTAGCCTTACGTGTTAGTAGGTCCATTTGCAGTTTCTATTCAGAAACCTCCCAAGCAAGGGAAACCTTTCCATGAATATCATTCTAGTACTGTGCCCAATTGATCTCTTTGGTTCATAAGCAACTTGTAGCAACTAAAAATCTTGGTAGCTAGAAAGCTAGAAATCTTAGCCAAAATAGCCTCAACCCTGAGTTCATAGGGCCTCCAAAAATAGGGGATTTAGGGTACCTTAGACAGTTTAGTAGATCATCGAGGGACTTAGGGGGGTGCAAAATGGAGGTAACAAAGTAAAGAGGTGCAGATCTATAAAATAATGCACTAAAAATACAACAATTAAATCTGAAATTATAGACAAAATGAAACTATAAACTTTATTAAATAAAAAATAATGAGTTTAGAGATGTGTACAACATTTGTGCCCATGAGGAAGGTAAGGGGGGTTCACTTGGACAAGGGTTTAGAGCCCATTGAAGCTATGATCAACTTCATGATCTAGTATCTCTACCACTCCCAATGCTCTTGAGCTTCCTTTACTATCACTTTAGATCTATAATTTTGGTTACTACTGGGGGTTGAGAAATGTGAAGGATTTGGATGGCCAAGACACTCCATGCTAGGAGTTGGGATTTCCATGGGAGGGCAACATTGACACCCAAGGTTCACAAATTTCAAGTGGATAATGGGGGTAATAATGGTTGTAGGGTTTTCATGCTAAATAGATCCAAGAAGCTACATTTTTTGTAGGTTTGTAAGAGCTCTTAGATGCCTAGAATGACAAAGTATATTAATGCCTAGGGGGTGGAACCTAAAAATGATTTTTGGGGTTGGTTTATATAGGGTTTTGGCCTTAATTTTTGCTGCAAATTGGGCTACAAAACTTCTACAAATTGGCTGCAAATTTCTATTACATTTTAGGTGGGGTAGGTGAAAACATTTGGGGGATTACCATATATAGTAAATTTCATACCCCCATGGCCATTCCATTTACCAAAAATAGTAATGGAGGCACACATTCCACACTAGCATTGTTCTTCCATGTTAGGCCTTTAACCTTCTACACTGGCATTGCAGGATCCTTGTTGGGGTTTATGAAACATTGAAATCTTGGCCATGCTAGTTCTACACTAGGGAGGAGGTGTCAATATTGGGGGAATGAAGGATGAATGCTAGGGATGAGGGTCATACCCCTCTACGCTAAGCATTACCCCCTGAACCCTGAACCCTCTGCATCCCATCCCCCCCCCCCCCCCCCCCCCCTCTATACTAGGGGGTAGGTGAGACCCATCCCTTACACCCCTCCATGCTAGGATTGACTCCTTGAAGTTGGGGGTAGGTGACCCGTACCCCTCCATGCTAAGGATAGGTGAGATCTACACCTCCTTACTAGTGGTAGGTGAGTTGCACTCCCATGCATCTATGTTGGAGGTAGGTGAGTTTCACCCTCATGAATCCATATTGGAGGTAGGTCATCCACACTCGGGGGAAGGTCAAATCCCCCTTCATGATGTGCACGATGAATGCCACATCTTCCATAGTAGGAGTTGGTGAGATCTACCCCTTCATGTTGGGGGTAGGTGAACTACATCACCCTACATGCATTTCCAGTGTTGAAAGTGTTGTACCCCCCATAAAACCCATCCAAATGCCTCTTTTGGCATTCTAAAAGGAATTTTTAATCCCTCCAAGATCAAATATATACATTACATGACTTCTTCCACTTGGGGGATGAGGCTTTGACTACTTATGAGGCATTTTTAGTCCAAAAAGTATGAAATGCGTGAGACTGCCCCTCATGGGCTATGACCTCCATGTTTACAATGAAGTTTTGCCTCTGGTTTCATGGGGTGAAGGCTACATGAAGAAATATGATCATAACATGCAAATCTTGGTGGTGTTTTAGAACTCCTATTAGCTACTTGGACCTCCACAAATTCCTTACCATCCTTGAGATCCTTATTAGCCCCAACTAGCCTCTTGTTTTCTTTTTCTAATGCTACAATACATTCCCATAGGAACTCATTGGAGTGTTGAATTTTCCACAAAGTTTTGGCACATGAAAATGCACAAGTAGTGACACTTTCATATAAGTTTCATGGTACATTCTCTACATTGGATGATAGGCTGGGTAAAGCATCAATCTCAAGGGGGTAGTTAGGATCCCATTCGCTTAGGCACTAAAAACAACAAAAAATAAGTAAAAAGGATAAGTAACCCAATGACCAAAGGATAAAAAAAATAATAACTAAAACAATATATCCATAAAGAAAAAAAATATAAAGTGAAATATCAACTAAGTACTTACCCATATTGGGAGCAACCTAGTGTAATTGATCAATCATATCCTCTCCTATCCCCCACATGAACTCCCTCTTATTAGGAATGTCAATACATGGCTTCATGTAGAATGTGGTGGTGGAGGTAGTAGGCTAAGGTTCAATGGTTTAAGGTAAGCATAACAACCAAAAAACTATTAAGACCAAGCTTAATCACAAAACAACATAACTTAAACATATGAAACAAAGGCATGCGCACCTAGAGGATCATCTAGGACAATGATAGGGGGTTCACCTAGCTATGAAAGATCAAATATGGTCTTAAGGTCATCTAATGAGACATTGGATAATCCTTCATCCTCATGGCATTATAGGATCCCCTCCTCTAGTCATCATTATTACTATCTAAGCTGCTAACTCTTGTTGTTTGCTTGCAATAACAACAAGGACAAAACATGGTATGACTTGGCATATCTTGCATAAAACACAATAAAAATATAACCCAATAATAAAAAACATAATAAGATAAAGTAATCTAAATAAATTAAACCATATCCATGACCATGTCACCTACTTGGCCAAGTCTCACCATGAACCTCCTCTTAGAGGGTTTCTCAATGACTATTACTTTTGTCTCAACCATGGGCCTCTTTAGTTTGGCTTTAGCTGAACCATCAGCTTTAGACCATAATGTCCTAGTCCACTCTACATCTCCATGCACAACATGGGGCTCAATCCATGTGCTATTAGGGGAAACACAACACCTATCACTAAGTGCCTTAGTGGTAATAGATAGTAACTCCCCAATGTCCTCTAGCTGGTTCTGAGCCTACATAGTGGGATAAAAATGTTTATCCCATGGCTTGAAAAGTTAGAATGGATCTTGGCTTATCCATTTTCCATCCTTCCTCACCACTAGGAACTCCATGAACCTCCTCAAATATGTTGTGAAGAATGCATAATGCATGTGGCATTTTGTTGTGAGGTTATCATGGAGTTTGAGGATTTCACCATGAAGCCCAAAAACTAAGTGACCAACCCAATTGAATTGAGCATCCTCTATATGGAGCTTCCTCATGGTTCATTCCTACTCAATCCCCATGATATTTTCTTGAGATAGTAGATTTGGGAACCCCTTAGAGTAGAATAAGGGTTATGCCTCCCTAGCCTCTTCAACCTTAAATTAGCTAAGAGAAAACCCCTTGTAATCACGGTGAGTGCCTAGCCATTCCTTCACCTCCTTTTGGTGCTCTACATCTTTACCTGCCTTAGTGAAAACCTATAATCCTTCATGAGTAATGCCAAAAAGATCACTAAAGATGGATTTATTAATGGCCAAGGTAATAGGCACATCATGAATCTAGATGATGAACTTCTTCACTCCTTGGTCAAAGGAGTCAATGATGTTCATCATCTCAAAGACAGGAACAGTGGAGCTAGGGGTCATGAATAGATCAAGTAAACCTAAATTAGGAAATTTTACTTGGATATGTTTGGGCACCCTACTAGTCAACCACTACCACACTAAATCCACCTCCTCTTACTTGAAAATCAAAGTCTCCTTGGAGCATCCTAAAATAACAAGTATGACAGGGGAGGAGGTGCTAGCATCTACAATACAACAAGAGGCCAATTTGCTTAGGCATAGATGCGTAAAACCAAAATATAACAAGTATAATCAACATTAAAACAAAACTTATAGCCAAACATTATGAGTAAAACTATTTAGATACTTAAAGCCTAAGTAACCTACAACCATAGAACCATGAAAAAACATTGACATGAAAAAAAAACAAAAATATAACTCTTATCTTTCCTACTTGAAGAGTATTGAAGGAGCCTTCAATGGGTATGAGGAAAATATTTGACTTATCCCACTAGCCATGCATTGTCCCATTAGCTATACAAAATTGGTAGGCTTTGGAGTAACATGTGGTATATCTACTTAGGTCTCCTCTATGTTGCTTCACCATCATAAGCCTTACTATGAGGCTTCTGGCAAAAACCTCCAATGTTTAGGCTAAGGGTAGGAGCTAGTCATGCTTAACTAACCCTTTGTCATCCACCTTGTACTTACAAGTACACAAGAAGAAATGTTAAAATGAAATAGCCTAGTAAAACCAATAATTAAAGCATCGAAAGATAAAAACTCAAAACCATGCTTACCTTTCCACATGGTAGACTGTATTAGAAGGGTTTTAAAACAACGTGTTGGCCTAGTGTCAAACTAGCAAAATGTTGTTAGCATTATAGAAGTTGAACTCTGGCATGTCCCAAATCTTAGACAACTTACAAGTTCCCCTTGTACGATTGTTATTAAGCACCTTGCCCTCTATGCATGTCTCAGGATCATCTTCTATGAACTTGATGATCAAGCTAGAAGATCAAGGTAGCAAGGTCTCAACAATGACAACAATTATGTGGGTTGATAAGTGTGACCATATCATCACACTAAAGTTCTATAGTAGGAAGGCCAATAACTCTTGTGCCCTTGGCCAAAACCATAAGTAGCCACACTCACCCTAGGGTGTGGATGCAACATAGCAATCCCACCAACTCTATCACCACCAAGATGGGCTTGAGGAAGGCCCTACACACAATAATAACAATATTTTCAACCATAAGTAAACATAACTAAATATAATCAAACTTTAAATAGCCAAAATTACAATAACTTTAATGCTAATGTTGCCATTCCACAACAACCAAACTATAGTTGCAACACTTAAAACCAAAACCAAAGCTAGGACCAACTTTTAACTAAACACCATGTACAACCAAGTGACTTACTGACAATTGTTTGTAATTTTCATGCTAAGATATGCATAAACATTGTGAAAATTTTTATGTAGAAACAAAAAAAACATGAAAAATAGCTTGTACCAACTACAATAGTCAAAACACCAACTTGGATTTTGCAAAATTTTGCTAAGCACCCTAGTTAATAGTGAAATTAGCCATAGTAAAATCTCTAGGTAGGCTAGTTAAAATTTTCTAGAAATTCAAAATGACTATTTAGAACTAAAAATACAACATGTAAATAGCTTCATGAACCTTTAAACATAAAAATCAAACATAACACTAGCACCAATGCTACCTGTATAGACAGAGAGGTTTGTAGTTTTCATGGCCAAAACTCACACTTGACCAAGAATTCTTCCATTCAAACATGAAAAATTACCAAAGTACCATGTAAAAAATGGCCAAAACTAAAAATCCACTTTGCACTATCTTATAGAAAAATTCATAGAGAATTAATCGTAGGTTAGAATTAGGTGGTTCAAAAATCCATTTGACCACTAAATATAGTATGATAACTAGAAGGCCACAATAACTAAAAACTCTAAACCTTTTAAAATATAAAAAATACAAAAGTGGTATTTCCTTTTTGCTCCAAAACACATGAAAATGACTAAAAACAATAGAAATAATTTTTTAACTCAACATAGACCAATCCCACAACCAAAGCAACATCAAAACCCATAGAAATAACCTAAATCTAATATAGGATTTTTAAAAAATTAAAAAAAAAAACAAATGCACAAACCATCATGACCAAAAATGCTTAGGATTCTAGTGAAATTTTGCAAGAAAATACTAGAATTTTTGTACCTAGGCATCATGGTGTTGGAGCTCTTAGTAATAACTAGCCATGGAAGACTAGAGAGGCCTAGGGTAGTAGTGTCAACTTCCTCTAGGGTAAGGTTCTTAGTGATGGAAGCTTATCTCCTCAACATGGTGGCAATCAATGTAGGAACAACTAAAATTTTGGAGCTTCTATAGCCTTCTACAACAACTACACTAGCCTCTTAGGGTAGAAAAACTTAACTATGTTGGGAATGAAAGTGGTAGAATCTAGGATAGATTCAAAGCTCTAATCTAAGATGATAAAGTTTGAGAGTAGTAAGAAAAGAAAGTGGGACAAGCTAGGATAGAGTTGTTTCTTGAAAATCACTCCCATACTTATGCACCCCCTTGGAAAACCCTGGTTTTCCAAAACACTCACCTAAGTTCCATTGAACTCAATGATCACAATTAGTAATTAGGACTATGCTCGGTTAGTGGGAAACTAATGCATGAAAAAATTCAAATTCAAGGTGGGTCCCACTAGGTGGCTAGGAAGAAATCCAATGGAAATCCTAACACACTTGGGTTTTTAGTTTCCTAGGGTGATTACGTTGGGTTTCAAGCATCTAGAATCCTTGAAATGAATTGCAAAACCAAGCTACTACCAAAAACCATCTCAAAACTACCCATCCATGTCATGAAACCTTATGCCCAAGACAAGAAACTAGCTGTTGAAATTGATGAAAATTGTCTAATGAGGTAGGTAGAAACCCATACCGAAAATTACTGCAACTATGCTAACCAGCAACCTGATTACATTGGCTAGCATAGTCACCAATAGGAGGATGTTTCCAACCATTAACTAAACTCCCAATTGACTCTTGAATGATAACTCCATACATTAAAACCTAACCAGGACCTCCAGCAGCTCCATAATTGCATGAAACATGCCAAAAAAACATCAAAACCTAATTTTCTTACATGAACTATGCTGGGGGAGGTCTCAACTATTCTAGATAGCATAATCACCAGTAGTTGAGAAAGAAATAACCATTAAATACCTAAAATATCCTTCAAACTAACATATTTTGACATCAAATTCACCCTAAAGCCTCTAGTAGCATTGAAATAGTAAACAACTAACTTGCAACAAGTCAAACTCCACTCAAAACTTGTGACAATGCTAAGGATAGGCCTAGACTATGTTGGCTAGCATAGTCCTAGAGTAGATGGGTGGAGGATGGCCACTAGAAACCAAAAATAGTAGCTAAAACAACATATCATGGACACTACTCCTTTCCATGGATATTAGTAAGCCTGAAATGACAAATAACAAAGCAAAAACTAGTCGAATGTTATCTTCCATCTTGAACTATGCTAGGAATGGCCCTGACTATGTTGGCCAACATAGTCCTAGTGTAGTCAGGTGAAGGTGGAGTGCCAAAATCAAATAAAAACCTCTAAAATTTTAAGTATCTTAATCTCAAAACTCCTTTAGGACCTCTAATGACCTTACATCAATAAATTGTGAAGTAGAAATAAGCCAAATTTCATTTTTATTATGTGACTACATTAAGGGGACTTGTTACTATGCTAGCTAGCATAGTCCCAACATAGTCATACTTTCAAAACATCAAAATGAATTATCAACTTCTTAGTACATTTTGTCAGCCCCAAAACCCTATTGAAGATTCTAGAGACCTCTAAACCCTACAACCTTAGTAAAAAAATGGTCAAAAATCATCATACACCACATCCACACTATGACTATTCTGGGTAGTGTAGTCCAATGGTGTTTGACTATTGTGACATTAAATTGATCATCAAAACTAACAATTTTAGGCCCGTAACCCTAGTTTTCAACACTAGTAACCTTAGAACTTGAAAATCTAGTCGATCAACCATAGAATTACACCAAAATTCAAAATCCATGTTGTAATTGTGTTGGAGCAAGCTTGGACTACGTTGGCTAATGTAGTTTTAGCATTGAAACACCATGAAAATTGTGAGTCGGCCTTAGGCAAAGATCCGCAATTCAGGCAAGGGCGCATGCCAGAATTCCAGATGGGAGAATAAGATAGATCAATACCAAGAGGCACATAGCATCAAGTCTTCAAATTCTTGTGTAGATTCCTAATCTTACCATGTTTTCTCTGTTTACGCTATACCACGTGATGTAGCATAATGGCGCTTAGCATGATTCTGTTTAAACATAGCCCGACATCAGAAGGCTAGTTACTTTGGCATAGGGAGAGGCTTGAGCAGCGTAATATGCGACTTCTTGTATATTTTGCTAAGTCTTTTGTTCAAGGCCAGGTTTACGCTCTGTTACGCACGGCAGCGTAATAAGTTCCAAAACAGTCAAAGGTAAAGTCTAAGAAAGTGCGATTGCTCATGATACGCTCATCACGCAATGTAGTGTATCACAGCGTATTGCACCGCCAAGCTAAACATTGTTTTACGCTTCATTACGCGCGGCCGCGTAAGCGAGCGTAAAACAGCTTGAATCCACTGTTTCCATGTTATGTTACGCTCGTGCACGCAATGTAGCGTGAATGAGCGTAATATAACCCAAAGATAGTTGAAACACGCCCGACGTGCATTTATTCTTTACATGCACAATACGCAAATAAGCGTATTGTGCGTAGTCATGAAATCTGACACAAAAATGGTCAAACCAACAGTACCCGAAACATTCGGGACACACGTCATCAGGGTTGCGCCTTTTCCACAGAGCATCGCAGCCTATAAATACCCCAGTTGACAAAGATACAGGGGTTGGCAAGTCAAAGAAGCAAAGGAATTTTCTGAGCATTGGAGCACTTATCACTTTTGAGCAGAGATATAGAGAGAAGCATTTTGGCAATTGTTGACAGTATCACCTTACAGCAGAGATAGAGCGTTGTTCGCATGAGCATCGGCAACAAGAGTAATCGTTCTTTGGGGAAGACATAATTTTCTCCATCAGCAACCACTGGCCGTCCTAAACAGAAACCACCTAAGGAGAAAGAAGCATATCCAAGATCGTGGGATCATCTTGCACGGTTCACAGGCTCTATTGGTCAGAAACAGTTGATCGATAGATGTCAGAGCTTGACCTTCCTTGCATCCCAGCTTTAGCCCACGAGGTAGACCGGACTTCCATTTGGACAGTTTCGTTGTTGTTTTGTGTTTGCTTTACATCCAGTAACCGGGGTCTCCCTAGTGTAACGAGGCATATAAAATATACATCTTTCAAGTCAAAGTGTAGATGTTGAAACTACGTGTTTCTCTTGTGTTACCCTCTTCTTATCGTGTTTAGTGTTATCATCGTTACAATTTGTCTACGTCGTTTTCCCCTCATTTTGCGATTCCTCAAATCAGATCGTTCCACGAGATATTCATCAGTTTATTGATTAGTAAGTCCTTGTCTGATCGACAAGACCGTTCAGGGTGCCACGGATTTGTTTTTCCAGCATAGCCCTCGCACGGATCCATGGTCAAAACTGTGTACATGGGATTTTGTTTGGTATTTTCCAGCTACCAACGTTTTCTGTCGTTATAGTTTTCTAGCGCTAGAAGGAGGGCCTGAAGGCTTTGATCCGAATATTTCGGGTAACCCTGTTAGCGGTCCATACCCTAAACCGTAGACGTAATACCTCTAAGGAAGTTTACGGCAAACCGTGTGGTATAGATCGATCACAAGGACGATTTCTTTGGAATCCTGCAGGGTAGAAAGCCTATTCGTGTTTTTTTGTTGCCACCCATTTCTTAGATCTGATTACTGGTTATCGTTAATCTCATAGCTTAATGGATTCCTTGTACACGACCACAACCACCATGGTCCCTGCCGATTTGGGTGCCACATCTGTGAACCCTATCGCGGTTGCCAGACCAGCTCCTGGCGCAACAGGATCTCAAGGGCCATTGCGCCGATCATTGAGACTTCAGGGAAAAGAGCCTATCTTCATGGTCATAACCCCTAAAGAATACAACTTTATATGTGTTAAGATCCAGGCGAAGCTAGCTCTTAGCCGAGCCAAAGTCGAAGCGAAACGAAACTTTGAGGTGGTCCACCGAGGGGGCCATGATTTCAAGCCAACAACTTACGACATCATTCCCTTGACCGAACACCAACATGAACTCATTACACAGTTGGTCATGGCCAAGGGCCAAGCTGCATAAGCTGTGGGGGAACCCCAGAGTGGGGATGAGGAAGAGGATGAATTGGCAGCCCAGTCAGAACATTCGTTCCATACCCTGAGCCCCAACACGTACGTAAATCCCCTGTTTCCTTTCAACGAAGAGGCCGCTCCTCTTGACTCGGCCATAACTACATAGATGCATGTCCCCATCATCCCACAAGCCATTGTGCAGCCATCTAGGCTACTAGTGCAAGTGCCCCACAATAATATGGGGGCAGTTGCATCGTCACGAGTTCTCAGCATTCCACCAGTGGTCCCGGCGACCACCGCGCCCCATTTCATCCCTCAGATATGACCTCACACCATATCAACAACTCACCTAGCACAGATTTTACCATCCCCGCCCCCTCCAAATCAACAGATCATCGCAGCTGTTCAGCCACAAACATACATCCAACAACCTGCTGCAAGTCAGTGCCCCAACCCTATAGCGCAATACAACCAATCCGCGCTGTATGGTGTGCAACCTTCCGTTGCACCCGCAATACAAGCTCCACAGGTGGTCCCGTAGTATATCTATCCTTATCTTACGCAACAGGTGGCGGCTAACCCCGCTTTGCAAACCAGTGGGTGGTGGTCTTCACACGCCCCTCCACCTGTAGGGATCCCTGCCCCACAAGTAGCCAGTTAACCTCTCCCATCGTTTCTGTTCCCTAGCGCTGCCCTCCCGGTCCAACCTCCTATGCCTTCTGCACAGACACCTCCATCAATAGGTCTGGACCAAGCCTTCCAGCTTATACAGACTCTCACCGAGGAGGTTTGATGCCTCAAAGCCGCTGGTTCTGATACTATTCAGATCATGGACTTTTACCAGGATGATCTGATTAGTCTAGCGGTCCCTATGCTGTCATTACCGCCAGGGATGTCTCTGCCTCATTTTACCAAGTACAATGCGGAGGGAGATCCCAACACTCACTTGGTCACGTTTAGATCTAAGTTCTTGTTGTTGCAACAGTGGCCACACACCATCATCCGAGTCTTTGCAATGTCTCTAATAGGGAAAGCTTTGGATTGGTACCGAGCCCTCCCACACTCTTCCATCTCAACCTTGGAAGAGCTGTTGACCCAATTTGTGACCCGCTTCAAATACAACTTGAAACCGGAAGTCACATTGGATCAGCTCATGGGGGTGAAGCAAGACCCGCTCGAACCCATCCAAAAGTTCATACAGCGCTAAAATGCTACCTTGAATGAGATCCGCGAGCCAATCGCAGACTCACATCTGCTCGCTATATTCAAGGGAGTAGTCAACGACTTTATTAAGTCGAAGCTGTATTATCTTTCCCCCAACTCTTTGCATCAGGCCTTTGCTCAAACTAGAAGTATCCAAGATGCTGCGAAGGCTAGCAAGGACCCGACGTATGTCGCCTACAGGAATGCACATAACAAGAGCAAAGATAAAGGTAAAGCAGCGACAATGACAGTAGTTGCGATGACTGAGGGTACAAAGACTAAGAACAAGAAGGCACCCACGGTGCCTCCTGAAACCACGGCTGGTGCCAGCACCAGCCAAGACACAACTGCCCTTGAAGGACCCCCCTAGCCTAAGCCAAACTTTGAGCGTAAGGATCGCTCAAAGTATACGGCTTTACCTGTAAAGCATTCCGAACTGCTGAAACAACTGTTAGGGGTAGGGCACATTCAACCTAAGAAGGTGTCCGAGGAAGCTCTGAAGCATCACAGATGTCATTGTGAACTGCTGAAGAACCCTTCTTTAGCCTTACCTAATGAACCACCAGTTCCGAGGTCTTTCAGGCTAGACTGTTTTTGTGACTACCACCAGCTGTGTGGTCATGATACGGATTACTGTTGGGCGTTGAAAGACGAGATTCAACGTATGTTGGACGATGGTTCACTCAAGTTAGACAGCAGCAACCCGACGCGTCCCGAAAACCAAACATTGCACGTATATAAGGACCCGTTGAACGCAAACAATGATCCTTATACAATCACTGTGGTAAGTATGGACAGTGGGAGGAGGGAACCACCAAAACAACCTTTTGTTTTGCGTGTCCCTGCCAGCTCACAAAGGGGGCCAACCATTTCATCGAAAGCCAGTGGGGTCTCGAGACCACCCTTCATTATACGGGCACCTTCTTGGATACACCCTCAGTCACACAGCGACAGTCAAGCCGCGGCCTCGTCCGTGCCCATGCCTAAGGTGCCCTTCATTATTAGGGCACCAAGACCACAAGCTACTCCTCTTACGTAGGGGTAGACCTCCAACCAGAAGCGTCAACTGTCACCTCCCAAGCGAAAGGGAAAGGACACATTAGTTAATGCAACGAAAGACCATTCTACGCTTGGCTTCCCTAAGCCTAGGCCCCTGGCCTCTGTGCCTTCGCCTGTACCTCAGGGGCAGGATAAAGGTGCGAAAACACAACTGCCTTCTCTTGGCAAGAAAAAGAACAGCCCCCCGACTAACACCACTCTACCTTGGGAGATTCGTCTCCTGGGCCGAATGGAAGAGGACAAGGGGGATAAACAAACTAGCCGAGAGAAGGACCTCCTCGACGCATTTACGCAAGTTAAACAGGCTCTCAAACAAAAAAACACAACCCTGAGCCTTTATGACCTGCTTATGACGTCTCAAGAGCACCGTGATGTTATGGTTTGCATGCTCACATCCATATCAGTGGATGAAAGCTTGCCAGCGGAGGAGGAAGCGATACATGCTATCATGTTTCCTTCTGAAGCTGAGCAACCTACGCCTACCTCGCTGACCTTCCACGATGAGTCTATCAAAGACGATCCTGAGAAAGGTCAGGTCACAACTGAACCTATGTTCATCACCATCCGGGTCGGTCAATACCGGATCCGGAGAGTGCGCGTAGA
>MNCI01001817.1:1008068-1081352 GCA_015680685.1 Gnetum montanum | reverse complement strand
TAAACTTATCTTTTTCTTCTTAACTCTATTTGTTGCAAGGCTTGATGGTTCTTATGGAGTTGTCAATGGGTGGTGTGTAACCTTCAAGGATGGACTCCCAAACTTTGAACTCCATAGATTGAAAAAATCCTTACATTTTACCTTTTCAATAAGTGAAGTTGAATTCATTGAACATGGATGGATTTATATAAGATGTTCCCTCCACTATTCACTCTTGAAGTTGATGATGAAGAAGAGTACCAGGCTTCAATACCACTTAAGGATCATTGAACTTAGAAGGAGAGATGAAAAATTTCACCAAATTAAAAATTAATCAACCAAAGCACATACGAAATTTAATGTGATTCCCCAACTTGGGTATTCCACATCTAGAGGATAGTTCGCTAGCACACCTCTACACTTTATTGCTATCAGAATGTGGTTTGAAGGATACCACACCATGTACAAGCTCTAAGCTCCACTCTAGAGTTCAACGCCATGAATCCACTCAACCCCACAAGGTTTTGATAATCTTAGTATGCAGTTTCTAGGATCCCATAACCTTTACAACTTGAGCTCCACTCCAAAGTGTTATTTTGCTACACCAACACTTAATCCCATAGGATCCCAACAAGCTTAAGAATGATGCCTTCCCACAAGAAGTACATCAACCCCATAAGGTAACAAAAGAGAAACAAAAATTATAAGGAAATGATGCAAAAAATTTGTAGGTCCTTGTATTTTAAGGTACAACACAATAGATCTCTTACAATAGTATAAAAGATATCACAATTAGGCACACAAATATAATAGAATAATTTGCACAATGATTACTTGATATTAACACTTTCTTGTATTCAATACTTGCTCTTTTCCCCAAAGAATGAAGTCAAAGGCTAGATGTTTTCAAAATAACCTCATAATTTATGCAACAACTATCTAACAATCACTAAAAGTAACCTCTTCAATATTAAGATGTCTTTCTACATTAGACTTTCATTTGAGAGACATCTTTTCACAAGGAAGATGTCTTTGAGGAGATGTCTTCATGAAGACTTCTTCACAAGGAAGACATCTACTATTTCTAAGAGACATCTTCTTTTGAGAAACCTTCAAATTGGCCAAGATATATTCATCATCAAGGAGATGTCTTTTCTTGATAGTAGACATCTATTATTTCTTCAATACGTCTTCACTAATCCTTATGTTCTTCAACCAAGATGTTTACTGCTATTAAAAGGTGTCTTCACTTGATGGTAGATGTCTATTGATTCTTGAATATGTCCTTCTTCAATAAGTTCTTCAATACTAAGGCCTCCCTTTGATCATTGGAGTTGGGATTTGAGGTCTTTGTTCCTTGTCCATGCACTTTGAACTCCCACATGCTTTCTTGAGAACTTGTAGATGTCCTTCTTCTTTGAGCTACAATCACAACAACCACAAAAGCATCCTTATTCTCCATGTTTCCTAAGGTTTTAACATACCAAAAGGTCAACAGATATGCTAATATAACTAATATGATGAAGTCTTGAACATCTAATTGGCCTTGACATACCATGCTGCAAACAGCTGTCATTCTTCTTCATAGGCTCTAGCTTTATCCTTATATTCTTGGTAATCCATAAGTCATCAAGCCAAGTCTACCATGACATCTTTCTATCCCTGGTAGCTAGCCTTGACCACCTCTAATTTAGAATTTTCTACTTCTAATTTTTGTAGCATCTTCTTATGCTCAGCAAATTCTATTTCATATTTGGCGTAGGTGGTTGCTACCTACTTCTCTAACTCTATTATTGGGTGTCCTACTATTAACATGGCTAAGTTGGCATACCACAAGTTTGCCAATTCCATGTACTCTCTAAGATCTTGTATCTTCAAGTCCCAGCTTTTGAGCTCTGCTTGATGGACGAATGCATAGGTATCCAATATGGCTCTCCAATTAGTGTATTGAGCACTAAGAGTGTTGATATGGGCCTTGGCCATATGGATTTCATTTTCAATTACTTTCTTGTACATCCCCACCTAGTCCTTGAAGTGTTATTTCTACTTCTCATCTCGCTTGGCCTCATTTTGCCATGTGCTTATTTCAATGGTTGTCTTTTGACAGATTTCACATACCTCCTCCATTAAGAGGGTTCAATTTTCTCTAGCTAAGTAATTCATGTCCTTGTTGACCTTGACTAATTATTCTCTTAACTATTAGAAATTTTCTTCAAGAACATTCTTCTATTTTTCCAAAGTGGTCAACTAGAGATTATCTACAGTAAGCTATTTATTCTCCTCTTGCAAGGCCTTGAGTGCTTTGGCATGTGCATATGTCTGAGCTTGTGCCTTGGAAGCATCCCAATCGACCTTCTCTTTCTTCTCCACCACTCTTTTATTTTCTACCAATAATTTATTAAGTTTCTTTGTCTTGAAGGACTCTAGTTGGTCTGCAAGGATATGTTGAGATGGATCTTGTTGTGTAGCTTGCAAGGTGATGAGCTTCTCTTGGAGTCTTTCCAACTCCACCTCTGCATGCTCAGCCTTGATTTCTACCATAACTAGCTTCCCTTTGGTGGAGATGAGGTCTGATTGAGTTGATGTGACATCTTGAGGGATATCAAAAAGGAACATCATCACTTGTTCTATCTGTAGTAATCGACCGAGAACATCCTCATGCTCCATAGGAGTCATCAAGGGACTAGCCAAAGTTTGAGCATCGTGTGCTTCTGTTAAGTCTACTGGTGGCACAACAACGATGTTGAATGATACTTTTATGTGGTCCATGACCACTTCTGTGGCTCCCACTACATCTTGGTGCTACATGATCACTACTATGGCCTCTTCACCAGTTTCTAATTGCACTTGAAAAGATGCAATGTTGCTTGAGATCTATTATGAACAATGTGATTCCCCTCCTCCTGTTTGGATTGACACTTTGCCTCGTGCATGATTAATTGAGACCATGGGTTGTGTAGCATTATCTATGACCTGGAAGGGGTTGGTCTCATCATGGCTTCCCTAGCTGACCATCTCAGTGATGGCCCTGAGATGGCTCATCAACAGTCAATAGTCCTCCAGTGATGGTGGCAGTTGGTCTTGCTAACCGATGTTGGGCCCCACTTCCTATTGTTGACTGGGCCTTGTGCTTGGAAGTTGGCTAGGCCCTACAATTTGAGTTGTAGTGGGCCCCATCATCTATTCTTGTTTAGGCTCTAGTGTCTTACCAGCACTTTTCCTTGGGGCTGGTGGCTTCAACAGTTTAGCAAATGAAGCATTTTGGCCCTCCTGGGAATGTCATTGGTGTACCCCAGAATTCTAGCATGCTGACACAGCTTCCTAATGAGATAGGGAAATGGCAATGCAAACTTCCTCATCTTGCATTCCTCAAATTGCCTCAAAATATTTGTAAGATATAGATGGTGTAGGTTAGCATTAACCTTGTCCATCAATGTAGCATTTCCTCTGGTTGCATACGTGGAGATTCTGTTAAATCCTTTCATAGGGAAGATGTGATAAGTGCTAATCTTGAAATAGATCCTCTCCTCCAGTGTTATCTCTCCATACACATTTTCTTCCTTATTGTATATCCTTTTCAACCAAATCTTCTGTGCATTAGCATCAGAGCGAGTGGGCAAGTGAGCAACTTTTAGCCCTATATTCGGAAGATTTAACACTTCTAAAATGGATTTAGCAGAGAAATATACAGAAACACCACCAATATCAATTGTGGTGCCTTCTTCTGTATTGTTCCAAAATTGGTATGTCTCTCCCAAGTACTAGGCACCACTTTCAAAGAGAATAGGCCATAATGGGAACCCTTTGAGTTGGTCCTTGACTACCTCAGGAACGAACTCAGTGAAAGGTCCAAAGTTAAGTTCCATAATCATGGCTGCTGACATGGACCTTTCATGAATCACCTAAACACATTTTGGGGACAACATGAGATGTTGCCTCTATTCAGGTGCTTTAACGACTTCTCCTTCAGCCTGTCCTGATTGCACAACAACAGGAGGCTCTTGATGGATGCTGAATGATTGTGCCTCCTATTCTGTATGTTCCTTGGAAGATGCCTAGTTTGTACCTTTCCTTGGTCATTTGGATGCACCTTGAGAGGGTCCTCCTTACTATCCACATTTAGGGACCATATACAATCACACAGGGTCGACTATTATTAAGGTTATTTACAAATGTGATTTATACCTTACTTCTTACGCTTAATGAATTCATTTCTTGTTTAGTGTAATCCAGAGTTAAAGAATTTTATGAGAATTTCCCCTAAAAGTTTTGATATTGAGCCCAATTTGATTAGGTGGCTCCAAAACTTTAATTCTCATGGTGTGGGTGAAGAGATTAAAATTGATTTGGCAACCTATTTAACATTTTATGGTAATTTACCCTTTATGATATCCTTCAGGTGACAATGAATTTTGAAAAAATTATATGCAACTTGGAGCATACCCTTTTCCCACGACTGAGTTGAACACTCCATGTTTAGATAGATTCAATTGGAATGGGAATTGAAGCATTAATAAGTAATTTATTNCATAGACCCAATATCATGTTTGACCAAATATCGAGTACCCAACATTGCAACCCATTGAAAATAGGGTACTTGATAAATTTGAATAATTTTTAAATTTCCAAGGCCAAAAATGAAGGATTTGAGGTTAATTTGGAAGGTCTAGGGTAACCTTGGATAGACCAAAAGGCATCAAAAGTATAATGAAGTGGGATTTGTCAATGGAATTCATGGATAGGATGAGGAGAAAGGACATGTTTTGATGCATAGGAATGTTTGAATTAGAAGGATGATAAAGGAAAGAATAACATTGGCAATGTAGTATGTGGAGGGTATAAAATGATGTGATGATGATGATGTGCAATGAGTGTAAATTAAAGGTTATGCAAATGGGTCCTCCCCAAAGTAGGTTCCTACCTATGATGCCCTTACGTAACCACCCCAAAAATGTCCAGAGGCACTAAAAGGGTGAAATGTAATCCACACCAATTCCACAAAACACAAACATGTAGTTACCACCGTGATGAGGTATGAATTCAATGCTACATAAGACATGAGTCACAAATACATGAACAACAAGATGAGGAAAACTATAGAAGGCATTGTAGAGATTGGGACATGAGGTAACTAACCCAGGGCATAATGAATTTTCAGTGTAGGATGTGATTAATGTGTCATTAGCCCGTCACTCCAAAATCAAGACCAAGGTCATTCCTTTGATCAATGACATCACATTGTTTCATCCAATGATGGACAACCATAAGAGCATCATGACAGCAAGGTGTACAATCACTTGGTGTTTTGTGCAAGGGAGGAGTGATTTGGAATTTCTTTTTAGCATACTTTTTGCTTGGCTACTTTGGCACACACTTTTTTTTATGCATAATCTAGAGAAGCTACCAATCTTCAAGCATGGATGCATGTCTTTCCAGTGGAACCCCCAAAACAACATTGAGTTTCTATTGAGTGCCTTTATTACTCTTACTTCCATTTTTCATTAGATATACAAGGATCTTAGTACAACCAGGCTACATGATAGCACCTTACAAATGTCACCAAAAAGAATCCACAAATCCCCTTGATGTCACACCTTGGCCTTTCTTTCTTAGTCCATCATGTTTCGCTCTAGGCATAATGAACACAAAATTGCTTTAATTTTTCATTATGACAACAATATCATTGTACCCAGAGTAGCACCTCTTATTAATAAAATGTTTGGGTGGATGTGGTGGGTTCATTGTCCAAATAATTAGTCACTTGAGACTTGATAGCATAGAACAACACCTCAACCAACAAGTTACATGAGTGTTTTATTCATAGATGCAATTACCCATAAAAAGATAAAAATAATAAATAAAAAGATGAACCAACCAATAAAAAGATAAAACAAAAAATTGAAAGATGAAAAACCGGAAAACAAAAAATTGTAAAATTGAAGAAAAGGAAAAACATTTATTAATTCTACTTGTTAGAATGGAGGGTATCCCCCATAACTAAACTTTTGATCATGGCAAGAATTAATAAATGGAAGGTTTGTATCCATGCATTTTGAAAATATTAGGACCTGGTCATATCCAAGCCATTGGGTGTCTTTGGATGTGGTGGTTGGAATGTACCCAAATTGGGGTTCACACACTTGATTAAAGTTGACATAGTGGGACAAGTTATAAGATGTGGTTAATTGATAAGAAGTTGATCCACTATGGAACCCGTGACTGTAAGATGGTATGAAAGGATCAATATGTCTCCCTACATGGCCATATTCATTAGGCCGCATGGCTATTGGAGTGTTGATTGGTGGCTCGGATAAAGTAATAGGAGGCACTAAGTTCGAGGATAAAGATGCATCACAGTGTTTGGCTTGTGCTGAGTTGGAGGATGTAGTGGTTTCAGAATCATGTTGTTTCTTTCTACGGTCATGCCTAAAGAAAGAACGCTTTTGAGTACCTCCACTGCCATTGATAGTAGCAACATAAGTAACGTTCGTGGGTAAACCTTCTAGTACAATTGGTGGTAATGTAGGAGGTGAAGGATGGAAATATTGAGGTTGAAGAAAAGTGCAAGGAACATGAGGTGGTGATCTTGTGGAAGAGGACATGGGTTGATAATACTTAGAAGAATGATAACGATGTGGTGAGATAGGGGATGTTAACCTAGTTGGAAAAATAGGATGTTGAACATAATAAGCACTTAGGTTCGAATGGTAGGAAGGGTGTGACCAGTTTGGGGGTGGCCTCCCCCATGACTGGGATTTATGCCACTGTGATTGAACATAGTATTTTTGTACAAACTCTAGATGTAACATTCTTCCCTAATGCTCATGTAAATGTGACAAGATTGGGCATTGGCCTTTGGGATGATTGTATAGACAAACATTACATCAATACGTATGATTGGAAATTAAGCTCCTATTCTTATTGTTTTCAACCCTTCATTCTAATTATTGCATGGTGTCCTATCCTGTTTCTTGATTTGGCATCGTTCTACCTCTACTAATGCTAGCATATTCTCCATAATTTTTATGTACCCATTTCGTCATCTTATTAATCTTTGCCTTGATTTCATCTAGTGATTGTAGAATTGACAAAGATGATTCCACCTCCTTGAAGTGAGTTGATTTCTCCTCTTCATGATCATGGACCCTTGCTAAGTTGAGATTTTGGTCCTATTGAGAACTTTTAACATTCTCCCATTTAGCTATTTCTCCTTCTTCTTTTGCTACCCATTGGATAAGCTCTTGGAGTTGATGGGTCTATAGCTCATATAGCAGACTTAGGGCATACATTCCTAGGATCTCCCCTATTTCATTATGAAGTCCATCCACGATGTGATACATTAGCCTCTCCTTGAACAACCCATGGCTTGGACATTTTTTTAACAAAGAATAGTATCTTTCTAAGGCCATGTCCAAGGTTTCATGTTACCCTTATTTTCATTCTTGGATTTTTCTCCTTAAGGCTGACACTCTGGCATAGGTTTGATATCATTTAGTAAAGAGTTCTACCATTGTTGACCAACATTGAATTAATTTTGGTCTTATGAATCTATACCATACTTTTGCTTGGCCAACGAGTGTCGAAGAAAAGAGCTTAAGTTTTTGCCATCTATTATCAATATTGTTCCATACATAAGCATCATGGAAGGCTTGTAAATGATCTTGCAAATCTAAATCATAGCCTCCTGAAAACTTGGAAAATTTTTTTAAATCAAGCTTGGGTAGACCACTTTCCTTGTGATTCTTGTGAGATATTCAAATAGCCTCTTGTACATGCATTAGGCTCTTAGGGGTTCATTGTCACTATGTAGGTTATGAATTTGTGAGTTGGGACGATGTTGTCTTCATTTATGTACATAGGAGACCATTGCATAGGATTGACTACTCCAAACTTTGTCTTCATCATCATATAATTCATTGGTTCTCCAATGAATTACCTTACTAGTTGTTGCGTTGTCATAGTCTTGTGAGAGAGACATTGTTGTGAATCATGGTTGACCTAGTTGAAATTAATTTCTTTTTCTAAAAGATATATCATGAATACTTTGTTACAACAATCTTGTATGATATAACTAATCTAGATAACTAGCACCATCCCTGGCAATGGTGCTAATGATGAGTGGCTAGGTACCCCTACACTCCACCATACAAATATGAGCATTCACACATGATCCAGTCAAACTTCATGGAAGGGATAGTTGTGGTATCTAGATAGTTACATGTTGATCATAGTTCACTTTCTCCCCACCTAGATTAGTATTTGCTTTGTCATGTATGGCTTAGTCCAAAGTGAGGTGTATGATGTGGGCCTAAACTAGTGCTACTCCTAGAGGTAATGAAAAATAACTTTGTTTTAAGCTAAGAGGGAGTGGGAGAAGAGAATCTAAGCTAGTCTAAGTGCGATCAGCATCCATCCTTAATCATCTATACACATCTTGAACCTCATGTACTACTTCTAGGATTACCAAGCATATATTACTTGAGCACTCATAGATACGCTACTAGCTTACCAAGTAGTCACATTTCAATGCTCGTGATTAAGTTGTACTCATTCTGCATTTAATAATAGGGATAGTAAAGGAAGGTAAAGGAACATTAATTAAGAAATCAATAAATAACAATAACAATTAAGTAATTAAAACTAAGTGAATGCTACAATGATGGAGTAATCTTAATCTTTATTGTCAGTCATGTGCTTGTCCAAGTAGGTCACACTTGAATAAAGGTTCTATACAATTACAATCATCACACTGTGGGCATGCACTAGGGAAAGGGTTGAGATGAACTAAAAATGAACAAAAAAGACTCTATTCTAACACTAACTTTCTTCCTAACTTACTAACTTTTCCTGTGCATCCAAATGTATAGTCACGATATCATGTATTTGATATCATTGACCAAGCTATGATATCATGTACCCGATATTGCAAATCCGATATCAGATCCTAACAAATCATGGTTCATCAAAGTCCCTATAGATTTCTTTATTCTATTTCTATTAGTTCATAGAGCTTTTGTAAAAGTTCATGTTAGTTTTTCACATTGTTATCCACGGAATGCTTGATGCATAAGATTAGATTTTTATTAGTGAATTCAGGTGCACCATTTCCTTGCAAGTAGTAGTTGGAATAGGAATAGAGCAAGATTGATTTCCCATATGACCATCTTAAAAACCTAGCTAATTGAAAAGCTATGTCTTTATCAATTACTAATGATTTTGGCATCATTAATTGATTCATGATGCTTTTTTTAAGAAACTTAATCACATCATAAGACATGCCTCTTCTTAGTACTTTGGCTTCTCACCACTTAGTAAAATAATTAGTGGCTATCAAAATGAATTTATGGCCTACTTTAGATGAAGCTATACTTCTATGAAATCCAATTCACATCTTTGAAATGGCCTATCTATTATCACTAGTTTTAATGAAGTATTAGCTTTCCTAGCTTTGGTCCATGTATTTGACACTTATGACAAGTTAAGATTTTATCTCTCACATCCTTATACATAGTGGAATATTAAAAGTCATATCTCAATATATGTTGCACTATGGTTCTAGGGGATTCATAGCACAAGCCCTCATGATCATGGAATTGTTTCAGTATCGCTTCAATTTTTATATTTGGTACACATTTCAATAAAATACCTCTAAAATCATTTCTATATAGAGTTCCTTAAGTATAGATGTATTTCTTGGTTTTGATTAAAAATCTCTTTCTTAATTTTTGCATTGATTCTTAGAAATCCCTTACCTGATAAGAAATTTTAATGTATCATCATACTAATTGTTATTTTCATACAAGGCTAGTATTCCTTAGTCAAATTCTTTTTCCAAAATCCTAGTTAATCCCATATTCTTTACTATTTTGAAGGTTTCTAAAGTGAAATTGAATTATTGGAGCTTGATTATCCAGTTAGCTCTCTTTAATTCAATTTCATTTTGAGATAGGAATTTTCTTATGGTTCGCTCTATCATTATAACATGAACTAAAACATTTTAAAAATAGTATTCAAAATGTCCCAAGGCTTTAATCATGGAAAATGCATATTCTTCTAATTCTGAGTAATTTGTTCTAGCATCTTTTAGTTGGTAACCAAAAAATTCAATTGGCTTTTCTTCTATTCCATCCTTTTGTGTTAATACTGTTTCCAATAAGTCTTTTGAAGAGAAAGCATACAACTAGAAATCTTCTTTCAATTTTGGCTTTACTAGATATGGAGCTTCTAAAATGGATTTCTTAATTTGATTCAAAGCTTCAAGTGACTCTTTACTCTTTTCTACTTTAACATCTTTCTTTAACATGCATGAAAGATGTTTTCTTATTTTAGTAAATTTAGGAATGAATTTCTTAAAAAAGATTATTTTTCCAAAGAAAGATCTTAATTCCTTTTTACTTGTGGGATGTTCAATGCCTTGAATGGTTTCAATTCTAACTTGATCAATAGCTATTGCTTTTTGACATATTATATGCCCAAGCAAACTACCTAATCTTACTCCAAAGATACACTTTTTGGGATTTAAAAAAATTCCAAACTCCTAACATTTGTTAAACATCTATTGTAAGTGAGAAATATGATCAATTTTGTATTTTGAATAAACTATAATATCATCTAGATAAATGACAACAAACTTCCTAATAAGTTCTTTGAATGCTATATTCATATCCTGCTAAAAAGTAGCCTCTGTGTTTGATAAGCCAAAGGAAATTCTCTTGTATATAAATGTTTCTCATTTAGTGATAAATGTTGTTTTACATCTATCATTCTTATTTACTATTATTTGATTAGAGCCTATAAATTCATCTAAAAATGAGTATAGCTAATATCTTGATGCCTTTATTAGCATTTCATCAATTCTTGAAAGTGGATATCTATTTTTAATTTAACTTCATTTAAATTCCTAAAATCAACACATCATGTTATGTCTCTATTCTTTTTCTTGATTATCACTAAATTAGCTATCTAGGGTAAATATCTAATTTGATATATTATGCTAGCTCTTAATAATTTCTTATGTTTATCTTCCAATGATAGCCCAATGACTGGATTAAACTTCCTCAACCTCTGTTTAACTATCTTATAGTCTTTTTCCAAAGGAATTTGTTGAGTCATAGTCTTGGCATCAAAATTTCTTAAATGATCATATGACCAAGAGAAACTGTCCAAATTTCTCTAAGAACTTACATCAATTTCCCTTGTATTTTCAATTGAATATTTTTTCCAATGTTGAGGAGCTTTGAAGCATCTTGACACTTTAAATTAGTTGTCTCATAAGCTTGATCCTTGAAATTTTGGACATCTAATTCTTTCACTAGTTTCTATTTAAATTATTCTTCCAGCATTAACATCCTTTAAGGTATCCTTTCTTCTGTAGTTCTTAAATTAACCTTTTCATGAATTCAACTTCTAAATTCTCCTATGCTATTAATGAATCAAATTATTTGATAAGCATATTCAAATACTTGAAAACATTCCTCACTATCAGGAGTTGTTGGCTCTATTTCTAACTTGATCACTATCTTATGGCTTGCAGTTATATTTGATAAGTCTTGAGTTGAAGCTGCTACTGCAAGTTCATCAGCCTTCTGATTCTTTTCTCTTGGAATGTTTTGAATTTTATATTTTGTAAAATTTTTTATTAATCTTACTAATATTTTCTTTTAATTCTTAAGAAATGATCTTTTAACATTGTATTTCCCTTCAATTTGATCACATATGAGCTTTGAGTCTTCCTTAACCACTAATTTGGTATTTTCTTTTTCATGTGTCATTCTCAACCCTCTACGTAAATCTTCATAATTGGCTCTATTACTCGTACAAGGAAATTCCAATCATATAACTTTCATATCTACTTGATTTTCTAGGCTAATTAGTATAATTCTAATTCTTAATCCTCTTGAATTATAAGCTCCATCAAAATATATCTATTAGAATTATTTAGTTTGATCATTAGAATGCATAGCTTGTATTTCTCAAATTAAGTTGACTTCTAATTCAACTTCTCTTGATTTAACTCTCTTACTCTTCCTAGTAGTTCTTTATCATTAGTAGCTCACTATATATATAAATCTTATTTGGTTCATCTTTCCATGGCAACCACATATGTGAGTAGTATGTAGCTATATATCTAGAGAAAATTTAACTCTAGTTTCTACTTAATAATAAGCTATAATAGAAATATAAGTTAGTTGAATAGTGACTCTACTTTTGATCCTCAAATCTAGAGCTATTTGAATCAACATGCTTGGTAATTGACCTACTATCCTAACTCTACTTTTGTCAACTTGGATAATTTTCTTATTTGATTCTTTAGGTTTTAATCCTAGTTGATCACATATTATCATAGGGATTAATCTTGAAGTGGATTCTAAATCAACTAAATAGTTATGCAAATATCTACCCTTCAACATAAGAGTCAATAGGAAAGGGGAAGCATCTTTGTTAGCAACAACTTATATTCTCATTATGAATGTAATTTATGGCAATGTCACTCACATTCTTCTCATTTTTAATTTCTTCTTAAATTATTTTGAAGTATTCTTCCATTTTAAGTAATTGATATAAGCTAATATTAGCTTTACTCTTTTCCAAGTCCTCTGTTATGTCATATTTTCCTTCACCATAAAATCCTAACTTTTTGAACATTTTTGGTAGAGAATCTTGGTGATCTTCTTAATTAGGTTGAGATTTATCCTTTGAATTATGTTTTGCTTCAAAGAACTTACATTTTCCAGTAGGCTTAGCTATTTTATTTGGTGGCCTAGATGTACTAAGTTTTTCTTTTTCACTTCTTAGCTCATATCTAGGCTCCTCATTAGTATTAAATTTGTTATTAAATGAGGGATGAGTGGTGAGGTACCCCTACACTCAACCATATGAATACAAGCGTTCACGCATGATCCAATCAAACTTCGTAGATGAACTAGTTGTGATATCTAGATAGTTACTCATTGATCACAATTCACTATCTTCCCACTTAGACTAGTATTTTCTTTGTCACGTATGGTTTAGTCCAGAGTGAGATGTATGATGTGTTTTCTATCACTATTCTACTCTTAGGAACAATGGAAAATAGCTTTGTTTAAGCTAATAGGAAAAGGGTGAAGAGAGTCTAAGCTAGCCTAAGTGCGATGAGCATCTATCCTTAATCATCTGTACACATCTTGGACCTCGAGTACTACTATTGGGATTACCAAGTGCATGTCCTAGGTATGCTACTGGGATACCAAGTAGTCACACTTAAATGCTCATGATTAAGTCGTACTCATTCCACATTTAATAATAGGGATAGGAGAGGAAGGTAAAGAGATATTAAGTAAGAAAGCAATAAATAATAGTTAAAACTAAGGGAATGCTACAATGATGAAGTAATCTCGATCTTTATTGCCAATCATGTACATGTCCAAGTACATCACTCTCGAATAAAGGTTCTATACAATTACAATCATCACACTATGGGCATGCATTGAGGTAAGGGTTGAGAGAAATTGAAAACTAACAAAAAGATCCTACTCTAATAATAACTTTTCCTATGACTCTCCTATGTGCCCAATTGTGTATTTATAGGCTCACACAGGAACCACGATATCATGTATCCAATATTGCTATGGTCGCAATATCACGTACCCGATATTGGGGGTCCGATATCGAGGGTCCAATGTCAAGGGTCTAACATCAAGGGTCCGATGTCAAGGGTCCGATATCAGCACTTGAAAAACCATGATTCATCATACCCCCACGACTTAATAACAACTCATCCTCAAGTTAAACAAAATGAGAATGAGTCCAATTGATTACATAGTGGATAGGTATGGGCTTATTAACTAACTAGAAATTATTCATGCTACAGTGTGGGATTGAATAAAATAAAATTGGGACATAGACATAGAAATACAAAATTTATTAGAACTCGTGTGGTTCCAGGTGGTGTTGGCTCCTCCATGGGTGTCTTTCCTTTGTCCTACGCTCTAGGCTTCTAAGATTGATATTGTTGAAGAAGTACCTGACATTTCTCCTCTTCTACCTAAGGATTATGAGCTATCCATGCTAATGTTCCAATGTTTGATGGAGTTGGAACTTCCCATGGACACGGTAGCTGCGGGAACACTTGAGTGGCCTTGACATTCCATGCTGTAGATAGTCATCTTTTCTCTTCATAGGATCAACCCCTGACCTCTCCACCTTTTTCTTGGCCAGATTGTATAGTGACAGGAGTTCCCTAATGGATGCTGAATGATTGTACCTCCTGCTCTACATGTTCTGCATGAGGTCCTTGGCCTCTACCTTCCCCTGGGCATTTAGTTGCACCTTGAGAAGGTCCTCCTTATTATCCTTTTTAGGGGCTATCTATAATCACATAAAGATCAATTGTTAGTAAGGTTATTGCAAGAATAAATGTTAAATTCTTTGCTTAGTGTGATTTTAGAGTTAGAAATTTTTTCAAGGAAGTTGCCCTAAAAGTTTAATGTCAAACCTAATTTGTTGAGGTGACACATAAAAGGACATGTAATGGTTTTGAGGAATGTTTGATAAAATGATGACAAAGAGAAGAATAGATTTGGTAATGAAGTACTCGAAGGGTATAAAATGATGTGGTGGTGTGCAACAAGTACAAATTACAAAAGTCACACAAGTGGGTCCTCCCCAAAGCAGGTTCCAACCTATAATGTCCTTACATAACCGCACCTTAAAATGTCCATAAGCACTAGAAGGGTTAAATGTAATCCACACTAGCTCCATAAAACACACACATGTAGATACCACCGTGATGAGGTCTGAATTCAATGTTACACAAGACATGGGTCACAAATACATGAACAATGAGATGGAATGAATCAAAGAAGGGATTGTAGAGATTGGGACATGAGATAACTAACCCAAGGCACAATGAATCTTGAGTGTAGACATGATTAATGTGTCATTAGCCTATCACTCCAAAATCAAGACTAAGTCCATTCCTTCAATCAGTGACATCGCATTGTTTTATCCAATGATGGATAATCATAAGAGCATCATGACAACAAGGCGTATGATCACTTGGCATTTTGTTCAAGGGAGGAGTGATTTGGAATTTCTTTGCAGCACATTTTTTTTTTCTAGCTACTTTGACACACTTTCTCTTCTCTTCTCTTTCTTTTTCATGCGTAATCTAGAGAAGTCACCTACCTTTAGGCATGGGTGCATGTCTTTCCAATGGGATCCCCTAGAATAACATTGGGTTTCTTTATTGAGTGCCTCTATTACTCTTACTCCCATTTTTCATTAGATCTACAAGAATCTTAGTACAACTAGGCTACATGATAAGTCCAATAGATGTCGCCAAAGAGAATCCACAAGTCCCCTTGATGTCACACCCTGACCATTCCTTATTAGTCCATCATTCTTCACTCTAGGCATAAGGAGCACAAAATTACTTTTAAGTTTTTATGATGACAAGAATATCATCATACTCAGAGTAGAACCTCTTATTAATAGAATGGTTGGGTGGATGTGGTGGGCTTGCTATCCAAATAATTAGTGTCCCGAGACTTGATATCATAAAAAAAACACCTCAACCAATGAGTCACATGAGTGTTTTATTCATAGATGAGATTACCCATAAAGAGATAAAAAGATAAAGCAATAAATAAAAAGATGAAACAACAAAAACAAGAATAAAAGGACAAAACAACAAATTGAAAGATGAAAAACTAGAAAACAAAAAAATTTAAAATTAAAGAAAAGGAAAAAAATTTATTAAGTCTACTTGTTAGAATGGAGGATATCCCCTGTGACTAAACTTTTGATCATGGTAAGAATTAGTAAATGGGAGGTTTGGATCAATGCATGTTAGAAATATTGGGACCAGTCATATCCAAACCACTGGGTGTTTTTTGATGTGGTGGTTGGAATGTATCCAAATTGAGTTGCACATACTATATTAAAGTTGACATGGTGGGGCAAGTTATAAAATGTGGTTAATTGATACAGAGTTGACCCACTATGGCACCTATGACTGTAAGATGGTATGCAAGGATTAATATGTCTCCTTCTGTAGTTATATTCATTGGACCACATGGTTGTTGGAGTATTGATGAGTAGCCCTAATAAGGTAACACGAGGCATTAGGTTCAAGGAGAAAGATGCACCACAGTGTTTGGCTTGTGCTAAGTTAGAGGATGCAGTGGTTTCAAAATCATGTTGTTTCTTTCTACAACCATGCTTAAAGAAAAAACACTTTTGAGTACCTCCACTGTTGTTGACAGTAGCAACACAAGTAACGTTTGTGGGTTGGTGCTATGGTGCAAAACCTTCTAGTACAATTGGTGGGGATGTAGAAGGAGGTGAAGAATCGGAATATTGAGGTTGAGGAAAAGTGTAAGGTACATGAGGTGGTGATCGTGTTTGATAGGATATGGGTTGATAGTACTTAGAAGAATGATAATAATGTGGTGAGATAGAGGATGTTGACCTGGTTGGGGAAATAGGATGCTAAACCTAATAAGTGCCTAGGATCGAATGATATGAAGGGTGTGACCAATTTGAGGGTAGCCTTCCCCATGATTGGGATTTTTGCCACTATGATTGAACACAGTATTTTTGTATGAACTCTAGATGTAACATTCTTTCCCAATGCTCATGTAAATGTGATAGGATTGGGCATTGACCTTTGGGGTGATCATACAGGAAAATGTTACATTGATACATATGATTAGCAGTTGAGTTCTTATTCTCTTCAACCCTTCTTTCCGATTGTCTAAGGGTGTTTTGTATTGCTTCTTGGTTCATCATGGTTCTACCTCTAATAGTGTTGGAATATTCTCCACATTTTTCATGCATCCATTCTGTCATCTTATTTATCTTTGCCTCAATTTCATCTAGTGATTGTAGTATTGAAAAAGATGATTCCACCTCCTTGAGGTGAGTTGATTTCTCTTCTTCATGATCATGGACTTTTGCTAATTCAAGATTTTGGTCCTGTTGAGATCTTTCAAGATTCTCCCATTTAGCCATTTCTCCTTCTTCTTTTGCTACCCACTTAATAAGCTCTTGGAATTGGTGGGTTTGTAGTTCGTATAGTTGACCTCAGGCATACATCCCTAGGGTCTCCCTTGTTTCATTACGGAGCCCATCCATGATGTGATACATTAGCCTTTTCTCGGAGAATCCATGGCCTAGGAAATTGTTTAACAATGCAAAATATCTTTCTAAGGCCATGTCCAAGGGTTCATGCTGCACTTGTTTCCATTCTTGGATCTATTTCCTCAAGGCTAACACTATTACATAGGTTTGATATCTTTCATTAAATAGTTCTACCATTGTTGGCCAACGTCGAATTGATTTTGGTTTTAAAGACCTATACCATACTTTTGCTTGGCCAATGAGTTTTATGAAGTCTTTTCCATACATTATCAATGTTGTTCCATGCATAGGCATCATAGAAGGCTTGTAAATGATGTTGCAGATCTAAATCATAGCCTCCTAAAAACTTGTGAAAGTTATTTAAATCAAGCCTGGGTATATGGCTTTCCTTATGATGCCTGCAGGAGATTTGAACAGCCTCTTGTATATGCATTAGGCTCTTAGTGGCTAGCAGGGGTTCATCATCACTAGGTAGGTTATGAATTTATGAGTTGGGATGATGTTATCTTTATTCATGTACATAGGAGAACCCTAAATAAGATTGAGTACTCCAAACTTCATCTTCATCATCATATAATTTGTTGGTTCTTCAATGAACTACCTTACTAGTTGTTGCATTATCATAGTCTTGTGAGAGACATTGTTGTGAATTTGTGTGTGACTTAATTGAAATTAATTTCTTTTCTAAGAGATATATCATGAATACTTTATTACAAAAATCTTGTATGATATAACTAATCTAAATAACTAGCACCACCCTTGGCAACAGTGCCAATGATGAGTGGCTAGGTACCCCTACACTCAACCATATGAATACGAGTGTTCACACACAATCCGGTTGAACTTCGCAGATGGACTAGTTGTGATATCTAAATAGTTACTCATTGATCACAATTTTTTGTCTTCCCACCTAGACTAGTAGTTGCTTTGTCATGTATGGTTTAGTCCAGAGTGAGGTGTATGATGTGTTTCCTATCACTATGCTACTCCTAGGAACAATGGAAAATAACTTTTTTTAAGCTAAGAGGGAAAGGATGAAGAGAGTCTAAGCTAGCCTAAGTACGATGAGCATTTGTCCTTAATCATCCATACACATCTTGGACCTCATGTACTACTGTGCTACTGGGATACCAAGTAGTCACACTTAAATGCTCATGATTAAGTTGTACTCATTCCACATTTAATAATAGGGATAGGAGAGGAAGGTAAAGAGATATTAAGGAAGAAAGCAATAAATAACAGTTAAAACTAATTGAATGCTACAATGATGAAGTAATCTTGATCTCTATTGCCGGTCATGTGTGTGTCCAAGTACGTCACACTCGAATAAAGGTTCTGTAAAATTACAATCATCATACTACGGGCATGTAATGAGGAAAGGGTTGAGAGAAATTGAAAACTAACAAAAAGATCCTACTCTAATACTAACTTTTCCTATGACTCTCCCATGCACCCAATTGTGTATTTATAGGTTTACACAAGAACCATGATATCATGTATCCAATATCGCTATAGCCACGATATCGCGTACCCGATATCGAGGGTCTAATATCAAGGGTCCAATATCGGGGGTCCGATGTCAAGGGTCTGATGTCAAGGGTCCGACATCAAGGGTCCGATGTCAAGGGTTTGACATCAAGGATCCAACATCAAGGGCCCAACATCAAGGGTCCGATATCAGCACCTAATAGACCATGATTCATTAATGAGTATCCCAATTCTAAATCCTTTGAAGTTTCATCATTGGATGACCTTTCCAAAAAATGTATACTTGAAGGTGTGAATTCTTTAAATTCTATTAAGTTTGAATTGGCTCTTTTTCTTCAACATCCTCAAGCTCATCTTGGATATTTGATTTTCTATCTTTTCTAAATCTTTTATTTTTCTTGATTTTCATTTTTAACATAGCTTTTTCTAACTTAATAATTTTGTTGGACATCTCTTTTAAAATCATATTTGTATCAATCTCTTCATCTTGTAACTCCATGAAACTACTAATTGAAGGTGGCATCATGGGTTGAGTTATTTTTTGGATTATAAATATTCCATTTTGAGGCTCTTTTGCAAAAGGATGTGTATTTTAAGGGATTAAATTTAATTATCTTTCTAATTCTATAGCTTTATTATAAACATTTGCTAAAGTATTAACATTTTGGGTTCTTCATAGCCAAGTTGAGATTCTAAGGTCTATAGTATTTAGATAGATATCTCTTAAAACCTCATTACTTGTGCAAAATTGATTTTGAAATAATCCACATACTCTTTGGAACTTAATGTTGAATTGTCTTATAAATTCATTATTTTTTTATTTCATTTGAAATAGGATACTATATAGCTAATGTTGCTTAATTTAATTACCAAACTAGGCTATAAAAAAGGTCTTCATATCCTCCCAACTAGTGATACTATTACTTAGCAAGCTTGAATACCAAATTTGAGCCATGTCCCTAAGGTTGCCTATGAATAGCCTGCATGTTTAGTCTAGATGTTTAATATTTTCATGAGCAAGGAATAGTTCAAATAGATGTAGATATTCTTCTGTGAAATAAGCCTTACCAAGGATATATTATTTTGAGAGATATTTGTAAGGTAATTTTGGGATTTCATGGTAAGCATTGAAGATCAAAGGTTTGGGTAATTGAAATTGGTTAACAAGGAGTAGGTTAGCCATTATTTGTAAATTCTAATTTCTAATGGGTGATCCTATTTTTAATTTATCTTTTCTTTTGAAAGATAATCCCTTAACTAATGGTGATGTCTTAGTATGTCATGTCTTAATTCTACTACTTGAATTTCTAGTTAATGTAGTTCCAATCCTAAGTTCAAATGTTTATGTTGAACTTTTAAAAATTTCTTGTTTATTAGAGGAACTACTCATGAGCTAAAGTAACTAACTTATTTTATAACTAACTTTAATCTAATATAACCTAATAAATTATAAATTATTTAACAATAAGATGTCCTCCTTCTAGTGCTAGTTAAATCTGTTGTAGCCTAGTTCTATGATAAAAAGGAAAGGTTGTACTAGTAAGGTTGGCCCTCCTTCTATCATTGGTTAAAGTTGTTATAGCATAATTGTAGATGGCTCAGTCATAGAATAACAACTGTATAATTAAATTTGTTTTAGGTGGTTGCTAGTCTCTAGTACCACCAAGGCATGGATGCCCCCAAATAGCCTCTATTGGTAAATAAGCTTATGTAACTAATTGCAAATAATAATAAAAAACCTATTTATGAGACAAAAAATCAATTTAGGGAATATGTTATTTTGTATATAATTAATCATCTATCTCTTTTAGCTACCCCTTAACATAGATCAAGGAAATAAATAGCTCTCATATAATTCTAGTCATGAATATTACAACAAACACATATAGTAAATAGAACAATTTTATAGAAAAATTCAATCTTAAATCTTGAGTTATCTAGTAGCTAAGTTCTTGATGCAAAATCACAAAAGATTCATTAAACTATGTGAGAATCTAAGGAAAACAAAATTATTCATAAAGCTTATAATTCAACAAAGATGATAATATCTCTATGTTAAATTGATTTAAGGACTAACACTTACTAAAGCTATACCATCCAATTAGCATAATAGAAATAAAATAAACCTCCACTTAATAGTAAAAAGATCCTATTCCAAAACTAGGAATTCATTCATGTGTAATTATACAATATCAAAACTAGACAAAACATGAAAAGCTAAACAACTAAATTAATAAGCTAAGAGATAAAAACTAAAAGAGATAGATGGAACCTACTTAGAATGCCATTAAAAAGAAGTTTTTACAAGCTAATTGATTAAAAAAATGTAGCTCAAATAGTTCCCCCAAAAAATCCTAAAAATCCCTCATTCAATTCTACTTTGGGCTTTAATATGTAGCCTTAGGTAGTTATAATAGTTATAAAATTTAAGCTATAATCTCCTCACATTCTCCTTATATAACTATAATCCATTGGCTAACTATTCAACTTCTTGGTAGATCTTCTCCTTTCTTTGCACTTGGACCCCTTCCATAGCCAACTATTATGATAGTTTTCCATGATTAATGAGTCCTGATAGCCTTATTCATTGAATCTAATTTAGAGATATTAGGCTTTCTAATTATTTCCTCAACACTACTCTTTCCAAAGCCTAATTTAGTTATTGAGTTATTTATTTCCACCAAAGAAACTCTTGCACCAAAAAAAGCTTGCTTAAATTCTAGCTCCTTTTAAGCAGTTTCATGCATGATATTGTAGTGATTGAAAATCTCGGCTGTTGGAGAAATTGAGGGATCAAGATCATTGATAGCTTTAACCCTAGATCTCTAGGGCCTCCTCAAAAGAAATGAGATCCATGACACCGTGGACAATCCAATAGATTAACCAAGGACTTATGAGGTGCAAAATGGGGGGGAAATGAATATGTAAAAACACATGTCTGAGAGAGAAATTATGTAGAAATGAAACAGACCAATAAACTTGCATATAAAATAAAAATTGTAAAATTTATTTTAAAATAATAAATAAAGTATTAAAAATGTGTACAAGATGGCCTATGTAGCAAGGAAGATTTACTTGGATGGGGTCCAAGTTCTATTGAAGCTTCTGTAATCAAATCCACGAACTAGAGTTCCTGCTACTCTTGATGCTGTTGAACCTTTACTATTGTCACATTAAATCTACTACATTATTGGTGTAGGGGGTAAGAAATGTGAGGGATTTAGGCTACCAAAGTAAACAACATTGGGAGTTTGGGGTTCCCAAGTGCTCAACGAGGAAGCCAAAAACTCCAAAAATCTCAAAGGTGGGTAATAGGCTATGGGGGTTCCACGTTGGGGTGATCCAAGAAGTTGCATTTTTTCTTGGTTGTAAGAGCTTTTGGGTTCTAGAAAATGCTAACTACGCAAAATGTTAAATATTGGAACCATTTGATGATGCAAAGGGCTAGCTTTTATAGGGTTTTGGCCATGGATTGGGCTGCAAAATGGCTATGATTTGGCTAACAAATTGGCTACAAACTGTTGTAAATTTTTGCCACACTTAGGTGGAGTAGGTGGACCTTGCTAATTGGGGAAAAATCTAGATCCTTCTCATTGGGGGTAGATTTGGATCCTCCTCACTAAAACTTTCTTGCTAGAGGGAATGTGTAGAAATCTTGGCTATGTAGTTTCCATGTTGGGGGCATGCAATTTCCATGCTGAGGGAGTGAAGTTTCCATGCTAGGGGGCAAAGATTACATCCCTCACACTAGGCATGGATGATGCCAATCTTCTCCACATTTGGCATGGATGCCACCACATCCCTCCACGCTAGGGTAGGTGAGTTTTATCCCCATGCATGCATCTTTAGTGTAGAAAATTCTATACCACCCATAAAAATCATCAAAATGCCAATTTTGGCATTTCAAAAGGCATTATTAACACACACACACACAACCGCCCACACCCCACCCACCTCACCACCCCCACCCCGCAAACCCCTCCCCCCCTCCCCAAAACCCAAATATAGATACTACTTGACTTTTTTTCCTTGGGGGATGAGGCTTTGATCACTTATGAGGCATTCTATAGTCCTAAAAGTATAAAGTATACAAGATTGCACCTCATAGGTTATAATCCTCACATTTACAATGAAGTTTTACCTTGGGTTTTAAGATGGGATTACAAAGGTTACAACATGCAAATTTGGTGGTGTTTCAAATACCTCTAACAACCATCATCATTGAGTTGAGGAAGCTTTGCTTATATTGGTATAGTTGCTACCTTTTGTTTGTATCTAGTTCGTATAATCAATGAATCTTTTCTTCTATCCCATGTGAACATGGCTTGCTTCTCTTTCATCATTGTAATCTCCTCTCCTATCTCTTTTATCCATTCTTTACCATAATCCATCTCAATAATTTTTTCCTTAAAGATTAGAAGGAAAAGATGAGAATAATATGGAGATTCTCCCTTTTTTTCTTATTTAGTTCAAAGCTTATTGTAGCTATACTTTCTTCTAATTGGGCCATTACTTGCTCTCTATTTTCTAGCAATAACTCTTTTATAGTTATCCTTGCTTTGAGCTTCTCATTCACCTCTATTAAGTTATTCATTTCTTCTTGTAGCTTAGACATTTTTTGCTCATTTTTAGCAAAAGCTCTTGCAAGTTAGCTATTTGATTATTTGAAATTTGCCCCATATCCTTAATCAAAGTACCTATAGTATTTAACATCTCTCCATGCGATACTGCAAACTTTTATCTTCCTCTTTATGGATCATCTTTCTTGTATGGTGTCAATATTATATTTAGTTGATATAATATAAGTTAATATATTAGTATTTTATGATGAACCTTTTAAGAGGTATAATATTTTCAAATACACACTTATGTCTTATCTAATCAAATATGGTTTCAACATGTAATGTAAATTTCCTACCTATTGATGATAGTAATGAAAGTAATGATAAAACTTACATTGAAGAAAACTGGAATGGGCTAATATAAACAAGAATTTTCTATATTCACACTAATCCATATTATCCATTATTCACATTATTTTTCATTAAGATAAATAATTTCAATGGAAAAGTTTGTAAGGTAACATTGTATTACTGCCAAAATGATTAGGTTCATCCATGCTCCAAGTTGCTATACTAAGATCTCATCTTATTCACATACATGCTATCAAGTTACCAAGACCAAGATTAGACCTTATTAGCCAACTGAAGCCCAAGCTAGAAGAGATGCTATTATGGAAGCTAAGTATAAACAAGAAAAGGGTAAACATACATCCTAGGTTATATTATCCTTAGAAAAAGAAGATGTAGAATATCTTGTTGAAAAGTCTAGATTGATCAATACTTCTTGTAGTACAAGTAAAAACATTTTGAAAAGTTTATATCTTCTTTAGTTTCTTTTTATTTTGGATATTTTATTATTCTTATCATTGATATTAAATTGATTATTTGTATATTCATATTCATATTATTTTTTTATGTTTAATATCAGCATAATTTTTTTTTCCTTATAATTTTTAAGTAGAAAGTGACAAGTGTTAAACAAATATCCTTCTTAATAACAAAAGTTATAAGAATTAAGAAAATTATACTATGTAATTGGTTGAATATAAGTCTTTCTTCTTGCTTGTAATAATAATTTCTTTTTTAGTTAAAAAGATTGATTTCAACTTTAAAAATGTCTATGAGAATCAGAGACGTAGAAATAAATTTCATATGCTTAATGGGATCAACATGACTAATAATATGCCCTTTTCAAAAATGAGCAAAAGATTAAATAACTCAACAAAACATGGAACTTTACAATATTCTTCAGGTTGGACATCAAAATCTAGATCCCATTTACAACTAATCAATGTTTCATGTTCATGTATAAATGATCCTTTATCTAGGGCACGTTGCACCATTGTAGCATTACTTAGATCAACAAGTTAGAGAAAAATAAGAATAGTAATAGCATGAATGACTTGAATGTTTTATATATATATATATATGACTTGATTTAACTATGAAGAAAAACTTTAATTATGACACAAGTAATCCAAAATTAAAATAAATACATATCATGATGTAAGATAACTAATCAATGATTCAAATGAATCATTAGAAAGAACAAAATTAGGTCTTTTATTTACCATAACATCGTTATAAGAAGGTGTCACAAATCTTTGCTTGCCAACTTGTAAATATGTATTATGAGTACTAATAGAAATTACTCCATTGGTAGAAGAAGTAGAAATTTTAGCATTGTTAGAAGAAGCTGGGTGTAATTTAGAATCCTCCATAGGATATAGAAAATAGGAGAAATCAATTTCATTGATGAAACTTGATCAAATGTAAATTAGTGAGCTATGTCAATGGGCATGCATTGATGCAACCTTGATGACAAGTATGCATCCATGCATCCTATGATGCATTGATGTTGTCTTATCTTTGGCCTATATAAATGCATATACCCATCACATTTAAGGTACTCTTTGATCATTCTATGGGTAGACTCTTGTAGTTTTCTTTAATCAAAGTTAAAATATTTTTCCCTTTAAATGCCTGTAGTATAGATTAAGCAAGTTGTACAGAATTTTATTTGAGTCCACTATGTACCTGGATACATATACATGACAATAATAAAATTGAGATTTGTTTCCTCTATTGCAACACTTGAACTAACACTATAATTTACTTTCTTGCATTTTACTATTAATGTTTATTTACTTTCCCATGTTATTAGTTAAATATTTTATTATTTTGCACTTAAGTATACATGCTTGAGCAAGACCACTTCATGCACACGTACTAGCATATGGTAATCCCAATGGTGAACACTTGTTAACTTAGCAACGTTAGTACACATTCAAAATATGTATGGAAAGTTGGGAATGGATGATCTACACTTAGGCTAGCTTAGGTTTATTTCATGCAGGTAGCCTAACTAGTTTAATATTTTACTGTTTAAAATAATAATGAAAACCATCATACACCTCAATCACACTTAACCTTACCACTTGAACTGACACAAAGTTGTGAGTGGAAAGACAATAATCAACAATACCATGTTTAGGTATCTAAAACATCATGTTAGCTAGTCCACAAAATTTGACTAGATTGTGTGTGAACTCTTGTGATCTGTATGGTGGGGTATAGGGTCTACTCCACTACCCATCAAAACTCTAACCAACTTATCTTTCTTTACCAAATATGAGTTTAGCTTTGCTTTGGTGAGCATTATATTTATTGAGGAGAAAATGGTAGAAATTTAAATGGTATTATTATGAAGAAACCCTTTTAAATCATCATCCTTGAGATTTAAAAAATTACACCAAAGAAACATAGAGCAAAACATAGTGTGCCTATCTTAGATCACCCTATTGTTTGATATGTTTTGTGTTCGAACCTTACTTCCTTGTAACATATTGCTAGAATAGACATACTTGATTAGGAAATGTGTCTTTCATTTTCCAACTTTGGGAAGGGGTGTGAGAACCTAAAAGAATAAATGTAAGTGTACTCCAAGACATATAGTCAACATGATAATTTAGAAGAATTATAGAGGAACAAAAGCCTGGGCATAGCCACTCAAAAGAAGTTAGGTTTTTGCTCATCCATTGACCCTCCTAGGATCCCGCCTTGGTAAGTTGAGCATTAAGGCTTTGGGTAATGATCCTTTTTATAGAGGAACATATTGTTGGAACATTTATTTGAATTCATCATAAATTCAGGTCCACTTGTAACAACATCATTATAGCTATAGAAACACTGAATTATAGAGTGCTGGGCACTGCAATATTTATATTGTTTAATTAAAATTTCAGTTTCAGTTTTATTAAAAGCAAAATATTTAACTTCCAAATTCCTTTTTTCCATATTACCCTACTTTAACCTAATTTGAGCATAACATATATAGTATTTTGATCACAATCTTTCATGAAAAAATGAACTTTTGTATTGAAAGCAAGTAAGCTTATTCTCCTGAATTTATAAGTTTTGTGATAATCTTGAAACCATTTATGCTATAATCAACAAAATTTTATGATCAGCTTAAAACTATTTTAAAGTATCCTTTCTTTTTTAAAGTATCAGCTTTTTAGCAGGGTGCTATATGCACCAAATATATTTCTAATTACAAAACAAAGTCTTACCACTTTCTTTTTTCTGGTTTCTGCAAACATTGTTTACCAAAAAGCATTCACCAGGTTGCAACTACCTTAATACAAGAGTTTAGCCTTTTGTTAGGAAACATTTTAAAATCCTTATATTATGATTTCATCTACCCCATTTGTTTTACTGCATTTCTTTGAACCACTGTTTTTATGTAGTTTAGGATTTGGACTTGATCAGTTGTGCCTGAAAGTGTATAGATTATTTCATACAATAATAGCTTTATTTCCATTGAAATTACATCAAAGGGTAAACAACAACCGGCTATTCTTCCTTGCAAATTCCGATTCTTTATCTCCTTTGACAACATTTGCATAGCAGTTACCTTAGCAAGCAATTTACAGACTGCTTAACCGGACACTTAACTAAAACAACATAAGATGCATGCATAGACTAAATGCATACCCCTGACAGTATTGGTTTACATATATAATTACAAACAGATTTGAGGATGCAACAGTACATAGGCCAAAGTCCAGAACATTGACTTTGGACTAATTAAACAAGAAAGAGACGGACATTCAGCTTCTCAATCGGATTCAAATGAGGTGAGTCGCAAAAAACCCGGGCGTAGACTCCGAATGACAATACAGCGCAATTGAGGTGCCATACGATACAAATCCCAATCCCCATCCGAATGCCTACCACGACACATTTTCATCAATCCAATTGCTCTTCTTTCGTCTCTGTTGCGGGATCTTTAGCTTGGATTCATTCTCTTATTTCAATGGCTTCCAAACTTCCAAATTTTACCATGATTTTCATATTTCTGAATTTACCATAGGTGAATGCATACGTTGCATTAGGTGCCACATAAAATCACGGGCGGCATGAGACGGTCAGCAACAAACAAGCAAGTTGAAACGGGCAGCACCCGGATGAAAATCCACAAACATAAACAACGATACTGACGCTGCCTTTATCTTACTATAATGATATTTAAAATAATGATGAGAAAGTGGAACATGATGTAGTATGTAAGGTATAATTGGCATGTTTGGTCCATAAATGGTTATTGGAAAGTAGGGCTTTGCTTGCAATAAAATCAAGGCAGCGAGGTTATTGGAAAAGACTTCCACCGTTATTTTCCTAAAAACTCTAATGCTCTGCTCCGTGTATGGAGAAGAAGATTATGGACTGGATTCATTTGTTCCAGTCTTTTTAGATTTCTAGTGGAGTCATAAAACCAGACTTACAACACAAGGACGTGGAATTCAACGCAGAAAATTTCAAGTTAAAGGTGATGCAATAAGGAGGAATTTACGATTGAATGGAAGAAAAGGCGTTCTTAGGTTGTTGAAGCACTGCATGAATGAACTTATGAAATTCAAACTTTTGAGATAGTTACGGTAAAACTTACGTGTTAAAGAGAGTTTTTGGGAATAGATAAACAAGCATCATTATGGTAATTAAAGCTACTGCATAACACATTTCCAAGGTCTCCTGAAGTGAATGTGATGCATGCAACTGTCAAAACTTGACCTTACCTTGAGGGTCATTGTATTTAATTATTGTCTTATGTTTTTAGTTCGAAGAACAGAATCTGCTTTTAGTAGTGTGAAGGCATCTGAATCTTTTAAAAGACTTATTTTTTCTTATGTTTTCCCTCAGGTCCATTTCTTTAATATCCAAAAGAAATTAGTATCATCATGGCAACTTCAAAATGAGTGACTGCAGTACAAATAACTCAATGCATAGTACTTAGAAGCCTCTAGAGTATTGTTTTCCATTTAAATTATACAAAAAAAATTCAATTTGATATAATATGATATACATTCTCGTATAGAGAAATTCTCTAGTATTAATAAAGAGAATGAATTCTTGTTTGTATGCAAACCGTTACTTCTCTTAGAATTTTACATATTACTCTATTAATTACTATGCTTGTTTGTGATTTTTATCTCCTCCGCCTTTTACTTGTGTATACTAGGCATTAAATTTTTTGCCTTGAGACAGTATATTTATACATAAATATTTCTAATTTCAGTACCATGTTTGACATTTAAATATTCAATTTATGAGTTCTAAACTTTTATTAGATGTCATAGTATAGGAAGTACAGGAGGTTCTCAAAAAACTATAGTTGGATTTGGAAAATCTATAGTCAAATCTACTTGTGCTTGTGATTTAAAGTTTGGACAAGATAGTAGCCGTTGAGATCATACATAGATTTAACTTGAGTCTACTCTAAGCACTTGGTTGGGCATGTTGTGGTTAGGTTGAGTTCAAAAATGATTACTTTTTTGTACAAATAATATTAAAATGTTGTGTCTTGAGTTCAAACATGGCACTTTAAACTTTTATTAGATGTCACAGTATAAGAAGTGTTGATGCAAGGATTTTGACCACAACAACAACCATCAAACTTGTTTTAAGAGACTATCGCCTAGGCTGCCTCTCGTATGGGTATAGCAGGAACAATCTCAACTAAAAAGGGGCTATGTGACGTTTCAAAAGATAAATCCAACAATATTGTTATTTTAGATTACGTAATAGTGAGATTTAAACGTAACAATTATTGGAACAAACCTAAAACCTTAACTGACAAATTACAATAGTTGGTGGAAACAAAGAAACTTTGAAATAATCCAAAGTTTGTATCAGACAGCATTCTTAGAGAGGCAAAGTTATTGTCATACAACAAAGATTAACATCCACACTAGCTTAAATGCTAAATTGAGATTGCAATGAGAGTTAGCTTTAAACAAAACACCAGGACTAGTTGATTAAGCTAGGACTATCTCCATCGGCTAGTTTGCACATGTTTCCCAAAGACACTACTCCTCTCAGACAAGTTTGCATATCCTCCTTCAAGAATTTGCTAGTTGTTGATCTCTCTGCTCTTTCCTCCTCTATCCCTCCACCCCCTCCATCTCTAGTCATGACAATGGGGATTTATCCTTGCTCCTCCCCCTCAATTCCACATCAACCAAGGGAGTAGAGGCTAGATCACTGAAGAAGACCACCATGATCAGGACAATGTTACAAAGTCCTTTTACATATCTCAAGACATGCTCAAGAGCATGCATGTGGTTAAGTCTAGGTTCTTGCATGAACCTTGAAAGATAGGATGTAGAAAATTTAATATAAGGCCTTATGTGCCAAAGGAACCTCAAGGATCCTATCATGCTTCTATAGAAAGAAGCATCATCTTAAAGACTTTTATCTTCTACTTGAAGTTCAAGGTTTTTTGGGAGTGGAGTGGTGGCTATTCTTGCATCTTTTAGGACATATTTTTCTATGATATTTTCAACATATTTTATTTGATGCATCTTCAATGCATCCTCCTCTTACTCTAATTAGATTCCTAGAAAGTACTTCAGTACTCCAAGATTCTTAATTTCAAATTCTTCTTTCATGTCTTTCCTAGAGTATAAAATTAATTTTTCAAAACTTGAATAGGAAGACCAAGTCATCAACATACAATGATATTAAGATTACACCAATGACTACATGCTTGAAGTAGAGAGTAGGCTTAAACATACAAATTTTGTAGCCACTTTTGAGAAAAAAATCATTAGTTCTATGGAACCAAGCCCTTGGAGCTTACTTGAGTCTGTAAAAGGCTTTGTGGATCTTGCACACATTGTCTTCTTGGCCTTGGATTTCAAACCGATCAAGTTGGAGAATGAATATTTTTTCCTCAATCATATCATTGAGGAAGGATAAACTGACATCCATTTGATACATCTTCATCTTAAGATAGATTGCTACAGAGATCATGAGTTTGATAGTTTCAAGTCTTGCAATAGGAGTAAAAAATTTTTCATAATCAATATATTTCTTTTGTTTAAAGCTCCTTGCTTCCAATCTTTCCTTGTGAATGGAAACGTTACCTGGTTCATTAAATCTAGTTTTAAACATCCACTCAGTGTTAATGATCTTCTTGCATTTTGGTTTGTCCACTAAGGACCATGTGTTACTTCTCATGATTGAGTCATACTCCTTTTGGATTACATTATTTCAGTTTTTAATTTTTAAAGCCTTCTTTACACTTGATGGTTTATTAATTAATGTTGAGTAAGCAAAAGTAGACTTTGCTTTACTCCTTGTGCATCTTCTTTGAAAGTTACTATTTAAGATGTGAGATGAGGGGTGGTCCTTCTCCATCCATGGCCTTGGCTCATAGGTCTCTTCCTCCTTTTTCTTGTGTTCTTTTGGGCTATAGAATGAATCAAACCCTAAGGTTTTCTTATTAAAGGTTACACTTCTTGATACATATCACTTCTTCTCAAGTGAATCAAAGCATAGCCACTTGTCTTGGAATCATATCCAAGAAAGACATACTTCCTCCTTCTATCACCTAGCTTTCCTACAAGAGCATTAGGGATATTTACATAACATATATATCCAAAGACTTTGAGATAGGAGATATCTGACACCTTACCATATAACAATTCATATGAAGTTTTCTCAATTATGGGAGATGTAATAAGCCTAATTAAGATATAAGTGCCCATGTGGACTACCTTAATCCAATAGAAATTAAGAAGAGAGCCATGCTTTAACAAACATCTACACATCTCTTGGATTATATCATTCTTCCTCTTTGTCACTCCATTACTTTGTGGTTTATTTTGATATGTCATGATTTTTACAACATTCATCAAAATGATCATTTACAAATTCACATTTTCTATAACTTTGTACGGGTTTCATTTTCAAGCCAAGCCTATTCTTCAGTAATTTCTTGAAATTTTGAAAGATACCAAGTACTTCATCTTTGGAATGGAGGATGTAGGTCCTAGTATACATGGAAAAATCATCAATAGCCACTAAAACATATTTACCTCCTCCATGAGTAATAGTGGACATTGAGCCCACAACATCCATGTGGATCAACTCCAAAGATTTGATCCTCCTCTCACTTGTGTTGGAATGTGGAAGCACCTTTTTTTCCCTTTTGACATGTGTTACAAACTTCTTGAGGTTCTTCTCAAAACTTGATTCCAATGGTTGTTTGATTCTTGATGAGCTTGAGAAGGTTAGAATATGAGCTATGATCAAGCCTCCAATACCATAATCTTGTCATGTCATGTTCTAAGGACTCTTGACTTGAATTTACATGAGTGGACTACATTATTTAAAAATAATAAATCTAATTTTCTAGCATAGGAACCTTTGCTACATGTTGACTTGCTTCCCTTTGTTGTGTACATGTTTAATTTTCATAGTAGCATCTTTTCTCATCTACTCCTTTGTGGATTCATAAGGTCTTGTCATGTGATGAGTCACATGGTACCCTTCTTAAATTTGATCCAAATGCATTCCCCTTAATGCAAATTAGAGCATGCTAAGTGTTGCACATTCTAGAGGCAGGACTATGTTGCCTTACATGTCTCTCCATGTCATTTTTTTGTCCTGATGGAAGGTGAAAGCAAAATCTGGATGATAAGGATCAGTGTGAGCATAAGTGATTCTTATTTGCATTGGCATTCCCCATTCTTCTTCATCATTGCTTCTGTCATTACTTCTATGTAGTTCCTTGGCAAGTGATGTTGTATTCTTATTTGAAGCCATGTTATGATTTAAGACATTTGTTTAAGTATTCTTACTCTAGAGTTATGAATTTTAACGTTGCATTTTGATACAATGAACTTTGTGAAATCAATTACTTAGCATACATTGGCTTGTCCCCAACAATGGTGCTAATGATGAGTGGTGGAACAATCCAACACCCAACCATACAAGTCACAAGTGTTTCATGCGTGACCAAATTGTAATCCGTGGACAAGGAAATGTGATTATACTAGTAATTGGTTTAACTCCGTGACCGTTATCTTCCTAAGTGGCACTAGTGAAGTCTACATGTATGCTTTATCTTATAGTGAGATATATGATAATTGATGTTGGAAGGCCATTGCTACTCCTAGTGAACATGGTGAAATGGAAATAGCATCTAAGTCTATGTCTAATTAAAATAGTAAATAAATCTACTCTATCGTAAGGTAATGAGTATCTAGTCCTAACCTTCTATACACATTGTGGGCTTTGTGTAACTACTAGTGGAATTACCAAGTACTTCGCTACTAGGCAAACCAAGTGATAGCACTACTAGGCTACCAAGTAATTATACTTAAGAGCTCGAGATTAGTCATACTCATTCTGCTTAACAACAATAATGGTAAAGTGCATGGAAAAGTAAACATTAACTAAGAAAATAGTAAACATTATTCTAAGTAAAATAGTAAACTAGGAGAATGCTGCAATAGTATGAAATAACTCAATCTTTATTATTGGTCACACTTGTGCCCAAGTAAAAGATGCTTAAATAAAGACTTCGTCCACTACATCACACTACACTGCAAGTATTCACAATTCTAAGTGCTTAGAAGTAAAATCACGGAAAAAAAAAAACTATAAGAGTTATGCTACTATGGAATCAAAACTTTTGTGGATCTGTGTGCCTATGTGCTATATTTATAAATTAGCATGCATCCCATGATATGGCACATACAACAAAATAGCTAGTGTTATGATATTGGAGCAACGATAGCATATATCTAATATTGTAGTCTACCAAATTTTGATTTATTAGTCATGTAAAGAAAGATTGTAAAGCCCCTTTAAAAAAGGGCAAAGAGAATAATATATCAAAAAGTGATCAAGCCCCTCTTGCTCAAGAGAGAGATTTGTATGTTGTCTCATCTTCTTATAATGTTGATATGCATTCATGGTATGTGGACTTGGGTGCATCTCATCACTACAGTCCACATGTTGATTGGTTTTAGTGAGTACACATCATTTGATCTTGGAATGATAAGATTGGATAATGATAGTTTATGCAAAGTTATGCTATGGAAAGGTAAATATTTAGTTTAAAAATGTAGTTAAATCAATTCCCAATGTATGTCATCTTCCAACACTTACTAAAAATCTTTTGTTTGTAAGTGAATTGGATGATGTAGGACTAATTGTTATCTTTGGAGGTGGAAAATGTTAAATACTACATGGTTCATCTCTTTTGGCTTTTGTAAGTAAAACAAGCAAGTTGTATAAATTAGAAGCTAAGACATTAAAGTAGAAATGAAGTGCATTTGTAGTTATTGATTTAAATTCAAGTATTGATTTGTGACATAAAAGAATGAGACATCTTGGTGAAAAAGAACTTAAGAAACTTTACAAGAAAGGTAAATTTGAGCTTTTATAATATTCATTGGATTTTTGTCATCATTGTGTACATGGTAAATAAAGGTGTCATAGTTTTCAAAGAAGTAATGCTAAATCTCTTCAGATATTAGAACTAATAAATAGTGATGTATGTGAACTAGTTAAAGATATTAAAACAAGTTCTTTTGAAGATGCTATGTATTATGTTTCTTTTATTGATGATTATTCTAGAAAGAATTTGATCTATTTGTTAAAACATAAATTTGAAGATTTGAAAAATTTATAGAATTCAAAGCTCTTGTTGAGAATCATTTGGGAAAGAAAATCAAGATTCTAAGAACTGACAATGGTGGTAAGTTTTGCTCAAATGAATTTAATGTTTTTTTTTTTGTGAAAAACAAGACATTCAACTGCAAAAGACTATTCCAGGGACTCTTAAACAAAATGGAGTAGTAGAGCACTTTAATCAAACATTGATGGAACATATCAAATGTATGCTTAGTGTATCTAATCTTGACAAGTGTTTTTGGGGTGAAGTAGTAATGACTACACATTATCTTATCAATAGATCTCCTTCATTAGCTTTTGATGGAAAAGTTTCAAAGGAAGTTTGGAGTGGTAGGTTCATTAATTTAAACTATTTGAAGATTTTTGATTGTGAAGCCTATGTACATGTTCCAAAATATGATAGGTCCAAATTAGACTCTAAGTATATTAAATGTATTTTGCTTGCCTATGGACATGGTGTCAAAGCTTATAAGTTGTATAACCCACAAACTAAAAGATTATTTATAGTTGACAAGTCATATTTAGAGAAAAATGTAGATCTATGAAAGAGGAATCTTCAAGTACTAAAACTCTTTCAAATGATGTAACTCCTATGTATGTGCCTATTGAAATTAATAATGAAATTTTGAAGGGTCATCCTCCCTCAATTGGGCATATTGTCCCTAGTGAATGGTGATAGCATGGTAGATGAATATACACCACATGAAGAGGAAGAATATAGATTAAGTGAACAACAAAGTGAATAGGATCATTTAAGACATTCAACATGTATATAAAGACTACCTTCATAATCAAAAGAATATGTTCTGTTTATTGAAAATAATGATTCATCAACATATGATGAGGCATGTTCATCTATGCAAAATTCAAAGTGGAAATAGGCAGTGGATGTTGAAATGTCATCAATTCACAAAAATAAAACTTGGAAATTAACTGAGCTTCCATCAGAGAGAAAACAGATTGGAAATAAATGGGTGTATAGAATAAAATCTGGTAATCAATACAAAGCACAACTTGTAGCTAAATGATTTTCTCAGAGAAAGGGGATTGAGTATAATGAAATGTTTTTTGCAATAGTAGAATTAACATCCATAACATCATTGTTGGCTATCACAGCTGTTTATGATCTTGAACTTGAACAAATGGATGTGAAAAAAACATTACTCAAGGGTAATCTTGAGGAAGAAATATATATGCTTCAACCTGAAGGATATGAAATTAAAGGAAAAGAATATATGGTGTGTCGATTATTAAAATCACTATATGGGCTCAAAAAAGCATCAGGGATGGGGAATAAAAAGTTTAATAACCACATGATAAATCTTGGCTTCATTAGAAGTGTAGAAGACTCCTATATGTATGTTAAAAATAAGTTATCTTGCTGCTATATGTCAATGGCATGTTAATAGCAGGTAATAACATACATGATATTCAAGAATTAAAACTTCATCTATCTTCTTAATTTGAGATGAAGGATCTTGGTGCTACACAAAAAATCTTAGGCATGGAAATTAAAAAGGACAGGGCTAATAAAAGGCTTTGGTTTGGACAGTCTGCATATGTTACAAATATTTTAAAAAGATTTAATATGCATGGTTGCAAATCTATGACTACACCCTGTGAAACTGGTATTAAACTTTCAATTGAACAATGCCCAAAGATAAGTGAAAAAAGAGAGCTCATGGTTAAAATTCCATATGCTAATGTTATCAGCAGTTTAATGCATGCAATGCTCTCTACTAGACCTAGTATTGCTTACGTTGTTGGAAAACTTAGCAAGTGTATGTCTAATTTAGGGAAACAACACTAGATTGTGGTGAAGCAAGTCTTCTAATATCTTCATAGTACTTCAAATTATGGGATTTGTTATAAAAATGATTTCAATGGACTTCATGGCTTCGTTGATGTAGATTGGGGTGGTGATATTGATAGTAGGAAATCTACTAGTGGATATATGTTTAATCTTTTTGGTAGTTCTATTTCTTAGAAAAGTTAAAAACAATCTTGTGTTGCTCAGTGTACCACTAAAGGTGAATATGTTGCTGCTAACTTGGCATGTAGAGAGGCTATATGGCTCCAAAGCCTAATAGTTGAACTTAGCATCACTCAGATTGTGATTAATATTGGTTGTGATAGTCAAAGTGCCATAAGCATAGCCAAGAATCCAACCTTTCATGCCGGAACAAAACACATTGAAATACAGTATCACTATATACAAAAGGAAATTGAAAAGCAAAGGATGGAAATTGAAAAGCAAAGGATTCTTCTAAATAACATATCTACTAAAGCAAATCCTACAACTGTACTCACCAAGTCAACTCTTGCTGAAAAGTTTCTCTAGTGCCCATCAACATTTGGTCTTTTTTCAACTTGATTTCCTAAAAATGGTTTGGAATGTTCTTCAAAGCAGATTTACCTTCAAGAGGGAGAATTTCAAGAAGGAGAATTGTAAGGTGGATGAAAAAAAATTTGCCTTGATTTTCTCCAAATATTTCTGCCTTGTTATATTCTTATCTATTTTATATTTGGTCCTGTACCTATCCCAGCAAAATAAACTTTCTTATTCTTTTTATTTTTGGGTTTATTTTGTAACCCAAGCAATATATAAGGAGCTCTAAGGAAACATCCTTAAAATAACAAAAAACACAAGTGGCCAATGGCTAAGCTGTAATCTTCCCCTGCAATTCTTCTCCATTGTTCTCATTGATTTTCTCAATGCTTAAATCTTGAACCTGTGCAGCTGCTAACAGTCCAAAAGCTGACTTTTGCTGGGGGTTTTCACCTTGAAGGTTTTCCAGGGGCAACTCTGTCTTTTTAATTTTTGCAGTTTTCTTTAAATTTAATATTATATTGGTGCAAGGGACTAGGAATAACATACCCACCATAAATGGTTTGTCATAAATGGTTTGTGAAATTTATGCCAGATTCTTGAATCCCTGATACATAGATAGCTCTTCTTCATGGCAGTGGTTTCCAGAATGGTAATATATGAATTTCTTCTCCATCCTATCCCAAAAAAATGGGTTGCGGGAGGTAATTGATCAATTTCTGACCCGCATTGGGTAATTGATCAAAAGCGTCGCCAATGATCCAGCCAGTTGAAAAAGTAACAATATTTCAAAGTCAATCCCTTTCCATGGGGGTTTCGACTTGCCCAACAACATACCTTAATCATAGTTCACAGGTTGACCTGTTACGATCGTAGCAATACATTAAAAATTGCAGCGATTTTGATACTAAGAAACTGATGTTCGCCGTCATTCTGCTTCTCAAAATTCATAGCATTTACATTTTCACTTATGTTCATTCTGACTTTTGATTTCAATTATTTCCCCAGAAGTTCGAAAAGTGTGTTCATTCTGACAATTCGTAAGTGAAGAAAATTGTATTACAAAATTACGCTTGGAAGAAAGCGAAGCTAAAGCGACTTATGAAATTATGTTAAAAATTGGTGGAAAAAAAGGGAAAGTATTTAGCCATGCATAGTGTGATGGTATCAGATGCCGTCAGAAATTCAAGAATTCAAGGAATTGAGGAACCGGGATGATGAAACGATATACATCAGTCATTCAGTTGTGGACTGGAGAAGGATGAGATGGCTCGCGGCCATGTTTTGGCAAAACCTGGAAAACAGTCTGTCCAAGGGCAAAACCTTCGAACAGCGGCCCAAAACCATGCGAATCAAAACACGGAGATTTCATCTCATTTCCTCCATAAGCAAGAAATGGCTCAAGCTTCTGTCCATGAAGATTTTGTCTGTCCTGCAAAGCCATAACAGATGAGCAGCCATTTGCCATCGAAATTGCTGTTAATAACACAGAACACAGAATAGCCGCACACATAGCATTAGAGGGAGCCATGAATCTGTTGGAAGGATTATCTTGTTTCGCCATAGAGATCAGCAGAGACTCTTCTCACTCCGTACCAAAAGGCAGAACTCAAAAATTTACGTAGATAGAACTTAGAACATAGCATAAAGATATGTTTCTGCAACTTAAATAGCCATTTTCAGAGACACCAGTATCTGGTGTCTAGCTTTCCTAGTCCCAACAACCCACTCAGCAGCCACGCTGAAGTCATTTTGACTGAACGACCATCACTGTCTTTATAAACTAAACACCAACTCCAAGCCATGTTGTTTTCGAAGGTCTTTGGTCAAATGTTTCGGCAGAAGAACGCTTTTGTTTGTTTTTAAATATTTGTTCCAAGGCCGTCTCTTAGGCTCGGTTCAAAGTTCAAACTCATGTATGTCTTTAGTGAATCTTATCAACATGTGGACCTGGTCAAAACGTGTTAAAGAGGATAAATTTGACCCGCAAACTCTTCCAAGCCTCCAAGCCTTTCAAGCATGTAATACGACACGGTCATCAACATTTCTATTAGTTTACCCAAGCCTTTCAAGCATGTAATTCAACACGGTCATTAACATTTCTATTAGTTTAAAGTTCAAACTTATGTTTTTACTGAAAAGGGACATGGCACATCTTTAAAAACTGGTGCATCTCGGCGTGCATGCCTTAAACCGCGTCATTGATCACAATTATTATTCCATCAAAGAAGCCGAGGTTACCAACAAAAAACACCGCCCCATTGGACTCGGGGTCATGGGTCTGGCAGATTATCTGTCAACACCATGAACTTGGTCAAAACATGCTATAGAGGATAAATTTGACTTATAAACTCTTCAACCATGTAATACCAGATGGTCATTTACCATTTTCCTTGGTTCAAAGTTCAAACTCATATCTTTATTGAATCTTATCAACATTGCAAACCTCATCAAAATGTGCTAGAGAGGATAAATTTTACTTGTAAACTCTTCTAAGTCTTTTACATAACATGATTATTATTAGTTCCATTATTCACGAGTGTTTTGCAATAGGCTAGAAAGGAATTATGTGAAGGGATAAATCAATGGAACAATAGCAAACAGATGAAATGTGCAACTAAGCTATGTCTAAACATTAGCAAACCATATTATAAGCTTAATTTAACAAAGAAATGCCTCTTGTTAATTTTAATTCAAGGGATATCAAAATAATAACACATTTAAATGACAAAGACAAGGCACTTGATCAGATGCTTAACTTGTCTACTTGAGAATGCATAAATAATGTAATCAAATACATGCAATTAAACTGTTGACTAGAGTTGACATTAATGTTAACAAAAATGGTGTATAAATATCCAGGTCTCCATAGCATTGAAACAATCCATGAACATATCCAATAAATATAGCTAACCATGAACAAGGCTATTAAGTCACAACACTAAATAAGTTATAGGAAAATATTATAATCCAATAAAAATACCATACCATTCTATGCTCTAGCGAAACTATGCATTTCCATGAGCTCTAGCTACTCTAACTTGAAAAAGAGGGAGAAATGTTAATCTACTTAACTAAGTAAAGGAAAACCATAAAAGTTTCCTAATCGACTTATAGGCAAGCATCATGGGGTTGGAAGTCATCACACTAGTGGATAAGCATCCTACACAAGAAGTTAGCATTAAAACACATAACACATCATAGAAAATAGTTTGATCATTTATTGATGAATGATGAATACTTCTACGCTCAGCCATACAAATCACTAAGTGTTCATGCTCGATTCAATTGAATTTCATGGATTCTATGTCTTCTAGTACACTAGTCTCTAGGAAATGAACTTACCCTAACAGTCATTCATTGTCTTCCCAATTACACTTGTGATGTACAAAGGCATGGTTAAGTGTAATTGAGGCATATGATTTTTATTATTTTTATGTTTTATGTTTTGGGTGCTTAAAGTAAAGGATGAAAAGAATGAAGTAATTTAATTGCTACTTTAATCTAACTACACCTAACTCATCCTAACATAAGCATATGTTCCCACTTGTCGTACACATCTTGAACACGTTTAGCACTATTGGGTTACCAAATGTTAAGCGTTACTAGGATTACCAAGTGCCAAGTGTATGCTCGAAGTGGTTGTAATTATGTGCTTAATTAATTGCTACTTAATCTAAATTAGTTTAGATAATTAATTATTTAATTACTTAAAGCATTAAAGGAAATTGTATAGGATGTTAAATGCATAAATAAATAATTAATCTATTTCTAAGTGTTGCAAGGTTTATCAAAAAGCTCGTTTGTATTGCCGCACATACTACTATGCTTAAGTACAACAATGCTCAAATAAAGATTTGTATGATCTTGAGTCCTACTACATGCACTTAGAAAAATATTCTAACTTCCAAATGACAAAACTGCAAGAGCTTTGCTACAACTATGACAAGACATGCCATAAACATGGTGGGTGAGCACGTATTTATAAGCAAAACAAATACTACATTGATGGGGCCACATCAACGCATCAAATCATGCATCGATAGGGCCTAGTCGACGAGGCCCAATCAACATAGCCAATCCATGATTCATCATTTATCAACTCAACCATAACATAATATTCCCACACATCATACCACAACCAAACCCAATAATAACACACATAAGGTTTAAATGGTTGTCTTACCTTAATACCTAGTGTATACATTAATTATTTTACTTTAACATTGTTAGACACATGCTTCATGATTCAGTTTTAATATATTGATTCTTAGTTCTTATTTTTAGAAACTGACTGTAGTCTCATTGTTATAATTAATTGCACTAGGAGAACTAGTTCACCATCTAAGCTTTTGGCTCAATATAATCCTACCTTCTTTTTTCCAAATTTTGAATGACTAGGTTGCTTCCTTCATTAAATAGCTAGACAGGAAAGTAAGCGCTAAGATGAGCTTTCTTCTTCTTTTTGCTACTACTACTATATCTCAACTAGCTTCAATTACTTTTGTTCTTTCAACCTTTGTTGCTCTTCTTGCTATTGTTGAAGCTCATTTAGTCTTTTTTGTTCTAGTTATTATTGTTGTTCTTTCTCTGCCCATACTCAATCGATTCTAGACTTTCTTATTATTATTACCCTAGCATATTCCTCCCCATTGAGAGGAAACCTCTCATATGACATATTCCTCTTTTTCTTTCATCCATTTGTAGACTTTTATTACAAGGACATCATAAGCTATGTTTGGTAACTTCATTGATAAGCTCCTCTTAAGTTGTACTAGAGCTTCTTCCTTAGCCTAGTTAACATCTCTATATAAGCTCTTTAGGTAGACTATGTTGGTTTTATTAGGTTGATGCACCTTTCTAATCTTTGCTAGTGACTAAATCCCTCTATGGGCTAGAGGAAGAATGCACTGTTCTTTGTATCTTCTTCTCATTTCTTTCAAATGATTTACATTGATAAAATTCTAGAAGCTAGACTTAAGTAGAAAAACATCCTTATGTTTATAATCATGTCTAAGAGGAATTTTCCATATTTTTCTACTAATCTCGAGTATAACTAGATAAGAAGATACAAATCTAGGTAGCTTAAAATTCTTGCCTTTGAATCCTACTATTAAAATTTGAGTATACTAAGCATGAAGAAAAATAGCTCAATGGCACTTTTCCCTGATTTCATCTATCACTTGCTAGTCAATCCTTGATGGAAAGGTTCCTAAAATTAGCTTAATTAAATGAGGATAAATACAACTCATTAGAAACTCTAAGGATTATGTGTTGAAGGAGCTCCTTTGATAAACAACTAAAAGAAAATCATAATAAGGGTCTTCTGGTGGAGCCCTTCTCTATGAAGCATATTGTATAAAAATTGGAGTTGTCCTCTTAGGCTCCCTAACCTCAATTAATAGGAAGTCTAGTGAAACACCACTAGAAATTCATGTTGCCAAATTATAACCTTCATTTCCCAACTTGACACAAGATTTTATTGTAAATGTAAGATTTGTAGTCCATAAGCTACAGTCTTGTAGACTTTGGCTTGTTGAGACTAAAAAATGCATCAAAAGTTATTGTTTCCTCACTTCCCAGGTAAAAAAAGTTACCTCATGTCTATATTTGGGCTTGGAAAGGCTGAAAATGCCTTGGGAATGGCCAAAATTAGCATTTTCATGGGTTTTTGTAGAGGCATAGCCTCAACTACGCTGGAACAATCTACCCCTAGTGTAGATGGAATTGGTGGGATTTTCCATTTCCAACCCAGTGTAGATGTAGTGTTGGAATTGTTGGGATTTTCCATTTCCATTTCCATTTCCATTTCCATTTCTATTTCTAGTTTCCATTTTTACAACAGTGGCTAGCGTAGTCATTCAAAGTCTTCAGTAGTTGCAGCATGGATAGCTTCTCACAGTTATTATTTTCTTATTTATTGTGTAATTTAATGGGTGTCTAGGAGAATTGGCTAGGTTTTTTAGTTATTATTTAGTTAACTGATCAAAATATGCTTATTTGTTCTTATTCTTACCCTTAATATACTCTTCCGGTGTTAGATAAATTTGGTCCAGTTTTACTTACTTACATGTAGCACTTTCCCCAATGATTAAGTTGGTCACTCCTTGATCAAGAAGGTTTGGAAATCATGCAAATCGAAGTTATGATGAGAGAGTTATGGTGCTTGGAAGGTTGGCTGCTAGAGGGTTAGAAAAACAACATGAACTCCCCTTACTTAAAATGTGGAAAATGAAAAATTTCCTAGCTCCAACATGTATATATAGACAGTTTATATCAGATACATCGTAGATTTGACATCGTAGTTACGATGTATCAAGGACTAATACATTGTAGCTACGATGACACCATTAAATTTTTTTTTATTTTGAGTAATTTTTGGTGAAAAAATTGGGTTAAATGGATAGTGTGGAAGATGTAAAGATGTCCCAAAGGATTATTGATCATAGAGGATGCTTAGATTATGTAAGTTTAATAGTTAAAGCTTATGAAAGAAGGAATATTTAGCAAAGAAAGTCAATAAGATATATGCGAGATGGTAGTAGGGATTGCCAAAAGTATGATCAGTTATGAGAATGTAGATCAATGAAAATCGATGGTTTAAGTGTCTCAGAGGCACAAGATGATTGTAGAATTGATCATCAGGTATGAAGCACAAGAGTTATACAAGTGGGTTCTCTCCAAAGTAGGCTTTAGCCCTTAATGTCCTTGCCTACAAGTGTCCATAGGAACTTAAGTAGTTGAATGTAAAACATACCTATCTTGTAAAACACACATGTTAGTACCACTTGAATGAGAAAATAACACTATATTATACAAAACCATTGAATTATGATTATATATAACAATGAGATGGAATGGAAGTAGAAGGAATTACAAGAATTGGAATGTGAGATGTCTTACCATAGGCACAGTGGATTCTCATGTGTGATATATGGTTAAAGTAATCATTAGTCTTTCTATCCAAGATTCAAACCAAGTCCATACCACTTTCTAGTGACATCACATTGTATCATCTCAAAACCAACAACTATAAGGTTACCACCACTATAAGGAGTATTACCAGTTGGTAAAGAAGTTCAAAGAAGTAGTTTTATTAAGACAACACTTTATTATTATTATTAAAGAAGACTTGGCCATTAGATAGAGGAGTCTCTGATGTGGTAAGGAAGCACTTATTTTGGACTTCCATGTTTCATTAGAACTTACATAAATAATACAAATTAATAGTAGGATAATACTTATAGTAGTAGTCTTAAGGAACCCACAAATACCCTTGATGTCACACCCTTTTCATTCCCTTTTGGTTCTTTACTCTTCTATCTAGGCATAATGATCACAATTTATTTTAGTTTTATTGTGAAAAGAATGTCATTATGGCCATGCTAAGAACCTCTTATTATTGGAAATGGGTGGATGGATGATGTGGTCACACTGTATATAGAATCAATCTTCCAATGAATTGATAATATAGAAAAATATTCACATGATTGGGACTACATCTTGTTTTATTCCTTTGCACTTTATTATAAAAGTCAACAAAAATATGTATAAGAAAGATGATGAAAAATTGTAGAAAAATTTTGAAAATAGAAAAGGTTGAAAACTATTAGAGTGAAAAATGATTCAAGAAATTTAAAGGGTATAAAAGAATGGAAAAATTACTAAGAAATGGAAAAAGATAAAAAGTAGAAAAGTATTAGAAGAAAAATTCATACCTAAGTGTCAAGTTTGACACCCCTACAACTATTCTAAGAAGTGGATATTTGGAATATCAAATGGATAGTAGCCTACTTGGTACATAGGATAGAGTCCTCAAAAGAGAAGGGAAATTCATGATATGACTTGACCTATTAAATATTGACAAGAATCAACTTTTGTGGGTTGGCTGGGTTATAGATCTACATGGTGCCAAATTGCTATATTGCATGGATGATATAGGGTTCTTACCATAAGGTTTGGAACTTAGCCTTTTGTGGGACATAACTAGGATTGTAATAGAGGACTTTATCGTCCAATTGAATTGATACTTATCTTATTTTATCATTTCTATTTTTGGAGTAACTTTTATGAATTTCATTACTCATTTGAGCGAATAATCTATTCTCATCTAAGAGATTAACATTCATAAGGCATTCTTGTTGAGCTAGGCTTAAGTCAAGGTTAAGTGGATAAGCAATGAAAAGGGTATTGAGTACCACTTGGATTGATCACATGGGTATTTTATAATAAACTAAGTCATATGGGAAATACCCTATATGAGTTTTCATATTGATCTATATGTTCATAGAGCATCATTAAGTTTAATGCTCCAATCCTTCCTATATCAAATAAATGTTCTAGTTAGTATTGTTTTGATTTCCTAGTTAGTCATTTTTGCTTAACCATTGGCTTGGGGATGGTATGATGTAGTTAGTTTGTGATTCATCCAAAGTTGTTACATTAGCTTTTTGAATGTAGCTCCTATAAAATGAATCACATTGTTTGATATGAGCATGCATGGCACTACAAATCTATTCACCACATGTTGCTGAAAGAACTTAGTAGCTATTTTGGTTGTACAATCCTTAACTATAGCTACTTCTGCCCACTTTTTGCAATAATCAACTATCACTATTGATGAAGCATCAAAGTATTATGTTGATAAGGCCATGTCGATGTAGTGTTTTCTACATCTACGAGGCCTCATTAACATACTACTATAGAAAAAACTATAAATACAAGCTCCCTATCTGTGTTTATGCATTAGAAGTCATAGTAGTAGCTAAACTCTTGTAGTTTTTACATTTGAAAGTTAGAATATTTTCCTGACTACCCGAAGCAGGAGTCATTGAGTGTACAGATCCTTATTCAAGTACTATTGTACCTGAACCACACTAGTGTGTACAACAATAAAGACAAGCTCTTGATAAACCTTGCAGCATTTTGGATAGTTTAAATATTTTATTCTCAAATTTAATGTTTTTAGTTATTTGTTCAATGTGTCTTAGTAATTATGCTAAGTAAGTGATTAAGTAAGATAAGTTAAATAGATTAAATACATAAGTATGACTACTTCAAGTGTAAACATGTATTCACTTGGTAATCCTAGTAGCATTATTGCTTGGTGTGCCTAGTAGCTTAGTGCTTGGTAACCCAGTAGTGGATACATGGGTTTAGGACGTGTATAGAAAGTGGGACCAGATGCTTATGTTAGGACTAGTTAAAGATTAGTTAGTTAGTTAAATTAAATGAGTTATTAAATTACTCCATCTCTCTCTTTAAACACCAAAGAACATAAAACACAAAATGATAAAAATCATATGACTCGATTACACTTAACCATACCATATGCATCATAAGTATAACTGGAAAGAGAACAAGCGACCTTAGGGCAAGGTTCACTACCTAGGAGAATAGTGCACTAGAAACTAGAGAGTCTGCACTAGAAACTAGAGAGTCCACAAAATTTGACTAGAGTATGCATAAATGCTTTGTGATTTATATGGTTGGGTGTAGGGGCATCTTGACCACTCATCATTGGCATCGTTGTCAGGAACTTATTTGTTGAAATGTGCACTATCTAGGATTAGTGAACATTATTCATATCATTGGATGAACCCATGGTCAACATCACTCTCGCATGCAATATAACCATGTAGCACATTGATAATTTTAATTGTTTTTCAAAATGTCTTCTTCTTCTCATAGGCATGATGATGTTAAACCACTAGTCCCATAGGAGTGCAAGGTGGTATATACTCATCCCAATGAGTATGTACCCAACTTCACCTTCATCCTACATTAGGATGAGCAATTGCAATGGCATGATATGGAGAGCAACATTGTAATGCCCCTCGATCGATATATGCCTATGATGCTACTTCGAACTCTTAAGAAGTTAGACATTCATGATCTTCAAGAAGAGTATGTTGTACATGACTACGACTATCAGGATTACTATCCCATTGAACACAATGTAGGAGAGATCAACATTAAGAGAAGCACCAAGTTGGTGAAGGGAAAACACTTCACTAATCCCTTATTCCTATTGAACTAAGATAACAATGAGGATCCTCCCTTTGGGGGTTCCCAACATGAAGATTCTCCACCCCTGGTTAATGGTGATGAGGGTGTGGCCCTAAACCTACAATCCACAATTAATAAACTAGGTTCAAGAAAAAGTGACACTCATGGTAGGGACTTGAGCAAACATCACAATGATAAGGAATCTAAGGATTGTGGTCATGATAAGCAAGGAGCTGGTGGTGAACATTGCGGTGGTAGTGGTAGTCCACCTTCCTCTTCATTTGATTCTAAACACTCCTTTTCATCCTCTAGTTTTGATAGAATTCATTAGAGAAATAATCATGAAAAAGGTGATTAGTAGGATAATAATGATCGTAGAGCCTACCAAGAATGAAGGGGTGGCAGAAATCATCATTGGCATCATTGATATAATGATGATGATGAACCTCTATTAGCAACTCAAAGCATGCTTAACATTTCATAGGCAGTTAAGATCCCAACTAAGCATGTGAGAGACAATTGGATCAAGTGCTTAGATATGAGCAATATCCCAAGATTTGATGGGGGATATAACTCTGATACACAAAACCATCTACAAGCCTTTCACGATGCCTATGCCTTATAAAACATCAAAAAATGATTGGCAAAAACTCAAGCTATTTCCTAGAACACTCATTAAAAAAGGAAAGAGATGGTACTAGTCCTTGGAGCTATAATTCATTTGCCAATGGAGTACCATGCTTGAGTTATTCAATGACAAATACCAGATGTACTCTAGAGTGTCTAATCTGAGAAGGAAAATCCAAGGCTAGAAATAGGGAGCACATGAACCCTTGGATGCCACCATGGGTAGATATTATTCTCATTTACACCAATGCCTTAGCCATAATTATTCTCAAAGAAAACAAATTTGCCACATCATAGATGGGTTCAAAGCAAAAACCACAAGAACTCTTGGGTTCTATGCCCAAGGGAGACTATCCAAACTAAGAGCTCATTAGATACAAAGGTTGATAGAGTAAGTAGCAAAAGAAGAAGGTGAGTTATGAAAAAGAAAAATTACGAAGGAATATAATAGGGGTCCTTTCATCAGGAAAAGGAAGGTCCGATTCTGTGAAGAGAAGGAGTCACCACTTGATGAAGTGATGAACAAGAAAACCTTGCCTATTCAAAAATATATTTTAGAAATTTTGGCAAAGGTTGATAAATTATGGGACTTTTTGGATGAAAAGCTACAAACTATTATGAAGATTGCTTAAGCATCCAAAGAACAAAATAGTGATTGTGATTGCAGGACGTGGAAAGAAGCTAAACGTGCCTACCAAAGAGGTAAGGGCAAAGTTGCTGTAGTTGAGGAAGCTATGGAGATAAAATCCAATGAAGATGGTGGATGTGACATTTTCCAATACAAACATTCCAAGGGATGTTACCTTATGGTGTTCCACTTATAAGATTCTAGGGTGTACTCTTTAAATCCATGACTAGCAAGAAGGTAAGCACCTATAAGATTGTCCTATCCTCAAGGCAATCCAAGGTAGTTCCACCAACAACAATAAGCTTATTATCCAAGTCAAGCTCCATCACAACCATATGAGAAATATCAGTAGTGGCAACAACCATAGTTATGGGGAATGCCACTTTCAAGATAGTAGTATCCTTATTGACAACCAAATCCATATGGGTACTATGTTCAGCAGCCTATTTCTCCATGAAGCTTTGTAAGCTACACCTCATTCTAGCATCACTATTACCCTCTAAAGTACCATCGAACTCATTTATCATCTACTCAAGGAGAGCACCCATATCCATAACACCTTTTTCATGTGTTTGGACACATCCCTCCATCCTCAACCTAGTTACCTCTTGCTCTATTCATGCAGGGTGAAATTCCTTCATAGCCATAGCAACAAAATGCTATGAGGGCTATACATTCACAATCAGGCTTCTAGTCAAGTAGTTTAGAAAATANTCCAACTCTCCCCAATAGGTATCATCATCTTCATCATCAAAGAGTTGGTGATGAACTTGTTCAAGTTCATCCATACCATTGACATAGGCACATGCTAAGCTTTCAATTGGTTCCATGCATAGTGTGCTGATATTTGAGTTAGTTTTTAGGCATTGGATGCCCTCCTATTTTGTGGTTGCTATGTAAAGGCACCTTTAGATATCTATGTCTTGTGCACACTGATTGCATGCTTTAATGTATGTAACTTTAATGGACTAGATTTTCTACATGCAATTGCACCTATTATCATTATATGTGATGCATGGAACATGCTTCTTCTCCAACCTTCCAAATTCATTTTCCTTTAAGATTTCTAAGGAGATGTCCCTTATACCCATTCATGCATCAACCACGCTTAACCAAGCTCTTCCCATAATGATGGCAAAGTCACCTTTGTAGTTCTCTACCTTGATCACTAAAAAAATTAGCAAGATAGGATCACCCACAAATTTGGTCACAATGTCCTCCACTAATTCTAAAGGAATAATGATAGATTGGTCTACCAATTTCAAACAGATGTTGCACTTATTAAGAGGANCATACATTAAAGCATGCAATCAGTGTGCACAAGACATAGATATCTAAAGGTGCCTTTACATAGCAACCACAAAATAGGAGGGCATCCAATGCCTAAAAACTAACTCAAATATCAGCACACTATGCATGGAACCAATTGAAAGCTTAGCATGTGCCTATGTCAATGGTATGGATGAACTTGAACAAGTTCATCACCAACTCTTTGATGATGAAGATGATGATACCTATTGGGGAGAGTTGGAAATCCCTAATAATATCAAGTGCCCCTAGAGTTAAAAACTCTACTAGTTAGCATGGAATATGCATTTTTAAACAATTTCAAGCTAGTTATCATCAACACAAATCTTTCTCCTAAACAAAAAGATAAGTTATTTTAGGTAGTTAAGAAATGGCCAATAGCCTTTGCTTGGTCATATCCTAAGCTAACTAGAATCGATCTAATGATATGCTAGCATTGCATTTACACCTATCTAGCCATGAAGCTAAGAAGGTAGCCACAAAAATGGTTGAATCCCAAATTGAAGCAAATCATCAAATAGAAAATAGAACAACTCCTCAAGGTAGGGTTCATTTATCCTATTGGGGATAGTGAGTGGGTTAGCCTACTCATAATTGTGCCAAGTAAAGGTGGCAAGTGGTGGGCCTGCATCAACTTTAGGCTATTGAATATAACAACATTTAAATATCATTTTCCATTACCATTTGTGGACCAAGTGTTAGACACTATCTCTAGGCATTGCTATTACAACTTCTTGGATAGTTATAGTGGTTATAACCAAACCCAAATTATGCCAAAAGATTAGGCCAAGAAAACATTCATGAGTCCCTGGGGGACTTTTGCATATTACAAGATGTCATTTGATCTATGTAATTCCCTTACAAAATTTCAGTGCCTGGTCCTTAGTATCTTTCAACAATAGATTGGTAGTGGGGTAGAAGTCTTTATGGATGAATTCTCTACCTACGAGGCTACATTTGAGCAAGCCCTAGATCACCTTGAGCAAGCACTGAAAAGATGTGTTGAAACAAACCTTAAGGTCAATTTTTAGAAAATCCATCTAATGGTCTAGGAAGGCATAGTACTGGGGTACCAAATTTTACAAGAAGGGATTGAGGTAGACCCTACAAAGATAAGGGTCATCCAAGGAATCACACGTCAACCAGAGATAGTCAAAGATATCCTATCATTCCTTGGACACACTAGCTACTACCAATGGTTCATAGAAAATCTTTCTAAGATTGCAAAGTCATTGGTTGAGCTTATAAAGAAAGATGATTCATTCATCTAGACCAAGGAATGTGAACATGCATTCTAACAACTAAAAGATAAACTCATGGAAACTTTAATTCTACAGGCATCAGATTGGTCCAGACCATTTGACATAATGACTAATGCATCTAAGTATGCCTTAGGAGCCATACTTATGTATCTAGATGACAAGAAATGTCCATATTACATCCATTGCTCAAGCCAAAGCATTGTGGATGCATAGTTAGATTACATTAGAACTGAGAAAGTACTAATGGTGGTGGTGTACACTCTTATAAAGTTTAGACACTATGTGCTTGTCTATAAAGTATTTTTACACACAAATCTCAGTGCCATCTACTTCCTAATGAATAAGCCAATGGTAAGTCCCTGTATCATATGGTGGCCCATGATCTTGCAGGAATTTGATCTCATAGTGATAGATTGGAAAGGAACTGAGAATGTTATTGCTAACCACCTCTCTCGATTAAGATGGGATAATAAAGAGGAGGAGAGTCTAATCTCTAATAAATTTCTAGACAAAATCATCTTTAGAAGAGCAATAAATGACCAAGTTATTGCTAAATCAAAATGGTATGATGGCATCCTCACTTACCTTCTCACTCAGGAGATGCCACAAGATTTGGGATTTAGGAAGAAACTATAGTTTCTTCATCGGGAAAAGTACTTCATGAAAATCAATGGACACCTTTATAAAGTATGTGCTAATGGCTTGGTTCATTGGTGTGTCTCTAATATAGATCAATTGCACATTTTCTAGGATGCTCACGAAGGCCCTTGTGGAGGAAACTATGTAGGGAGATACAGAACCATAAAAATCATGATGACAAGATACTATTGGCCTATGATCTTTAGGGCTGCCCACCAATTTGTTTGATCTTGTGAGTGCTATTAATGAGATGGTGGGATGATTGCTCGAATGGAAAGTCCTCAATATTGGATTCAACCACTAGAGCCCTTTGACATATGGGGCATTAACTTCATGGATTATATCACTTCCATGTTCAATGGAAAGGAATATATCATCATAGCAATTGATTACTGCACCAAATGGGCAAAAGTAGCAGCTATCACCAACTATACATCATCCACTATTGCTAGATTTGTACAACAAAATCTTGTAAATAGGTTTGGGGTGCCACGTGCACTAATTTTTGACAATGGAACTCATTTTACAAGTGCTACCTTTTGAAAACTTATGCAATGCTTGGGGGTTGAACATAAATTTATAGCACCCTATCACCCCTAAGCCAATGGTCAAGCAGAAGTCACCAATAGGGAAATTACAAAGATTCTAACAAGGACCATAAGTAAAGATAGAAGAGATTGGAGCACAAAACTCAACAATGCCCTATGGGCCTATTTCTCAACATGGAAACTTCCTATTGGATACTCTCCCTATGAGCTAGTGTATGAAAAAATTCCAATACTTCCAATCCAATCTGAGCTCTATACACTTTTAACAGCTTGTGACTTGGACCTTCACCTAAGTCTAGAACAAAAGGAAAGATTGATCAACTTCAACATGTTAGATGAAAACTAATTAGTGGATCTATCCTTGAATGAAGTATGCAGGCATTCAACAAGAAACAACATGACCTTAGAATACGAAAAGTGAAATTTCAATCAGGAGATAAGGTTCTCTACTAGAACCCTACACATGTACCTTGGAAAATAAAGTTCCAAAAATTGTGGGAGGGACTTTATATAATTGATGAAACCTTTCCGTTTGGGACCATGACCATATATAAACCTGAGAGTCCAAATAAAAAGTAGTTAGTCAACATTCAAGAAATAAAGCTTTTCCATGAGCCCAAGCAAGCTAGTGTAATGAATACCTCAACGGATGGATAACCACGTTCAATTTTTTGGGTCTCCTTCTTCCAACTCAATCATGGGGGAGATGGCCATTCATGCTAATCATTCATATGGCTCCTCAGTTTTTCTACTTTTTTTCCATATTTTTGATTTTGCAAGTTATTTATTTTACAACTTTTTTATTTTCAAAATTTTTCCTATTTTTACACCATTTTTTGTTTTACACCATCATTAGTAAATTTGAATTTTTCTTAAATATTTTTACACTTTCTTATATATTTTACTTTTTTTTTGTTAAGTCTGATTTTCAAAATTTTTCTAATAAAGGTTCTTTATGCCAACAAGACACAATGGTGCTATAGTTGTTAGTAATGGTGGTTTGTGCTTAATGTTTTGTTTGCTAATGTCTAGTTTCTATTTTTAAATTTTTGTACCAATGGCTAAGTCATGGTTTTTTTTCATGGCTAAGTCTACGACATCCACCCATTCACAAAATCTATGGTTTTTCTTATTTTGGAAGTTTTAGGTCCTTTTCATTAAATAAAATTTTAATAAATTGGTGACATTGGTAGTTTTTGGAATTGGGAAGGATTCAAATGTTTGTATAGGGTGTGACTTTAAGGGGACTCAATACTCTTTGTACACTTCTACTTGCTTGAGTGTTTTTCATTGACTTCTTACCATTGCATGTTTCAATAATAGGAAGTCAAATAAGGTCTTTGCATGGTGTGGTTTCCATCCAAAAGAAAAAGAAAGAAAGAAAGAAAGCAAACAAACAAAAAAAACATGATGGGAATTCAAAGCAAACCCCTTAGACAAATAAATGGACTACAAGCATTGGTTATGAGACTAGAAAGACATGTTACCCATGCTTGAAGGTCCCATCTAACTAAGGCCCTCTCGTACTTCCTACTTCTCTTTTCTTCTCCTTATGGAATGATGGTTGTTTTGTGGATACACTCTCATGTCTCGAGGGGGTGGATCGTTCTTGGAGTGGTGATGTAAAGTCATTGAAAGAGGTTGATTTTGGTTTGGACTAAGGATGGATTTTCTAAGATCATTTTGAACACAAACTCCACAAGGAACTTCTTATGGCCTCAATTCAGAATTCCATTCCAACTTCTCCATCATCTGTCTCTACTAACCATAGCTCACCTCACTACCAGTGTCCCTGTTCTTGATTTCATGTGTTGGTCTAACGTATTTGAATTTTTTGGTAGAATCTTTTAGGTTTTGGTCCTTAACTTCCATTAACCATTAATTACCTATGGGGTCCATTAACTTCTTAGGTTGAGGTTATGTAAGGGAAATGCTTACTATTGGGAGGATCCACTTGCATATCCCTTGGTTGGGTTCATTAAGCACCTTACCCTTACGCATTCTTGCAAACAGAATCTTTCATACATCCATCTTCTACATCACACCATGTGCTCCTTTACATATTTTGTTCATTAAATATGTTATCCATCAAATTTTTCACTTTCTAAGCTTTCAAAGATCCTATTCAATGATTTCATCATATTCTTGGCTTTTTTCGAATTCCATGGACCCCAAATTCATTGAAAAATTCCTTATATCTTTTGAGATATTCAAATTTCAAATTTTGGCTTATGGGCCTTGTATATGAGGCCCCATTGATGAAGCAGACCCGTATATGAGACCCCATAAACATAAGGGAAAAATACTATATATATACGTAAATCCACTTAGAAATTTTTATTATTTCCCACAAACACCAAATGAGTTTTTCAGATTTATAGAGCCCAAAACCTTCCAGAGCTCATAACTTTTAAACCATTTATCCAAATCACTCTATTCTTTGACCCTAAAGCTACCAGAGGTAAGCTTTTTATTGTGGGGGCCACAAATGTACCATTTTTGATAGAAAAGTTTTTGCATTTTTCTAACTCCCACTAAGGTTTAACTAAGAAATCAACCATTAAAAACCAAATTACAAGAGTTAAAACTTTCCAACAAACTCTGGTGATAATTATAATAAATAATTAATAAAATAATAATAAAATGATCAATCTACAAAGGTCTAATCTTAGCCAAAGTGTAGCCAACTAACAAGAGAAAGTATTCAAAACCTTAAAGTTACACACTATATCTACTAATCCATGGATGTGTTGTGAACATAGATGGCACCAAAAGGGAAGCACACATAGGAAGTAGGACTATCCCAACCAAGAGAGAAATGGCCTAGAACAGGAAGAGGCCAAGAAACCCCCAAGAGGAACCAGTCGCAACCCATGCCATAGGCCCTCTTAGGGAAGAGGTAGAGGTGGAATCTATTAGATAGATTCCAGAACCAGTTGCAGAAACAAAACACTTCCATTGGGATGATACACTAGCACAACTAGCAAATCTTGAGGTGACCTTAACAGAGGCCTACCTGAATCAAATTAAATTGGNTGGTAGGTGGAGGTGGTGGTGACTACTCCTCTTCTTAAATAGTTATGATAGGCATCTTATCCTTCATCATTTCCACCTAGTTGGCATCCAAAATAGTCCTAATAGTAGCATTGGTATAACGGGCTATTCTTCCCCTTTGATAGAGTTTCCTGATGAGGCATGGGAAGGGGAGTGCCTTCCTTCCATGTTCATTTTCTTTAAAGTGCTTCTCCATCTCTAGATAGATCAGCTATGAAAGGTTGATAAGGAATCTCTCACTCAAAGAAGCACATGCTTGGCAGAGAAGGTAGTGATTTAGCTTGGCCACACCATGGAATTGAGGTGCAAGGCTACAATCTTGTAGTGAATCCTCTCTATTTTTGTGAGCACACCAAACTAGTTGTAGTCGACACCATAGCACCATTANTGCCTATCATAACTATTTAAGAAGAGGAGTAGTCACCACCACCTCCACCTACCACTCAGACAACTGTGCCAAACATCATTACAACCATCCAAAGTTTGCAAGAATACAAAGAATGGCTCTTGAGTGAATAAGAGAAACAAGTAGGCATGAGTGGTGGGAACCCATTTTTCTATAGACTAATAATGAATCACCTTAATGAGGTGATTCAAATAATCAATTGGATGAGTGGAGGTGGATCCATCTTCTCGGTCCAAAGAACGTAGCTACTCACAACATCAAATCCAAGTGCCAAAAAGGTTATAGTATCTCTTGCAAAACAACAACCACTCCCATAAATCTTTGGAAATGCTACAACCTTCTCGGTGTGCTTGGAGAAGGGTGAGGGACAACATTTTTGGTGATGCAACACCAGGGGTAGGAGATGGTAGCAAAAGTGGTTGCCAACTGAATTGCCAAAACACTTAACACACATACAACATCTACACTTGAAATCACTACATTCAAAGATGTGGAAATGTTTGTAGGAACTACAAGCAGTAGAATAAACGTAGTGTAGCATGAAGAACTGTTGGACCAACTAGTGGGAATCAAGCAACTACTTTCAGATGTCTTTGACCTTTCGAAAAAAATTATAGCAACCCAGTCAGAGATGCTTGAGGTAAGGGGAAAGAATATCATATTGGAGGGGTAACTTGAAATAGCCAAGGAGCTAAATGAATGCTTGGCTATGGAAGTTGTCAAATTAAAAGCCCAAATTACTGACCTTATATTCCTCAACCTAGAACTAACAAGAGATGAAGCTATGGAACAACTTCACATCAAACTAAAAGGGGTTGAAGGTGCAATGGAGATGATGGTGTTCTATTAATTCTTGGTAGAGGCCACAAAACATAAGATTCAGAAGGCCTTGGATCAGACCTACTAGGAGAACATGCAATTGATCATGGAGAACCATCACATGTGGAATGTTGATGCACACAAGCAATAGTTAATAGATTTCATCCATTAATAGCAAGAGCTACTGGCCAAAGAAAACATAGGATTAAGAACATTGGTAGTAGAAAATAAAAACCTCTCCATGGAGGAGGTCCATGCCTTTTGCTAGAAAACTGCAATCAAGATAGCTACCTGGAAATCAAAGGCTCTCAAATTTGAGCGAGTCAAGGACATTATAGAGAATAGATCATTCTACAGAAGGAAGTAAATGAAAAAACAGATCTAGATGATGAAGGTGAAAGTAAATGGAGCCTTCTAGAAACTTCAACAAGGGAAATAATTGTGGCAACCCATCATTGATAAGATAGACGTCTACAACAAAGAGAAAATCTACATGAAGGAGTTGCAAATTGAGGAGATGACGAAGTACATGGAGCTTGCCAATCTCTATTATGAAAATCTAGCCATGTTGACTATTGGATGATTGTGATCAGAACTTGAGAAGTAGGTGGATGGCTTGTGCCTATTATACAAGGCTAAGTTCAAGCATCACAAGGACACCAAGAAAAAGCTTTCATTGGCAAATGCTAAACTTGAAGTTCTCAAGGCATGATTCACTAATCAACGATCGACTATCGAGAACCTAGCTAGGAGAATGAATGACTACCAAGAGCTATAGAATGTAGTTAAGCCATTTGACATTGAACACAAATAGTTCACTACTTGGTTTATTAATGTAAAGGAGATGTTTCTGATACTACCTTGTTTGTTGGATGTCCCCATTCTAGCCCACATTGGTGATGCTTCATGGATTGTGAATGATCCCAAGAGTAAAGAGGAGAAGATGAAGGCATTACTTGATGCCTTTTGCCTTACACTAGACGTTGTAGTTGTAGTAGGATAGCCACAGTCGCCTTAGCTACTACATGTGCCTAGAGTCGATGAGGGTCCTTCAGAACCTTTGGAGCCTCCACTGCTTAGGACTATCTAATCTTCTCCACCATCTTCATGTCATTAGAGGATGTGCTATCCAATTTTTGTGTAGTCATGTCATGGTGTTCAATTTTTTGTCATGAACACCATAATTTTTATAATTTTTTTATTCATAAACTTGGGCACTCAGTTTTATCAAGTCAATTTTTTTTTTGTTAAAAGTCAGTCAATAATCCCATATATTCCTAGTTTTGTAAAGGAACTCAAGGATGAGTTTTCATTTAGTTGTGGGGGTATGATGAAGTGTCAAAGTGTCACGTCAATGGGGCCCCATTAATGTGGCCTCATTGCTGTAGCATTTACTACATCTATGGAACCTCATGATGTAGTATTGTAGCAAAAACTATAAATACGAGCTCCCCAGATATGTTTATGCATTAGAAGTCATAGTAGTAGCCAAAATCTTGCAATTTTTACATTTGAAAGTTAGAATATTTTCTTGAATATCTGTAGTAGGAGTCATTGAGTATATGGATCTTTATTCGAGCATTGTTATACCTAAACCACACTAGTGTGTACAACAATAAAGATGAGCTTCTTGATAAACCTTGCAGCATTCTAGATAGTTTAAATTTTTTATTATTGCATTTCATGTTTTTAGTTATTTGTTAAATGTTTCTTAGTAATTGAGCTAAGTAAGTAATTGAGAAAGATAAGCTAAATAGATTAAATACATAAGTATGACTGCTCTGAGTGTAAACACGTATTCCCTTGGTAATCCCAATAGCATTATTGCTTGATGCGCCTAGTAGCATAGCGCTTGGTAACCCAATAGTGGATATGTGGGTTTAGGACATGTACAAAAAGTGGGACCAGATGCTTATGTTAGGACTAGTTAGAGATTAGTTAGTTAGTTAAATTAAATTAGTTATTAAATTACTCCATCTCTCTCTTTAAGCACCAAAGAACATAAAACAAAAAACAATAAAAATCATATGCCTTGATTACAATTAACCATACCATGTGCATCACAAGTGTAATTGGGAAGATATCGAACAACCTTAGGGCAAGGTTCATTGCCTAGAAGACTAGTGCACTAGAAAGTATAGAGTCCACAAAATTTGATTGGATCGTGCATGAATTCTTTGTGATTTGTATGGCTGGGTGTAGGGGTACCTCAACTACTTATCAACTATAATATGATTACCCATTGGACATTGGCATGATGGGCCACATAAAATTAATTTCCCAAATAACAAATCATTCCAATAGTTTTATCCATTGTTATGGATCTTCATTTTTTATTTTTAATCCTTCATTGCGTTGACGCCTCTCACAAGGTTGGACAAAATGGTGTGCATGTCAAAATATAAGAGGCTAGAAGTAGCATACCATCAACAGTTTAAGTATATTTCTTCCTACATAGTGACTACCACATGATCCTTCATGTGCATCTTGTAAGGTTCTTTGTTGGTCTTCTTTAGGAATATGTCATCTAATTAGTCCTTTAGTATAGATCTTATAAAGGTTTCCATTAATTTCCATATATTGTTTGTCTTGGTGGAGGAATTTTTCCTTTTTGTTTCTTGTCCCACTTAAGAGGAAGTTTTTGTATAGTGAAATAGGTCACATAATTAGAAAGCCATGAATTCTTTGTTAAGGCTGATGGGACGCAATATCGCATGGGCCACAATATTTCCTACGTAATATCGCGGTCATCGTGATATCGCATCCCTTGCAATATAGCATCGTCCCCTACGATATCGCATACGCGATATCGCAGTGCACCGTCATATCTATAAATAAGAGGCAGCTCTTCCGTGTTTTGGATGCTAGATCTAGCCCTTAGGGAAACTTTGGCAGTTTTACCTCTCCATAGATACAATATTTTCCATGTGCCTGCAGTAGGAGCTCCAAAGTGAACGGATCTTTATTCGAGCAAACATTGTACCTGAACACAAGTTTGTGTATGCAAATAAAGACGAACTTCTTAGATAAACCTTGCAGTGCATGGAATAGGCTAATTAGGAATTTTATTTATTGTTATTTACTATTTATCATTTACATGCTTTATTAGGAATTAAATCTCTCTCAACCCTTCTCTCCTAGTTAAGTGCCTCAGTATGACTACTTCGAGCACATGTGTTACGCGTGGTGATCCCAACAACAACTAGCATTTGGTAACCACGGTTGCATTGGTTCAGGTTGTGAACGGTAAGTGGGAATAGATGCTAACACTAGGTTAATTCAGACTTAGTTATTTAGTTAAATTTAGTAATTAGTCTCTTCAACCCTTCACCTTTCAGCATAGGAGATAAAACAGAAAAAGCTATAAAAATCATATACCTCAGACTTACTTAACCATACTCTATGACAAATACAAGTAAGTCTGGGAAGACAATGAATAATTAACCTTAACTATTCCATGAGGCGTGTAGGTACTTAGTCTGCGAAGTTCGATCAGATTGCGTGTGTTACGCTCATATTCGTATGGTTGAGTGTAGGGGTACCTCGCCACTCATCATAGGCACCATTGCCAGGGACTAAGTGTTTGTGTGCTAAGTAGAACATAGGAAATCACTCACATCATTGGGAGCTTAAATGGACCTTAGGGTTAATTAAACAAAAATTTATATAACGGTTAAATAGCACACCGATAAGACACAATGTCTTCTTCTTCTTCTCACAAGAGAATACACCACCTAGGGATCATACAAAGAACAGTCGACAGTCTAAAACACATAACCTAAATATGCCAGTTCCTCAAAAATATAGGGTGGAATATACTCATCCCGATGATTATATACCTAATTTTACTTTTATCTTCCATCAAGATGAATAGATACGCTGGAGAGACTTGTAAGGTAACATTATGTTACCTCTGGATCATGCAGTCCCCAACATGCTCCTCTGTGCTTTGGCATAGATCGACATGACTTAGCTCTATGCTGAATACATTGCAGAAGATTTTGACATGAGGGATTACCATCCCATAGCTTTACAATGTATGAGGGACTCAAGGCAGGAGAGCCAACATACACTATTGAAGGGCAAAGAGGTCCCGCATGTCCTAAGTGAAATCAGAGATGGTGAACCACTTATAATGGGTTCTTTATCAAAAGATGTTCCCCCTCCTAATGATAGTGAGGAGGTAGGGTATCAGAACCTATGCTCCATGATATAAGACCCTGGTTTTGATCCCTATGAACACCAGCTGTTCACTGAGGGAACAACAACACATGACAAGTACGGGCACTCAGATCATCATCACGATTGAGGCCGAAACCACAGAAGAGAAAGTAAGAAACATCGTCATGGCGATGGTTCTCCTTCTTCTTCCCCTTCTTCACATCATTCACCCTCTTCTTCCACATTTGGGTGCAGTCATAAAGAGCATAATGGTGAGGATAAAGGTAGGAAAAATGAGAGACCTTGACGAGAGCGTCAAGAGTGAGGACAAGGGCATGAACGAAGGAAAAGTAGGGAAAAACATAGATACCATAGGTGTCATGAAAGAGATGATCATGACGAACCCCTACTTGCCACCCAAAGCATACTAAATATAATAGAGGCAGTGAAAATACCAACAAGGTATTTAAAAGATAGTTGGATCAAGCGCTTAGACATGAACAATATCCCACGCTTCGAAGGGGGATACAATGTGGATCCACAAAATCATTTACAAGCATTCCATGATGCCTGTGCCTTGCAAAAAAAATGAGAACGAGTGGCAAAAACTAAAGTTATTTCCCAGGACACTCATAAAGGAAGCAGAGAGTTGGTACTGGTCCTTAGAGCTGGAAACCATTAGGAGGTGGAGTACGATGTTAGAACTCTTCAACGGTAAATATCAGACGTACTCCAGAGTGTCTAATTTGCATAAGCAAATTCAAGGCTGGAAGCAAGGTACTCATGAACCCTTGGATGCTATCATGGGCCAATACTATGCATTGTTACATCGTTGCCCGGGCTATGATTATGCACAACGGGATCAACTTTGCCATCTCGTAGATGGGCTAAGGTATGAAACTCGGAGAACCCTTGGGACTTATGCCCAAGGGAGATTATCAAAACTTCAATCCCATGAAATTCATCAATTGTTGGAACAATTAGCNACTCTAGACTTGAAACTGTCTTGAAAATCATAGAAGAGTCTAAGGAGGAACAAAGTAGTGACAAAGATAAGAAAAAGAGGTAAGATTCAGGCCCTGCACATAACAAGGGTAAGGGGAAATTACTATCTCTGATGAGGTGTTGGATTCTGACATAGACAATGACTGTGGAGGTGAGATCTGCCACTATGACCATCCTAAGGGATGTTGTCCAATCATCTCACATCTACAAGATTCTGGGGTGTATGCACTCAACCCGAGACTCAATAGACGACAGACACCCCGAAGGTTACCTTATCCCCAAGGTAACTCAAGGCAGTTCCACCAATCGTTGACGTACTATCCAAGTGGAACTCCACCACAACCCATCAGACAGCATTAGCAGTGGAAATACCTACAGTCATGGGGGATGCCACCGCCGAAACAACAGTACCCTTACCGGCAACCAGACCCACATGGATACTACGTGCAGCAGTCGATTTCTCCAAGTGACTCCATGGGTCACACAACTCCCCAACGTTACTACCAAGTTTGGGAGTACTTTAGAAGGACTCCTTCTCCTCTAGGAGACACTTCATACCCATACCATCCTCCTATTCCACTTATAGCTCCCATACCTCCTACTCCAACAATGCAAGGGGAACTCCCCACTCAACCGTAGCAACGTAATGCTACAAGAGTTGTAAACATTCAACCCACTGCTGGTTCTGACAATCGCAAAAAGAGAAGACATTTCTTCAAAACCAAAAGCCCAAACAAGCTCTCACAACAACAAGCGGTTGAGTCCATGCACACTCCTACAACAAAAAAAACTTTGAAGATCCCTTCAGTTCAACAACAGAGCTTCATACATACGGTTATGTTAACACATACTATAACCGACTGGATCAAGGTAGGCCACCTTCCTAGGAAACTCTCTGATCTTGAAAGCCCCTTAATCTATTTACAAATCACCGGGAAAAAACCACATAAGGCTCTTCTTGACTCAAGTTTTGGAATCAACTTAATCTCACAAGAAATGTATCAAGCCTGGAACCTACCCCAACTTAAGAAGAGCAACATCCAACTAAATATGGTTGACCAATCCATCACCATTCCCTTGGGATTGGTGGAGGACATAGTTACCACTGTGTGTGGGTGGTCATACCCAACCGATTTCCTAGTGATAGAAGTTAACAATGACAATGAGGGCTTCCCAATTATAATGGGAAGGCCATGGCTGAGTACAGTAGATGTGTACCTAGGGATCCCCAAAATTTCCTTGGAGATATCTAAGGTAAATATTTATGGAAAGATCGAGGAGAAGAAATTTCCATGCATCACATACAGTGACTCAGAGGGTGATCACATGGAGGAATGCTCAACATCTCTTCCATGTAACCGATGTGCCCAAGAAATACAAATACAAAAGTACCTGTATGTAGCAACCACACAAGTAGTGGACACCCCATGGTTGATAGCTAAATGAAAGAGCAACCGATCAACATGCATGGAACAAACTGGGGGTACAACTCATGTTAACAACAAAGGCATAGACACATTGGAGTATGAGCGTCGCCAACTTCCATCCATTAATCTAAGAACATCAGTCAGGAGAAGTTGGACACTTTTGAAAAATTCAAATAGGCATTCATTATTTTAGATCTCTCCCTTTCCATTCAGTCATGGGGGAGATGGCCACCTATGCTGATCATTGGAGGCCCTCAGTTCTTTTAAGTTTTTGGTTTACACATTTTTGTGTTATACATTTTTTTACACATTTTTTTTTACAACATCGTTATACTTTTTCATTTCTTTGTGTGTGTGTGTGTGTGTGTGTTTTATCCATCCTGTAAATTTGTAACCCAATAAGTGTTCTTCATGATGGTATGAACTATTTTTCCATTTGATTGCTAATGTTTGGTTTTTATCCTTAAGTTACGATATGGATACTAAGGTATGTTTCTTTTGCTATGACAAGCAATGAGTTCACTTCATCCATTCATCTGCAAGTTCTATGGTCTCTCTTGGCTTGGAAATGTATAGTCCCTTTCTAATACGAACTATAACAAACTAGTGACTGGGTATTTCTCAAACTAAGGAAGGAATCAAAGATTGAAAAGGGTGTGAATTCAAGGGAACTTGATGCATTCATGTTGGCCATTCTCTTGGGTGCTTGGATGTTTTCTTCTTGGGTTTTCTTGCCATTCTGATGTTACCCAATTATCAGGAAAGTGAGTTAATAAAAATAAGAAGTCTTTGCATGGTGTGGTTCTCACACATAAAAATACAGAACAAAAAAAAAAGAAAAAAAAACAAAAAACACAAAGAAGAAAAGAAAACAACAAAGTGAGAATTCAAAGCACACCCCTTAGACAGAATAATCCCTTGGGCTACAAGCACTAGTTATGGAACTAAAATAAAAATGATTCCTCTAACTAAGGCCCTTCTCACTTCCCATTCTCTCCTCCTTTGTTTCATTAGAATGGTGGTGGCTATTAGGTGAAGGCATTCTTGTTACTTCAAGAGGATGGATTGGCTGAATGCATTGATGTGAAGTCACTGGATGTGGTTTGTTTGAGGCTAGACTTGGAATGGGATTTACTAAGTCACATTAATCATGAACTTCACAAGAGGCTATACACCACCTTGTTCTTGGGGTTCTATTCCATTCTCTTCTCTCCATCCTTCTCTCCATTGTTCACCTCATTGTTGGTTGTATCATTAGTGTATATTTTGGTTGATACATTTTTTTCTTTTTGGTAAATTCTTACGGTTAATACTTTAAATCTTGTTCCAAAGGACATTTCCAAAGCCTATGGACTCTTCGAATGTGGGTTTTTCAGGGAATTAAGGGTATGAGCCTGCTTTGTGGAGGACCCACTGACATTCCTATTTGGTACACCAGTTAAATTCTTTCCCTTAATATTTTTGCAATCCATTTTGTTTTGTTCATTTCCATCTTGACATCCATTTCATCGATGTCCTAGTTGTCTCTTTTTCTTCATCTTTCTTGTTCCTTTTCTTTTTCCATTCTCTCACTACTAGAAGTTCGCAATTAGTCATGGGGGTACGGGGCCCAATTTTTTTGATTTTCTCCTAACCCCTACACCTTCGGTAGTCATCATTTATATATGTCCAGACCCATATCAGCCATACCACAACCCAACCAATGGACTTTTTACTGAAGCAAGGTATCAATTACATGATGATTCAATTACCCTTGCTAATATAAGACTGTGTTGTGTGTGCAGATGGCAATCATGCAACAATGGATTAGATCTAGAGGAAGCACTTGGAATGGACTAGTGTTGAAGCAGCTTTGCAAGGAACGAGATCGATGATGCGCTTGCGGATGGAAAACGAAAGGTGCAATCTTGGCATTGGCAACAACAACACTTCTTTCTCTCTCTCTCTTTCTCATCTACCAAATAAGGCCTGATGTCAATGTAATAAGGTGTTCACTCTTGTTGTCATGAACACCATTTTTGTTGTGTCTTGTAATGATGATCCATTCACATGTCATCCCATTAGTTCCATTTGAGTCAATAATCCCATACCTTCCCGACATTATTATAAGGAACTCAAGGACAAGTTTTCATTTAGTCATGGGGGTATGATGGGACGCGATATCACATGGGCCATGATATTGCGTACGCGATATCGCAGCCATCTCGATATCGCATCCCTCGCGATATCGCGTCGTCCCTTGCAATATCGTGTACGTAATATCGTAGTGCATCATCATATCTATAAATAATAGGTAGCTCTTCCTTGTTTTGGATGCTAGATCTAGCCCTTAGGGAAACTCTGGCAGTTTTACCTCTCCAGAGATACAATATTTTCCATGTGCCCGCAGTAGGAGCTCCAAAGTGAACGGATTTTATTTGAGCAAACATTGTACCTGAACACAAGTTTGTGTATGCAAATAAAGACGAACTTCTTGGATAAACCTTGCAGTGCATGGAATAGGCTAATTAGGACTTTTATTTATTGTTATTTACTATTTATCATTTACATGCTTTATTAGGAATTAAATCTCTCTCAACCCTTCTCTCCTAGTTAAGTGCCTCAGTATGATAGCTTCGAGCATGTGCATTACGTGTGGTGATCCCAGCAACGACTAGCGTTTGGTAACCATGGTTGCATTGGTTCAAGGTGTGAATAGTAAGTGGAAATGGATGCTGATGCTAGGTTAATTCAGACTTAGTTAGTTAGTTAAAGTTAGTAATTAGTCTCTTCAACCCTTCACCTTTCAGCATAGGAGATAAAACAGAAAAAACTATAAAAATCATATACCTTAGACCTAATTAACCATACACCATGAAAAATACAAGTAAGTATGGGAAGATAATGAATAATTAACCTTAAGTGTTCCATGAGGCGTGTAGGCACTTAGTCTACGGAGTTCGATCGGATCGCGTGTGTTACTCTCGTATTCATATGGTTGAGTGTAGGGGTACCTCGCCACTCATCAAAGGCTATAGCCATTGCTATTCTATGAATATATTTTCATCAAGAAATTGGTCTGACAATGACTCATCATTATCTTGCAGTTCCCATCTAAGTTTAGATAAATGATTAGCTACAACATTTTTAGTTCTTTTTTTATTGATCATGGTGACATTGAATTCATGTGATATCATGAGCCCTTTTTTTAATCCTTTGACTGACTACTAATTTATTTATCAGAAATCTGATAGTACTATGAACATGTAGACATAGATAGAATACCCAAGCACATAATGCCAAAATTTCTTAATTTCATTACACCATGACCATAAGCTTCATTTTTGTAGTGGTGTAATTAAGTTGTGCCCTAGTGATGCTTCAACTGACATAGTGTATGTAATAGGGTCATCGTTTATCATCTAGTTGAGTGAGTACTGCTCCCAGTGCATAGTTTAAAGCATCTTTCATTGTGTGGAAGGGTTTAGATCAATTTGAAGCTTGAATGATTGGTGCTTCAATTGGATTCTATTTTAATGTCTAGAATGCCTTCTCACATAGTTCTATCTGGTGAAATGGTGCATCTTTCTTTGTGAGCTCTACTAGCAGTTTTGTAATTTTTGAGAAATTTTAAAAAAATATTCTATAATATCATATGTGATCAAGAAATAATTTAACATCCTTAATGGTTTGTATCCTTTGAGTGATATTTTGAATGACTGATATTCTCTGGATGTACCTCTATTCCCTTTTGAGATACTCTATGTCCCATAACTATACAATCTTGAACCATTAAATGGCTTTTCTACCAATTGTTCTTTAGATTGGTTTCTACACATCTCTTTAGTACCTCTAAATGGTCTAAGTCTTGTTTAAAATCGAGCCCATATGTAGAGAAATTATCCATAAAGACTTCAATCCCATTACCAATTTGCTTATGCAAGATGCTAAGTATAAGTCTCTGGAATGTAGCGGGTATATTACATAAACCAAATGACATCTTCTTGTATGAAAATGTCTCCCATGGGATGGTGAATGTGGTCTTTTCTTGATCTTCCAGTGCAATGCAGATTTGATTGTACCTACCATAGTCATTTAGAAAATTGTAATACTAGTATCATGCTATAGTATCTAGGACTTGATGAACAAATGATAGATGAAAATGGTCTTTATATGTTGCCATGTTTAATAATCTGAAATCAATGCAAACCCTCCATTTTCCACCCTTATTTTCTACAATAGCTAATGGATTGATCTATTCATTATTTGCTATTAGATAGATAAAGCCTACTTTCAACAATTTTTCTAACTCCTTTTTGACAACTTCTTTAAGCTTTGGGTGTAACCTTCTTTGAGGTTGGTGACATGGTTTGACAATTGGATTTGTATAGATTCAATGTTGGCATATACATGGATCAATTCTAGTGATTTTGTCATAGGATAATACAAATGTAGTTGGCCATTTATTTACCACTTCTAGTAATTTTCTCTTTTGTTTCTTATCAAGTTTGGCATTTATAATTACCAGTTTCTTATTGTTCTAAAAAGCATATTCAAGTGTACCTAGTAGGTTTTTAGTTCTAAGGATTTTCATTTGTGTGTCTCTTGTATCTCTAGTCTTCTCCATTCAATATCTTCTTCTTGAAATGATTCAAAGTGGGAAGGTTGTCTTTTAAATTGTTACAACTTATTAGTTTCTTCTACATAGGCACTTGTAGGTTTTATGCATATATTAGATTTAGTATCCTCTTCAGGTATCAGTCACTAGGTGCCTTTTTGTTGGTTGCCTGCTACATACAGATACTTTTGTACACACATATCTTCTATACATCCATTGCATTCTATGAGGGCATTGTTTTTTATTGCCTAAATTTTCTACACATAATTGCACTCATTATTGTTGTATGCAATACACGGAACTTGGTGTTACTATATGATTCCAACTTCATCTTTCTTGGAAATTCCCAAGGACAAGTCTTTAATTCCTAGCTTAGCATCTACAATACTAAGCCTTGCCCTTCCCATAATTATAGAAAATTCTTTGTTATTTTTTCCCATGTGGATGACAAGAAAATAAATAGGATAAGATCATTCACTTATGATGGTGATGACATCTTCTACCTATCCAAGTGGAATGACAATTGAATAATCTACAAGATCTAGTTGGATGTTGGTTTTCTTCAATGGAGAAAGATTCTAGGATTTGCACATATCTTGTGAAATCAGATTTACTCTTGATCCAAAATCTAGTAGATCCTTGTAGGGTTTTATGTCCTACTATCTGTAGATATACTAGGGACTTCTAGGATTTGTTCTCTTCTTGGGAAGTGCTCTTGCTTTAATCTAGTGTGTGATTGTTTGAGTGAGCATGATGGTGGTTAAGTTTTAATCCATAGAATTTGGAAGCGTAGTGTTCCTTTGAGGAGTATGTATGAAAGGGGTTAATGTAGGTGAAGTTTCTATCCTTTGAATCTTCTCAAGACTTATCTTGAAAAATGAACATTTCCTAGATCTAGGTTTATTTACCATTATATCCTCTTGTATATTAACTAGCATGGTAGCACTCTTTTGCCATGGTTGTGTTGGTAACTTTCCTTACATGACTAGTGATGACATTGTTTGTAGGGAGTTAGGAGTCTATGATGATGGATCAACTAGAGGTTGAGGCATGTAAGAATTTAGATCCATTCATGAGGTACTGGGTCAATAATATGCTGGTGGACAGTAGTAAGAGAAAGCATGAACTAAAGTGTTCCCTAGAGAGATGGGGCATTGAACGTAGTGCCCATAGTGATAAGGTTATTTGTATGGATACTATTACCTTGGTGGTGGCATTCCCTATGCTTGTGATTATTGCCATGCTACTAATACTATTCATGTGGCTAAGCATATGCCCTACTTGGATAGTATGTTTACTGATAGGGTTGTTTGAAGTTACCTTGTGAATAAGGTAATCTTTTGGACATCTATTTTTTGATAAATTTTTGATTAAGTACATATGCCCCAAACTCTTGTAAGTGATCCATAATAGGGTAACATCCCTTAGGATGTTCATATTGGCATACTTTGCATCCTTTCTCATCTTCTAAGATGGAGTCTATTACATCTTCTATCATAGTAACCTTTCCTTTATTTCTATATTGTTCTTGTGCATTGTCTCTTCTTTTCTTCTTATCTTTGCTTTGGTGTAGGGCTTGCTTCATGTTTTATTCTACTATCTTCAATGTTGTTGTAAATTTCTCATCTACAAAATCCCACATTTTTCTATCTTTGTTGCTATATCATTAACTAATTTTTGAATAGGCAGAGTCTTTCATTGGATCGTATCCTCTAAGGTTTCCTCTTCTTGTCTTTTACATGTTCTCATATTCCTTTTCCTTATTGTTGGATCTTGATTGTACTCTTTAGCTAATTCTCTCTCTTTTTTTAATTCTCTTTCCTCTTTTGATACTTGGTAAATATGTCTCTAAATGTCATGAACTATTAGTTTGAATAAATTACCTTGGGAATATACTCTAAGGGTTTTTCTTTTTTTATTCCTTAGCTCATCAACAATGTGTCGTCGTTGTTCCTTTTGAGAAAAATCATGCCTTGGGCACTTGTGTGATGAGGAATAATATCTATCCATTACTACATCAAGGGATTCATGTATTCCTTGCTTCTAAGTTGGACACTCTTGAATGAGTTTGATATATATCATTGAAGAGCTCTATCATGGTACTTTATCTTCGAATTAATTCTAGTTCTAAGGACCTGTATAAGGTTTCTACCTCCTTGATGAGTGTTCTAGGGAACAACTTCAATTTCTACCAATCATTCTATGTATTTTGAAGAGCACAAGCATTGAGGAATGCTTAGAGATGATGTTGTAGATCTCCAGTATATTGACCTCCAAAATTTTGGATATTATTCATATTTAGTTATTTGATGTGACTGTCCTTCACATGTCTAGTAGGAATATACACTACTTTCCTAACATGAATCATGTTATGAGTGACCAGTAGGGGTTCTTCATAATCTTCAAGTTGGTAAGCTCTATTATAGTAGTGATCCATTCGATGCTCATAACACTCTCTTTCTTCATGCTTGATTCTTTCTCTTCCTTACTCATAATCATCTTCTTCATCATTAGGATGTCTTCTTCAATGCTTGTGTCTCTTGGGATGCCTTCATCTTTCCCTATTATAGTCTCTTACTTGTTGTTCTTTCCTATCATACTGTTAGAAGGAGTGTGAGGAGGAAGAGAAAGAAGTTGGAGAATAGTGTTGGCTAGTTCTCCTTCTATGACCCCTTGATTCATTCCTTTTTTATTCAGTTGAGGTTTTATGCCTTGAGCTCCTTCTTAATGTGAATTCTTCTGTATCTTCTTTCGGCATTTCTATGAGAGCTGAATGCAACTTTATTTTAATGGGATCTTTGATACATATTATTGGTGTTTGTGATTGAGACCCATGGATTTGATAAAACTTCTCTGTATGGAACATTGCATCATCTCTTTCCTCTAGGAAAATCATTTGTGGTACTCTCTTTTCATTATTAAGCTCATGATTTATTCCATAGTAGAATCCCTTCTTACTTGGGCTTTCATTAGTTGGTAAGGCCTAATCATGTGCTTTATTATGTAGTACCCCTCTTGTACATGGCCAAGGTTTTACCTTACAAGGGTTATTTGCAACATCAAAGGTGTAGAATGTTCTGGAGGTAAAAAAAATATTACCTTGTTGATGAGTGGTGAGGTACCCCTAAACTCAACCATATGAATACGAGTGTTACACGCACGATCCAGTCAAACTCCTCAGACGGACTAGTTGTGGCATCAAGACAGTTAGCCTTAGGTCATAGTTCGCTGTCTTCCCACCTAGACTAGTATTAACTTTTTCACATATGGTTTAGTCCAGAGTGAGGTGTATGATGTGTTTCTAACCTAATGCTACTCCTAAAGGCAATGGAAAGTAATATTCACTAATCTAGGAGAGAGAGGGTGAGAGAATCTAAACTAGCCTAAGTGCGATGAGCATCCATTCCTTGATTATTTGTACACATCTTGGACTTCATGCACAACTACGACTGGGATTACCAAGCGTAGATCCTAGGTACGCTACTAGGTTACCAAGTAGTCACACTTAAATCCTCATAATCAAGTCGTACTCATTTCATGTTTTAACATGAGATAAGAGTGAGAGAGATTAGCTAGGTGATGGGACGCGATATCGCATGGGCCGATATCGCGTATGTGATATCGCATGGACCGCGATATCGTGTACGTGATATCATAGCCGTCATGATATCGCATCCCTCACAATATCACGTACGCGATATCGCATCCTTCCTCGTGATATCACGTACGTGATATCGCGGTGCGCTATCATATCTATAAATAAGAGGTGTCTCTCTCTTGTTTCCTCATCTTAGGCTAAACAATAGAGAAACTCTAGCAGATTGATCACTCCAGAGATAGAATATTTTCCATGTGCCCATAGTAGGAGTCCTAAAGTGAACGGATCTTTATTTGAGCAAACATTGTACCTGAACACAAGTTTGTGTATGGCAATAAAGATGAGCTTCTTGGATAAACCTTGCAATGCATGGAATAGGCTAATGAGGAATTTATTTACTGTTATTTATTACTTGTTATTTATTATCTATTATTTACTGCTTTCTCTCTCAACCCTTCTCTCCTAATTAAGTGCCTCAGTACGACCACTTCGAGCATGTGAGTTACGCATGGTGATCCTAGCAATAACTAGCGTTTGGTAGCCACGGTTGCATCGGTTCAAGGTATGTACAGTAAGTGGGAATGGATGTTGACACTAGGTAATTTAGACTTAGTTCATTAGTTAGAGTTAGTAATTAGTTTCTCAACCCTTCAACTTGCTAGCATAGGAGATAAAACATAAAAATATATAAAAATCATATACCTCAGACTTACTTAACCATACACCGTGAAAACTACAAGTAAGTCGGAGGCTGTAAGAATTCCAACAAGGCATTTAAAAGATAGTTGGATCAAACACATAGACATGAACAATATCCCACACTTTGAAGGGGGATACAACACTGATCTGTAGCATCATTTACAAGCATTCCATGATGCATGTGCCTTGCAAAATATAGAAAATGAGTGGCAGAAACTAAAGTTGTTTCCCAGGATACTCATTAAGAAAGCAGAGAGTTGGTACCGGTCCTTAGAGCTGGAAACCATCAGGAGGTGGAGTACGATGTTAGAAATCTTTAACGATAAATATCAAACATACTCCAGAGTTTCTAACTTGTGTAAGAAGATCCAAGGATGGAAGCAAGGTACTCATGAACCCTTGGATGCTACCATGGGCTGCTACTACACATTATTACATCATTTCCTGGGCCATGGTTACACACAGCAGGATCAACTCTGCCACATCGTAGATGGGCTAAGACATGAAACTAGAAGAACCCTTGGGACTTATGCCCAAGGGTGACTATCAGAACTTAGAGCCCATGAAGTTCATCACTTGTTGGAACAAGTAGCAAAAGAAGAAGGTGATTTACAAAAAAGAGAGAGTGTGGAAGAATACAACTGTGATCCCTCCCTTCAGAAGAAGGGAGTGAAATTTTTGATGAAGAGGATGAGTCACCAATTGAAGAGTTAGTGAACAGAAAAACCTTGCTGATTCAAAAAGTAACAATAGAAGTATTGGCTAAGATGGATCAATTGTGGGATTCCTTAGACTCTAGACGTGAAACTATCTTGAAAATTGTAGAGGAGTCTAAGAAGGAATGAAGTAGTGACAAAGGTAAGACAAAGCGGAGACATTTAGGCCCTGCACATAACAAAGGTAAGGGGAAAATTACTATCTCCGATGAGGTTGTGGATTTAGACACAGTCGATGACAGTGGATGTGAGATCTACCATTATGATCATCCCAAGGGATGTTGTCCAATCATCTCACATCTATAGGAGTCTGGGGTGTATGCACTTAATTCGAGACTTAAAAAATGGTAGACATGCTAACGGTTACCTTATCCCCAAGGTAACCCAAGGCAGTTCTACCAATCATTAACGTACTATCCAAGTGGAACTCCACCACAACCCATCAGACAACATCAACAATGGCAATACCCACAGTCATGGGGGATGCCACCACCAAAATAACAATACCCTTACCGGCAACCTGATCCTTATGGATATTATGTGTATCAGTTGGTTTCTCCAAGTGAATCTATGAGTCACACAACTCCCCAACGTCACTACCAAGTTCAAGAGTACTTTATGAGGACTCCTTCTCCTCCGGGAGGCATCCCACATACTTACCATCCTCCAACTCCATCCACACCTCTTCCACCTGTAGTTCCCATACAACTTGCTCCAAAAATGCAAGGGGAACTCCCTACTCAACTGCAGCAACATAATGCTATGAGAGCTGTAAACATTCAACCCGCTGCTGGTTCTAACAACTGTAAAAAGAGAAGACCTTTCTTCAAAACCAAAAGCCCAGACAAGCTCTTAAAACAACAAGCAGTTGAGTCTAGGTACACTCCTCCATCATCTAACACTTCGGAGCACCCTTCAGTCCAACAGAGCTTCACGCATACAGTTATGTTAATGCATACCATAACTGATTGGATCAAGGTAGGCCACCTTCCTAGGAAATTAATTGATCCTGGAAGCCCCTTAATCTATTTACAAGTCACTGGGAATAAACCACATAAGGATCTTCTTGACTCAAGTTCTGGAGTCAACCTAATTTCATGAGAGATGTACCAAGCCTAGAACCTGCCCCAACTTAAGAAGAATAACATCCAACTAGAGCTGGTAGACCAGTCCATCACCATTCTCTTGGGATTGGTGGAGGACATTATTACCATTGTGTGTGGTTGGTCTTACCCAGCTGACTTCCTGGTGATAGAAGTTAATAGCAACAATGGGGGCTTCCCAATTATAATGGGAAGGCCATGGCTAAGTACA
>MNCI01001817.1:994150-1007830 GCA_015680685.1 Gnetum montanum | reverse complement strand
CACATTTTTGTTTTACATGTTTTTGTTTTAGAAGTTTTTGTTTTACACATTTTTGTTTTACATGTTTTTGTCTTACACATTTTTGTTTTACAAATTTCTTTAACTTTTCTCATTTTTGTTTTACACATTTCTTTAACTTTTCTTTTTTTTGTTTTACAACATCGTTATACTTTTTCATCTTTTGTGTGTGTGTGTGTGTGATCCACCCTATAAGTTTGTCACCTAATAAGTGTTCTTCCTAATGGTATGAACTATTTTCATATTGATTGCTAATGTTTGGTTTTTAGCTTTAAGTCATGATGTTGATACTAAGGTATGTTCTTTTGATATGGCAGGCAATGAGTTCACTTCATCCATTCATCCACAAGTTTCTATGGTCTCTCTTGGTTTGGAAATTTACAATTCCTTCTAAATAAGAACTCTAACGAATCGGTGATTGGGCATTTCTCAAACTAAAAAAGGACTTAAGGTTTGAAAAGGATGTGACTTCAAGGGAACTTGATGCTTTTGTGTTAGCCATTCTCTTCGATGCTTGGATGTTTTCTTCTTGAGTTTTCTTGCCATTCCGATGTTACCCAATTATTAGAAGCTGAGACAATGAAAATAAGAAGTCTTTGCATGGTGTGGTTCTCACGTATAAAAACACAAAACATAAAAACAAAAGAAAAACAAAAAAAAATAAAAAGTGAAAATTCAAAGCACACCCCTTAGATGAATAATCCATTGGGCTACAAGCATTGGTTATGGAACTCAAAATAAAAATTTTCCCTCTAACTAAGGCCCTTCTCGCTTCCCATTCTCTCCTCCTTGTTTCATTGGAATGGTGGTGACTCTTGGGGGAAGCATTCTTGTTATTCAAGAGGATGGATTAACCAGATGAATTGATGTGAAGTCATTAGATGTGGTTGGTTTGAGGTCAGATTTGGAATGAGATTTGCAAGGTCACATTAATCATGAAACACATAAGTGGTTGTACACCACCTTGTTCTTGGGATTCCATTCCATTCTCTTCTCTCCATCCTTCTCTCCATTGTTCACCTCATTGCCGATTGTATCATTAGTGTATATTTTGGTAGATACATTGTTTTCTTTTTGGTAAATTCTTGCGATTAAGACTTTAACTCTTATTCCACATGACATTCCCAAAGCCTACGGACTCTTTGAATGTGGGTTTGTCAGGGCATTAAGGGCATGAGCCTGCTTTGGGGAGGACCCACTAACATTCCTATTTGGTGCACTAGTTAAATTCTTTTCAACTAACATTTTTACAATTATTTTTATTTTGTTCATTTCCATCCTAACATCCATTTCATCGATGTCATAGTTGTCTCTTTTTATCTATCTTTCTTATTCCTTTTCTTTCTCCATTCTAACGCTCCCAGAGGTTCATGATTAGTCATGGGAGTATGGGGCCCAATTTTTTCGATTTTCTCCTAGCCCTAATTTTTTCAATTTTCTCCTAACCCCTACACCTTCGGTAGTCATCATTAATATATCTCCAAATCCGTATCGGCCATACCACAACTTAGCCAATAGATCTTTCACTAAAGCAAGGTATTAATTACATGATGATTCATTTACCCTTGCTAATAAAAGATTGTGTTATGTGTGCAGATGGCAATCATGCAACAATGGAGGGGATCTGGAAGGAACATTTGGAATGGAACAGTGCTAGAAGCAGCTATGTAAGGAGCAAGACCGATGGTGTGCTTCCCGATGGACAATGAAAGGTGCGATCTTGGCATTGGCAGCAGCAACACTTTTTTCTCTCTCTCTTTCTCAAGATGTCAAATGAGGCCTAATTTCAATGTAATAAGATGTTCACCCTTGTTGTCATGAACACAAGTTTGTTGTGTCTTGTAATGATGATCCGTTAACATGTCACCCCATTAGTTTCCTTTGAGTCAATAATCCTATACCTTCCTGATATTATTGTAAGAAACTCGAGGACGAGTTTTCATTTAGTCATGGGGGTATGATGGGACACAATATCAGATGAGCCACGATATTGCATGGGCCATGATATTGCGGTTGTCACGATATCGCATCCTTAGTGATATCGCATCCTCCCCCGTGATATCACGTACGTGATATCGCGGTGCGCTGTCATATCTATAAATAAGAGGTGGCTCTCCCTTGTTTCCTCATCATAGGCTAGATAGTAGGAAAACTCTGGCAGATTGATCACTCCAGAGATAGAATATTTTCCATGTGCCCGTAGTAGGAGTCCTAAAGTGAACGGATCTTTATTCGAGCAAACATTGTACCTGAACACAAGTTTGTGTACGACAATAAAGATGAGCTTCTTGGATAAACCTTACAGTGCATGGAATAGGCTAATTAGGAATTTATTTACTGTTATTTATTACTTTTTATTTATTATCTATTATTTATTGCTTTCTCTCTCAACCCTTCTCTCCTAATTAAGTGCCTCAGTATGACCACTTCGAGCACGTGTGTTTCGCGTGGTGATCCTAGCAACGACTAGTGTTTAGTAGCCACAGTTGCATCGGTTCAGGGTGTATACGGTAAGTGGGAATGGATGTTGACACTAGGTAATTTAGACTTAGTTCATTAGTTAGAGTTAGTAATTAGTTTCTCAAACCTTCACCTTGTTAGCATAGGAGATGAAACATAAAAAGATATAAAAATCATATACCTTAGACTTACTTAACCATACACCGTGAAAACTAAAAGTAAGTCTGGGAAGAAAATGAATGATTAAACCTAAGTGTTCCATGGACATGTATTCACTTAGTCTGCGGAGTTCGACCAGATTGCGCGTGCTACGCTCGTATTCGTATGGTTGAGTGTAGGGGTATCTCGCCACTCATCACTAGGAAAGCAGTAAATAACAATTAATTAAATGATTAAGCTAAGTGAATGCTGTAATGATGAAGTAATCTCGATCTATATTTCTGGTCATGTGCATGTCCAAGTACATCACACTCGAATAAAGGATGTCGTACAATTACAATCACCACACTGCAGGCATACAGTGGGAGGAAGAGGGTTGAGAGGAGAAAATGAAAACTAAAATCAAAACTAACTCAAAACTAACTTATGCCTAACTGATCTGTCTACCTATTATTTATAGATGAGGAGATAGTCTACGATATTGCGTATGCAATATTGTGGCTAGGTTGCGATATTGCATACGTGATATCGCGTCATCAGTGATATTGCGATATCATGGGTGCGATATCATGGCTATCAGCAAATTCATGACTCATCACTTGTAAATCTCTCTGGATATCTTAGTAGTTGATATGTCACCCACTTACAGTGTTCTCTTATCTAGGACTTTTGGAGCCAGGTTTGGGGGATTCATTAGGTTAGATTTCTCAAAACTATTAATCCCTATTAGAGGAAAATTTGAATACATGATCATACTAGGAGAGCCTTTCCACAAACAACTAGTTACAACCTTTGATTAGCAAAATCAATCTTTGGAAAATCAAAACACTAACCTTTATATTAGAGTTATTGAGGTTGAGTGAGGCAAACATGTTATAAATGATCATTTGAGTGAGATTAGAAAAGCAAATCTTTTTTCTCATACAGATTCCACCCAACCCTATCAAACTTCTAGAGAAGGTGAAATAATCTATGAATATACCTTATCTTATCATCAACATGATGGAAAGGGATTTCTTCTAGATGATCCACCAGCTTTAAGGAAGGAAAAAGATATAAATGAGATCCCAACCATCAAAACATTAGAAGGTGTGCTAAATTTTGATGACATATCCATTAAACATATTCCTAGAAAAGCTATATTTGATGATTTACAAATGCTTAGACCTAAGATTAAAACTCATATGAAAGAAGAACTTAATGAACTTCTAGGATCTAAAATGATTCATCTTATGAAACATTCAAATTTAGTGCCTGATAAAAAATGAAGGAGAAAATTAAGATTATGTCTTGATTTTCATAATCTTAATCATCAAAAAATTGTTAAACGATGGCTTGAAAAGAAACATGCAAGTAAAGCCTTTAAGATAGGAAATCTAGTTCTAAAAAGAGGTAGAGCATTTGGTTGAATAAGACTTCAAACTAATTCTTATCCTATGTAGTCAAGCCCACTGTAAATTATAGATATCATTGGTCCCAATGTGTACAAAATTGCTAATGTGTAAGGACATAAGGTACATAGGAACTTTAATGCATTTCATTTGAAGCATTTCTACTTGGGTGCCCCACATGGACATCTAGTAGATCCTTAGTTGTATGTTTTCTTTCCCTTCACCATGCATTTCATTTGTATATAGTTGCATTTACATATTTTATTTTCATTTCCATTATATCCTTCTTAGCATATTGGTTTTGGTTTGATTTGTGCTTTTCATATGGTTTTAATAATCATTATGATTGTTTGAGTTACTAAGTGTTGGATCATCATAACACCATCTAAAAATAATGCTTTATATGATATATCATAGTATTATAACCTCCTTTATATTATATATTTCAATAATGCTATGATTCTTCCTAGTCTATTTCAAGGTTTTAGTTTTATTAGTTATGTTGGATTATGGATGATGGAATTTATTATCATGTAATCATCATGATCATGTGAGTGTAGGATAGGCAACATTGGAAAATGGCTAGCTATAATCACTAGGTGACCTTGGAAAATGCCATTTTCCCCTCTCATAAGCCATAGCCCTTAGGTGTAATGATCCATGGCTACCCTGTGATCAATAGGGTGAAATTTTTCATCTCCACTTGAGAATCCTTTTCCACCTAGGAGACTCACTATGATGCCATTAGATTGTAATTAAAGGCACATACACGAGGGTTGAATTGCACAATGGCAAAGTTCCAAAAGGAACATGTTCTTTAACAATGTAGCTAATTAGCTAGACTCATATTGGAATTCCTACCTTAAAAATGAAGTACACCATGAGAAAATTTTTCTATGAGAGAGAGAGAGAGAGACAGAGAGAGAGAGAGAGAGTGTGTGTGTGTGTGTGTGTGAGGATCATGTTCATTGGTAGTGTAATACATTCTTGAGTATGATGGCGTCTAGCAGCTATCCTTACTGTAACCTCCATTTTTCCTTTTGAACCTATTTTTCCAAAATTCAAGAAAAAAATAAGAAAGGAAGAAGAATCCCAAGGAAAAATCTAAAAGTTGCGACTAGTCATGATCTAACGTGAGCCTATCCTCCTCGTTAAGTTTTTCATAACTCTCATGCTCAAAGTAGTCCACATACTTTTTGACTTTTATCTTGTGAGAAGATTGGGAATGCGATCTTAGTTATACACTTTAATTATATATATATTTATCTATTTAGTTAAAGTTATGATTTATAAGGAGTATATATTTTGAGCTTGATTAAATAAGATGATGTGGACCCATGTCTAGTTCTCTCTTGATGATATGGTTATTTTAATCATGTTTAGATTAGTATAGTTTACTTTCAAGTTTCAATTTGTCCATTTTGTGATATTTTCAATTCTCTATCTATTGCATCTCCTTTTAAAATTTTTATGGTTTTTGTTATCCTTGTAGCTGCATGCAATTTTGAGGTTGAGGGCTAAGTGGTGATGTCAACCTCAACACTTGTTACGCATGGGACCACAATTTACTAGTCTGATCACTAGGAAACATGAATCATGGACCAAATTTATATGAAGTCAAATGCAAGTTATCTACAGTTACACCAGAAAAACCAAGGTAGGGATTAGAATGGAAAATTTAAAAGAAAAAACCCCTATGGTTCCTCGATATTATAATAATAATATTTCAATAGATATATAGTCAAACATCATACACAGTTTGTTGATAGGTATACTTTGCTAACATGACATAATAGAAGGATTACTCAAGAATACAAAGATGTCATATTAGTATGTCTTTTAGGATCAGACTTGTGTCTTGCACATCATAAACTACTCCATGTAAACAATGCCTCATTGATACCATGCTTAAAGTATAGCTTTGACTAGAATTTGAGTAATGGGATATAGCCAAACATTAAAGATGTAAAGACATTGAGACCTTATTAGATATATCATGAATATGCCCAAACATCAAAGATATTGATAAGAGATCTTGGGCTAATTTCAAATTTCCTTTTGAAAATATGTTTTTAAATTTATAACGCAACATTCTCTATTGAATAAATATGCCACCACTTTTATGGTTTCCTACTCTTATCCCTAAAACTAACACTTTAATTTATAATGAGGTTATCTATAACACATGGTTGCTACGAATTAGAAGAAGTCTTTATCCCTTTATGGTTTGCTTAAATAAAAATAACTAAATTAACATTAGTACTTACATTTAGATATTTTTCTAACTTTTATTATTTTCTATCAATTTTTTAATAAATTTTTTTAATATGTGTAATCTTTTACCTTCTTAGTACAACTAGAGCTTTCCCCTTAATTCATTTAAACTTAACTCAAATAAAGATGAAAAAATTCAAAGTAAAAAAAAATATAAATTAAAAAAGTTATACAAATCATAAAATAAAATTTGTTATATATAGTTATTTTTTATGTTATATAACTTAAACAGAAATTTTAAATTTTTTTATCTTTTATATTAAATTTTTAGATTATCTAATTCTATTATATTTTCTCCTTATAATTACTTCATCTATTAATTTAAAAAATTATTACATTTTATAGGATTTTATGAACCATTAATATGAAGTTATCAGATATGAGAGGGTCCACCATAATGAAATTTTTCTATTAATCAAATTTTATTACCGTTATTAAATTTTTAAGGGTTTTTATTAGGTATCCTTTATGAAGTCATTGCAGGTGAAGAATTGGAGTAAATATTTGGAGGTAATGAGTAATAATGATATGATGATTTTGGATTGTGATGCAAACACCATTGCCATGCTTCTTGAGTGTAGTGTCAACGTGCAAAAGGATGCTTTGTTATCAATGTTTTCTTCAATTTCTTTCAACAACGATGCTGTTAAAGGTAAAGACAACTAGAAAGATGTGGGTTGGCTCAATGATGACTCATTCGTCAAGTTTATGTTGTCTATCAAGGATAGTTGAGTTTCATTCCACAAACTATTCATAGACAAGAAAATCAAGGATTTGATAATCGGATTGGAAACTATCACTGCAAATTGAAGGTGTCATTAGTGATGCAAGAAATTACATGGTGGTGGTGGTGGAAGTGGATGTAATCGTGTAGAAGTGGTGGATGTTAGGGGAGTGGGCATTTAAATAGGCAAAGGGGAGATGGATCATGCATTGGATGTTCTAGGGACAAGCGAAGAAGCTAGCAAATGATGGTTTCTTTCTTTTTTTCACTATAGCGAGCAACCTTTACTTTCATTGGTAGCAAAAACTCTAAATGGAAAGCAAGCAATAGGTGGCTTGTTGGAGGCAGCAGTGTGCACATTAGGTGATTGTGCAACACGTGTTAGAGGCTCTCTCTCTCCAATGATAACTTTAAATGACAATGACAATAGGTTACACATGGTGACAAATGGCAGTGACCATTAGCAACTATGGTGAATGGTGCGAGCAAGTGTTGAGCATTAGCAACGTGCACGTGACAATGCAAAGCATCAGAAGCTCTCTTCCTCTCTCTCCCTCCTTCCTGCTCTAATCTACATGCTACCTACAACACTTAGTGTGGAAAAATACATGGCATATACAGACACAAGTTGGTAGCAATGCGTAGTAGTCTCTTCCATTGGTGACAACACATGTTGATGAGAACGAACATGTCTACATGTGGCATGTCAGAGGCTTTCTTTCTGATGGCATCAACAGTGGCATGTGGCTCTAGTAGAGGTCAGATCATGTAGATACATTACAGTAGTGGTGGGTGGACAACAACGTTAGTGGTCGTGTGGTAGTAGATAGCAACAACATCCCTCTCTATCCTTCCTTCTCTAGCAGATGGTCGCAAATAGAATTGCAAACTACAACAACAATAGGGTTCCTCTTTTTTCTCTCTTTAGCATGATCAAGCTATAACAAGAAACATCCCTAGGTTTTCTACCACTAATGGTAGGTTGCATCATAGGCGACAGCGAGGCGTGTGATGGTGGAAAAATGTATAGATCTCTCTTTCTCCCTCTCCTGGTAGCTATGAGCAATGTTAGCTGCAGCAACATCCACGATGACAAGAAGGCATCGAATCTCAAGGCCAACTAGGGAAACCAATAGGTGATTATCTCTTTCTTTTTCTTGATGCTACTATGGGAAACCTTCTCTCTCTTATTGTGTAGGCATGCATGTGGTAGGTGATGCTAGCAACCGTTTTTCTTCTATTCTAGTTCATGTGACAAGTAGGCAACCTCCTTAGGTGGTGCGTGATAGGTAGGTGAGCTCTCAAGGTAGTGATGGCAATCATGAGGTGATGGTAGTGTACATGGTAAGCATGTGAGGTTCTATTTTTCTCTTTGAAAATGTAGGCAATGCATGTGCATAACAAACAAGGCATATGGTGTGTTTGTCCTTGATAGTGGGTGTGTGGCACTCACTATGGCAAGTAGTCTCTCTCCTGGTGACAACTCCAAATGGCAACGATTATGCTGAGTTGGGTAGCAATGCATGCATGTAGCAAATAGCATGGCATGTGCACATGATAGTGGCTACAATAGTAGCAGCACCAAGTGGCCGATGCATAGTGGAAGTCGACAAAAGTTAGTGGCAAGGTTCTTTTTTTTCTTTCTTTTCTTAGTAGTGCAACAACATGTTTGGTGAGTGCACATGATGCATAGCAATAGGTGCATGCAGTGACATTGCAAGTAGTAGCATCAATAGTAGTTTCAATAGAGTTCTCCTTGGGCAACACGTGATAGTCTACCTAAGTAGTAGTAGTAGCACATGGTCACAGGGGACAAGGGGCTATAGCATGTTCCCATAGTGAGAATGATTTTCCTCTCTCTTCCAAAGCTATAGGCACATGGTGGGTAGCTATATTGAGAAATCATTTTCTCTCCCTCTTTAGTGGTAGGTGTCGTTTTCTTGCCTAGTAATGTGCACCACTAACAACAACGAACTGGCAACAAAAGTAAGGACGAAGGAAAATTTAATTTTTTAGGTACCTATTGTTTTATTAAATTTCAAAGATAGTTATTCAAATTCCCCAATTTTTAGTTTAATTCACTTTCTTTTGAAATGTCACATGGCCCTCTCTAGCTGAGACTATTCCTAGGTTTCCGTACCCATATGAGAGGCATCCTAGGCAATAGTCTCCTCAAACGAGTTTTTTTCCCAAGTGTTGGTGTGTCTAAAATTTATGCATCAATATCATTTTGGTGCTAGGAGGGTTTTTTTCATCTAACCTTTATTTTTCATTTTCAAAAAAATTATCAAATTTCTACCATTTTTTGGTTCCTATTCTATTTTCATTTCCCAAAAATTTCATTTTTCTTTATTGCAAACCTCTATCTCCAAGTCCTTTATTTTTTGCCTTTTTGTGAAAAATTGATGTTTCCCATTTTCTGAATATTATCATTTTCATTACCAAAATCTGAAACCTTATTTTCCCTAGTTCTAATTTTCATGGTCCTTACCTTAGTCTTGGCTTAGGTAAGGTGGTTTTATTTAATTATTCAATTTTAAATTTATTTTTCCAAAATTTTTCATTTTACTCTTTTCCTTTTAAATTTTATAAATATTGCAATTTCATGCATTTATTTTTCTTTTGAAATTTTTTTTAAAATAGCATATTTTAGTGTTTTTTTGGTTAAAAAAATATGATTGCAATATTTCTTTTCCTTTTACTTAATTTTATAGCTTTATTTTAACATTTATATTTTTTGATTCTTGTTTTATGAGTGAACCCTCCTAACAAAAATCATCTAACTTTGCCCCTAATTGATCAAGTACCCATCACTTTACATTAAAGAAGCAATGAACTTTATGTTTCCCAAGTTCTATCCCTAGGAGAACCTAAACTAGGATGGCAATCAATCAACCCTCAGCTCCCTTAGTGAGCAACCCCTTTAGCTTTGCCAACTATCATGACATCCCAAAATCTCTCTAGAACATAAACTTGTTCTTTGATCCCACAACCCCTACTAGTGATGCCCATCAACATATACAATGTTTTGAAACCTTACTAGGCATCCATAACATTGTACAAAATGACATAGCATGTAGGGTGTTTGTGACAATGTTTAGGAGTAAAGCGATCCAATGGCTTTTGATGATCCCTAATGCCTTCGTCGACTCATGGAAGGAGTTTAAAAATAAGTTCTTACTTTAGTTTGACAAGTTCACTAGCCCATCCATAGCATCAAGCAATGTCACAAGCTTAAGGAAAATACATGGGGAGAATGTCTAGGATTACAACCTAATATTCCTTCACTAGCTTGCCTATGTGCCAAATGAGATGCATCTACAACCTAATGGCATCCTCAATTTTCACTTGTCCACAATTGATCCATTCTTTGTCTATGCCATCAAATTTGATCCCAACATAATAGAAATATAGGGGGCAATGGCTAAAGCCATCAAGTTAGAATAAATTACCCTCATGAATAGCATTCAAACCTAATTTTGGATGATGAGTGTTAGAAACCTCATGCAATCTAGTCTTCTACCTTTACCAACTTTCCTAATGACCAATACTTTGTCTTAGACTCATTTTCCCTTTCAACTAACTCAACCTTCAAAAAATTATTTTCAAAGTTCAACATCTTCTTCATTTCTACCATTTAACACTGGTTTGAATGATGACCAATCAAAGGCCTTAATTCAATCCATCATAAACCCAAATGGGATATCTAATCTTGCTAAACCTCCAACTCAAATCCAAAATCAGATGACCCAAATACTAACTTCACTATAGAAACTTTCAAATGAATTAGTTGAATTAAAGTAGAACAACAACAAGGTTTCTATATAATCTAAAAAGCCAAGTACTTCAATAAATGATGATTATTTTCATCTTCATAACACTAGGCAACTCTCTAAGAAAACTTATCCTCAATTTTTAGCACTATATGGTGACAATGCCCAAATTCAAGAAAATGGAAAACACCCTATTATGGTCCTTAATGTACCTCATGAAATAGAAAATGAAGAGGTTTCCTCATTGAAACAAGTTATGGTAAGCAATCCCAACCCACACAATGCTCGCTACTGTAGACTTGCTCATATTATGAACAAACACAACAACAAACTAGGAATAATCATTATACCCTTTCAAATAGAAGAGTTATTAGTCAAAACAATAAAAACAACCAAACCAAGCCATCCCAAGTAAATGCCCCACAATGGCCAGACTCCCCTTCTTTACCTAGAAGATACCTACCTCAACAAGAAGCCAAAGACATACATAAGACTTATGATCTAGTTGAAGATTTAAAAAGGGTTAAAGTCAACATCTCAATGTATGATATTTTGTAGTTTAACGAAATGAAATATATGATCCAAGAGGTAGTTCATAGACTGGAAACCAATAAAGAAAAATCTTCAATCCCATAAATNGTTCATAGACTGGAAACCAATAAAGAAAAATCTTCAATCCCATAAACGCAAGTTCAATTCACAGAAAGTCCTAACATGCTATCAGTATAGAACACAAGCATTTCCACAACGAGCAAGAGAGAACAACCTCCTTTCCTTACAACTCTAATTATTTTAGGAAATAACATTCATAATTGTTTGATGGATTCTAGAGTAACCATTAGTGTCATGCCACTTGAGGTATGTAAGGCTTTAGGATCACAAATAGTACCACAAATGAAAAGTGTGATTCAACTCGATGGATCTAATGTACCTGTAGTAGGGTCATTAAAAAGAGTGAAAGTGCAACTTAAACAATACCCTACATTTACATGTTATATGGATATCTTAGTAGTTGATATGTCATCCACTTATGGTGTGCTCTTATCTAGGACATTTGGATCCAAGTTTGGATACTTCTTTAGGTCAAATTTCTCAAAACTATTAATCTGTATCAAAGGAAAATCTACAGACATGATCATACCAAGAGAGCCTTTCTACAAACACATAGTTATAATATTTGATTAGAAAAATCAATCTTTGGAAAATCAAAACACTAACCTTTATATTGGAGTTATTGAGGTTGAGCAAGGCAAACATGTTATAAATGGTCATCTAAGTGAAATTACAAAAATAACTACTTTTTCTCATATAGATTCCACCCAACCCTATTAAACTTCTAGAGAAGGTGAAGAAATCTATGAAGATACCATGCCTTATCATCAACACAATGGAAAGGGATTTCTTTTGGATGACCTACCACCTTTAAGGAAGGACAAAGATATAAATGAGATCCCAACCATCAAAACATTAGAAGGTGTGCTAAATTTTGATGACATATTCGTTGAACATGTTCATAGAAAAGTTGTATTCGATGATTTACAAAAACTTAGACCTAAGATTGAAACTCATATGAAAGAAAAACTTGATGAACTTCTAGGATCTAAAATTATTCATCTTATGAAACATTCAAATTTAGTGCCTAAAAGAAAATGAATGAGCAAATTAAGATTGTCTTGATTTTCGTAATCTTAATCATCAAAAAATTGTTAAATGATGGCTTGACAAGAAACATGTAGGTAAAGCCTTTAACATAGGAGATATAGTCCTTGAAAGAGGTAGAGCATTTGGTCAAACAAGTCTTTGAACTAAGTTTTCTTCTATGTGGTCAGGCCCATTTCAAATTACAGATGTCATCAGCCCCAACGTGTACAAAATTGCTGATGTGTAAGGACATAAGTTACATAGGAGCTTTAATACATTTCATCTAAAGCATTTCTACTTAGGTGCCCCACATGGACACCTGGTAGATCCTTAGTTGCATGTTTTCTTCTCCTTCACCATGCATTTCATTTGTATATAGTTTCATCTACATATTTTCTTTTCATTTCCATTATATCCTTCTTAGCATATTGGTTTTGGTTTGATTTGTGCTTTTCATATGGTTTTAATAATCATTATGATCATTTGAGTTACTAGGTGTTGGGTCATCATAACACCATCTGAAAATAATGCTTTATATGATATATCCTAGTATTATAACCTCCTTTATATTATATATTTCAATAATGCTATGATTCTTCCTAGTCTATTTCAAGGTTTTAGTTCTATTAGTTATGTTGGATTGTGGAGGATGGGATTTATGCTACTTATCATGTAATCATCATGATCATGTGAGTGTAGTATAGGTGACATTGGAGAATGGCTAGTCCTAATCACTAGGTGACCTTGGAAAATGCCATTTTTCCCTCTCATAATCCCTAGACCTTAGGTGTAATGATCCATGGCTACCCTATGATCAACAGGGTGAAATGCCTTCATCTCCACTTGAGAACCCTTTGTCACCCAGGAGACCCACTGTGATGCCATTAGATTGTAGGTAAAGGCACATACACAAGGGTTGAATTGCATCATGGGAAAATTTTTGAAAGCTTCATGTTCTTTGGCAGTGCATTTAATCAACTAGACTCGTATTGGAATTCCTACCTTAAGAATGAAGTACACCATGAGCAATGTTTCCTTTAAAAAAGAAAAATAAAAAAGAGAGTGTGGACCATGTTCATTGGTAGTGTAATAAGTTCTTGAGTGTGATGGGGTCTAGCAGCTATCCTCACCCTAACCTCCATTTTTCCTTTTGAACCTATTTTCCCAGAATTCAAGAAAAAATAAAAAAGAAGAAGAATCCCAAGGAAAAATCTAAAAGTTATGACTAGCCACAATCTAA
>MNCI01001817.1:973874-993992 GCA_015680685.1 Gnetum montanum | reverse complement strand
ACACTTGCTAGGCACGAGGCCACAATTTACTAGTCTAATCATGAGGAAACATGAATCATGGGCCAAATTTATACGAAGCTAAACGCAAGCTATTTACACTTACACCATCAAAACCATGGTAGGGATTATAAAGAAAAATATAAAAAAAAAAACCTATGGTCCCTTGGTATTATAATAATAATATTTAAATAGATATATAGTCAAACATCATATACAATTTGATGATAGGTATACTTTGTTAACATGACATAATAGAAGGGTTACCCAAGAATACAAAGATGTCATATTAGTGTGTCTTTTAAGGTCAAACTTATCTCTTGCACATCATAAATTGCTCCATGTAAATAATGCCTCATTAATACCATGGTTAAAGTGTAGCTCTAATTGGAATTTGAGTAATGGGATATGGCCAAACATTAAAGATATAAAGACATTGAGACCTTATTAGATCTATCACGAATATGCCCAAACATCAAAGATATTGATAAGAGATCTTGGGCTAATTTCAAATTTCCTTTTGCAAATATGTTTTTTAATTCATAACATAATATTCTCTACTAAATAAATATGCTACCACTTTTATGGTTTCCTACTCTTATCTCTAAAACTAACACTTTAATTTATAATGAGGTTATCTATAACACATGGTTGCTACGAATTAGAAGAAGTCTTTATCCTTTTATGGTTTGCTAAAATAAAAACAACTAAATTAACATTAGTACTTACATTTAGATATTTTCCTAACTTTTATTATTTTCTATAAATTTTTTTAATAAGCTTTTTAAATATGTGCAATCTTTTACCCTCTTAGTACAATTAGAGCTTTCCCCTTAATTCATTTAAACTTAACTCAAATAAAGGTAGAAAAATTCAAAGTAAAAAAAATATAAATTAAAAAAGTGATACAAATCATAAAATAAGATCTGTTATATATAGTTATTTTTTAATAAAAATTGAAATTTTAAAATTTTTTATCTTTTATATTAAATTTTTTAGATTATCTAATTCTATTAAATTTTCTCCTTATAATTACTTCATCTATTAATTTAAAAAATTATTACATTTTATAGGATTTTATGAAACATTAATATGAAGTTATCAGATTTGAGAGGGTCCACCATAATGAAATTTTGCTATTAATCAAATTTTATTACCATTATGAAATTTTTATGGGTTTTTATTAGATATCCTTTATGAAGTTGTTGCAAGTGAAGAATTGGAGTAAATATTTGGACGCAATGTGTAATGATGATATGATGAAGATTTTGGATTGTGATGCAGAAACCATTTCCATGCTTCTTGAGTGTAGTGGCAATGTGCAAAAGGATGATTTGCTAGCAATGTTTTCTTTAGTTTATTTTAACAAAGATGTTGCTAAAGGCAAAGACAGCTAGAAAGATGTGGGTTGGCTCAATGATGACTCATTTTTCAAGTTTATGTTGTTTGTCAAAGATAGTCGAGTTTCATTCCATAGACTATTCATAGATAAGCAAATCAAGGATTTGATAATTGGATTGGCAACCATAATTTCATATTAAAGGTGTCATTAGTGGGACTAGGTGTTACATGGTGGTGGTGGTGAAAGTGGATGTAATGGTGTAGAAGTGATGGATGTTAGGGGAGTGGGAATTTAAATAGGTGAAGGGGAGATGGATCATCAATTGGACCTCCTAAGAACTAGCCAGGAAGCCAACATACGATAATTTCTTTTTTTTTACACTATAGTGGGTAGCCTCTTCTCTCCCTAGTAGTAATGACTCCAAATGGTAGGTAAGTAATAGGCAGCTTGTTGAAGGCAACAGTGTGCACATTAGGTGATTGCACAGCACGTGTTAGAGGCTCTCCCTCTCTAATGATAGCTCTGAATGATAGCAACAATAGGTGACACATGAAGATAGATGGTGTCAAGCGTTAGCAATTGCTATGGGTGGTTTGACAAGGCATTAAGCATTAACAATATGTGTGTGATAGTTCAAAGCATCAAAAGCTCTCTTCCTCTCTCTCCTTGCTTCTTGCTCCGATCTATGCACTACATATAGTAATCAGTGCAGCAACGTACATGGCATATGCAGACACAAGTTGGCAATGATGCACAACAGTCCCTCCTATCAGCAATGGCACATGCTGATAATAGTAGATGTGTCTACATGCAGCATGTCAGAGGCTCTCTTTTTGGTAGCATCAACAATGGCATGTGGCTCTGGTAGAGGTCAGAGCACGTAGAGACATGGCAGTGGAAGCAGGTGGATAGTAGCCATTGATAGTAGCATCAGTGGTTGCATGGTAGTAAATAACAATAGCATCCCTCTTTATCCTTCCTTCTCTAGTAGATGATGGCAAACAAAATTGCGAATTTTAATAATGATAGGGTTCTCTCTTCTTTCTCTCTTCGACATGATGAAGCTGTAACAAGTGGCCTCCCTAGGTTTTCTACCACCAATAGTAGGTTGCATGGTAGGTGATGATGAGGTGTGTGGTAATGGAACAACGTATAGAGCTTTCTTGCTCCCTCTCCTTGTAGCTATGAGTAGTGTCAGTTGTAGTAGCATCCATGATGATGAGAAGGCATTAGATCTTGGGGTCAACTAGAGAAACCAAAAGATAGCTATTTCTTTCTTTCTTTTTACTACAGTGGACAACCTTCTCTCTTTCCTTGTGTAGGTGTGCATGTGGTAGGCGATGTTGATGACCTCTTTTCTCTCTCCTGGTCCACATGACAAGTAGGTAACCTCCTTGGGTGATGTGTGATAGGTAGGTGAGCTCTCAAGGTAGCGATGGAAATCATGGCAATGATGGTGGTGTGCATCGTGGGCATGTGAGGTTTTGTTTTTCTCTCCAGTAGTAGAGGTGACACACATGCATAGCAAACAAGGCATACAATTTGTTGGTACTTGACAATAGGCACATGGCACTCACTACAATAAGTAGTCTCTCTCCCAATGATAGCTCTGAATGTAAACAATCATGCTGAGCTGGGTAGCAATGCATGCATGTAGCTAACGTGTAGCAAATAGTGTGGTGCATGTGCACGATAGTAGTTACAATGATAACAACACTTAGTGGCAGACGCATAGTGGCAGTCTACAGTAGTCAGTGGCAAGGTTCTTTTTGTTCTTTCTTTTCTCAGTAGTGTAGCAACATGCTCAGTGAGTGCACGTGACATGTAGCAGCAAGTGCATGCAGTGACATTGTAGGTAGCAGCATTAATAGAGGCCTCCCTAGGTAGTGCATGATAGTTTTCCTAGGTAGTAGTAGTACCACACAATTACAGGGGACAAGGGGTGGTAGCATGTTCCCACAGTGAGAATGATCTCCCTCTCTCTTCTAAAGCTATAGGCATGTGGTGGATGGCTACAACGAGTGGTCATTATCTCTCCCTTTCACTCTCCCTCTCTCTTCCTCTTTAGTAGCTGTTGGAATTTTCTTGCCTAACACTACACACCAGCAGCAACGATGGACCAACAACAGTAGCAAGGACCAAGGAAAATTTAAATTTTTAGTTACCTATTGTATTCTTGAATTTCAAAGATAGTTATTTAAATTCGCCAATTTTTTGTTTAATTCACTTTCTTTTGAAATGCCACATGGCCCTCTCCAATTGAGACTATTCCTGTGTTTTCATACCCATATGGGAGGTGCCCTAGATAATAGTCTCCTCAAATGATTTTTTTTTCCCAGGTGTTGGTGTGTTCAAAATTTATACATCAACACCTTTTGACACTAAAAGGAGGGTTTTCTTTCCAACCTTTATTTTCCATTTTCAAAAAAATTATCAATTTTCTACCCTTTTCTAGTTCCTATTCTATTTTCATTTCTCAAAAATTTCATTTTTCTTTATTGTAAATCTCTATCTCCAAGCCCTTTATTTTCTACCTTTTTGTGACAAAGTGATATTTCACCTTTTTAGGATATTATCATTTTCATTACCAAAATCACAAACCTTCTTTTCCCTAGTTCTAATTTTGGTAGTACTTAGCTTAGTCTTGGCTTAGGTAAGGTGGTTTTATTTAATTATTCAATTTTAAATTTATTTTTTTGAAATTTTTCATTTTACTCTTTTTCTTTTAAATTTTATAAATATTGATTTTTTATGCATTTGTTTTTCTTTTAATTTTTTTTAAAATAGCATATTTTAGTATTTTTTTGTCAAAAAAAATATTATTGCAATATTTCTTTTTCTTTTACTTAATTTTATAGCTTTATTTTAACATTTATATTCTATGATTCTTGTTTTATGAGCAAACCCTCCCAAGAAGAATCATCTAACTCTACCTTAATTGACCAAGTACCCATCACTTCACATTAAGGAAGCAATGAGCTTCACATTTCCCAAGTTCTATCCTTAGGAGAACTTGAACTAGGATGGTAGCCAATCAACCCTTGGCTCCTTTGGTGAGCAACCCCTTCAACTTTGCCAACTATCATGACATTCCAAAATCCCTCTAGAACATAGATATGTTCTTCGATCCCACAACCCCTACTAGTAATGCCTGCCAACATATACAATCTTTTGAAACCTTACTAGGTATCCATAACATTGTACGAAATGACATAGCGTGTAGGATGGTTGTGACAACAGTTATGAGTAAAGCCACCTAATGGTCTTTGATGCTCCCTAATGCCTCGTTTGACTCATGACAGGAGTTTAAAAATAATTTCTTGCTTTAATTTGACAAGTTCACTAGCCGAGCCATCACATTAAGCAATTTCACAAGCAAACTCATTTTCCCTTTTAACTAACTCAACCTTCAAACAATTATTTTCAAAGTTCAATGTCTTCTTCATTTCTACCATCTAATCCTATTTTGAATGATGACCAATTGAAGGCCTTAATTCAATTCATCATAAACCTGAATGAGATATCTAATCTTGCTAAATGCCCAACTCAAACCCAAAATCAGATGACCAAATACTAACTTCACTATAGAAACTTTCGAATGAAGTAGTTGAATTTAAGAAGAACAATAACAAGGTTTTTATACAATCTAAAAAGCCAAGTACTTCAATCAATGATAATTATTGTCATCTTGGACACGACCCAACCTACATTGATCCTGTTGGTTGTGGTTCTAATTTTTTTTCTTCAATATCGCCACTTCCCTTGGCAGCTTCTCTTTAGCATCATTATAGCTCTTCACTCTACCACTATTGATGAATTCTATTCATTACTGTTGTAACAGATGCTTGCGATCTTGTCATTTTATAGTGGTGTTGAACCCCTCATGTCCACTGATCAAACATGAGGAAATTCCTAAACTGTATACTTCTTTGGCTCTACCAAAAGATTTGATTCAATGACCAATTACATTTTGATAAAATATTTGTAATAGTTCCCACCCCCATCTTAGCTAGTACAAGTGGGGCCCATTCTATTTTTACCTTTTTATGGGGTTACGTTTCTATTTTAGTTTTTTATGAGGTTACATTTCTATTTTTATTTTTTTAGGAGGTTACATTTCTATTTTTAATTTTTTATGGGGTTAATTTTTTATTTTTATTTTTTTATGGGGTTATGTTTTTATTTTTAGTTTTTTTATTGGGTTACATTTCTATTTTTAGAAGTTGGGACCCTATAAATACATGTACTAGCATGCTCATTCCCTTGCCTTTGCAGCTTCAATTGCCTAGCTACATTACCTAAACACACTGATGAGGGGTACAAGTCCTCAAAAATGTTTTGTGTAACAACTGATGATATGCCATGATTTGAGCTTTTTTGTTTCTAATTGTTTTATAGGTTTTCTATTTTACAGTTCCTGCAGTTTTTCCTTTGCTACCATACTGTTCCTTTTCCAAGCAGCACAAGATCAATCCAAAATTTTTTAAGTCCTAAAATTTATTTCTATCCCATTTCCTTGAAAAGGTTGAACCTTGCTTGATAACCCTCTTTCACTATTCCTTGGATTCTAACCAATTTCATTTTCTTATTTTTGGTTATGCATTTTAATCCATTGTAGGTTTATCACAATTTTGGTTCTCATTGCTGGACTTTATAGACCACAACATGATTCTACACCTAGTCCTGTGTCTTAGACACCGCCCAACTTATGTTGATCCTATTGGTTGTGGTTTCTACTGATGCTATTTTCTTCAGTATCGTCACTTCCCTTGGTAGGTTCTCTTCAGCACTATTGTAGCTCTTTACTCTGCTATTGTTGATGAATTCCATTCATACTGTTGTTGATGGATGCTTGTGATCTTGTCATTTTATAGTGGTGTTGGACCCCTCATGTCCACTAATCAAACATGAGGGCATTCCTAAATCCTATACTTTTTTAACTCTGCCAAAAGATATGATTCAATGACCAATCACATTCTGAAAAACTATTTTTAACAAATGCCAATACCACTTCACACCCCCATCTTAGCCAATATGACTGGGAACCATTCTATTTTTAGTTTTTTATGGGGTTACATTTCTTTTTTAGAATTTGGGACCCTATAAATACATGTATTGGCATGTTCATTCCCTTGCCTTTGTAACTTCAGTTGCTTGGTCGCATTGCCTAAACACACTGATGAGGGGTGCAAGTCTTCAAAAATATTTTGTGTAACAACTAACATTGTTCAATGCTTTGAGATTTTCTATTTCTAATTATTTTATAGGTTTTCTATTTTATAGTTCCTATATTTTTTCCTTTGCTACCATACCATTCCTTTTCCAAACTGCATGAGATCAATTCAAAATTTTTCAACGCTTAAAATTATACCAACAAGATGATTATTGTCAATGATGAAAAGCCAAGTACTTCTATTATATTTTCTCCTTATAATTACTTCATCTATTAATTTCAAAAATTATTACATTTTATAGGATTTTATGAAACATTAATATGAAGTTATCAGATTTGAGAGGGTCCACCATAATGAAATTTTTTATAGGTTTTTATTAGATATCCTTTATGAAGTCATTGTAGGTGAAGAATCATAGCAAATATTTGGAGGCAATGAGTAATGATGATATGATGAAGATTATGGATTGTGATGTTGATGTCATTGTCATGCTTCTTAAGTGTAGTGGCAATGTGCAAAAGGATGCTTTACTAGCAATGTTTTCTTCGATTTCTTTTAGCAAAGATGTTGTTGAAGGTAAAGACAACTAGAAAGACCTAGGTTTTCTTTGAGATGACTCATTCCTCAAGTTTATGTTGTCCATCAAAGATAATCAAATTTCATTCCATAGACTATTCACAAACAAGCAAATCAAGGATTTGATAATCAGATTGGCAATCATAACTGTAGATTAAAGGTGGCATTAGTGGCATCAAGCATTACATGGTGGTGGTGGTGGAAGTGGATGTAATGGTGTAGAAGTGGTGGGCATTATAGGAGTGGACATTTAAATAGGTGAAGGAGAGATGGATAATCCATTGGACCTCCTAAGGGCCAACTAGGAAGCCAATGGATGGTGGTTTCTTTCTTTTTGCACTGTAGTAGGCAACCTCTCCTCTCCTTGATGGCAACAGCTCTAAATGATAGGTGAGAGCAGTAGGAAACTTGTTGGAGGCATTAGTGTGCACATCAGGTGATTGCACCGTGCATGCCAGAGGCTCTCTCACTCCAATGATAGCTTTGAATAATGGTGGTAGTAGATGACACAGGGATGCATGGTGGTCGATGGTGACACACATCAACAACTGTAGTAGATGGTGTGAGCATTCATTAAGCATTAGAAATGTGCATGGGATAACATAGAAAATTAAAATCTCTCTCCCTCCTTCCTACTCTGATCTATGCATTGTAGATAGTGGTCAATGTGACAAGATATGTGGCATATGCAGATGTGTGTTGGCAATGAAACATGATAATGACAACACATGGCAGTCTCTCTGATTAGCGATGGCACATGTAGATGACAGTGGACATGTTTACATGCGACGTGTTAGAGGCCCTCTTTTTAGTAGCATCAATAACGACGTGTGGCTCTAGTAGAGGTTAGAGCATGTGGAGACATTGCAATGGTGGTAGGTGAATAGTAGGCACTAACAGGAGTGTTAATGATCATGTGATAGTAGATAGCAATGGCATCCTTCGCTCTCCTTCCTTTCCCAGCAGATAGTGATGGACAGGACTATAAACTACAATAGTAGTAGGGTTCTCTTCTTTCTCTCTTTGGCATAGTGAAGCTACAAAAAATAGCCTCCCTAGGTTTTCTACCACAAATGGTAGGTTGCATGGTAGGCGATGGTGAGACATGTGATGGTGGAATAATGTATAGATCTCTCTCCCTCCATCTACCAATGACTACGAGCAATGTCAGTTGTGGAAACATCCGTAATGATGAGAAGGCATCAGATCCCAAGGCTAGTCAATGAAACCAACAAGCAGCTGTTTCCTTCTTCTTCTTTTCCATTGCAGCAGGTAGCCTTCTCTCTCTCCCTATGCAGGCATGCACATGACAGGTGACATCAACAACCTCTTTTCTTTCTCTTAGTCCACATGACAAGTAGGAAGCCTCCTTGGGTGGTGCATGATAGGTAGGAAAGCTTCCAAGTTTTTGGTGGCAATTATGATAGCAATGGTGGCGTATGTGGTGGGGACGTGAGGTTCTATTTTTCTCTCTGATGGTAGAGGCAATGCACATGCACAACAGACTAGGCATATGATGTGTTGGTCCCTAATAATAGGCATGTAACACTCACTACAATAGGTATTCTCTCTCCCAATGATAACTTTGAATGGTGGCAATCCTACTGAGCTGGGTAGCAATGCGTGCATGCAACCAACACGTAGCATATAGTGCAGTGCATGTTGATGGCAATGGCTACAATGGTAGTAGCACTAGGTAATTGACGCATAGTGGCAGTTCATAGTAGTTAGTAGTGGGATTCTATTTATTTTCTTTTCTTAGTAGCACAACAACATGCTCTACAAGTGCACGTTATGTGTAGTAGTAGGTGCATGTAGTGACATTGTAGGCAGCAATGTCAACAACATCATCAACGGAGGCCTCCTTAGGTAGCATGTGATAGTCTGCCTAGGCAACGACAATAGCATGCAGCCACAAGGAACAAGAAGTGGCAACATGTTCCTGCAATGGGAACAATCTCCCTCTCTCTTCTAGAGCTATAGGCACATGGTGGACAGCTACAATGAGTAGTCATTCTCTCTCCCTTTTACTATCCCTCTCTCTTTCTCTTTGGTGATGATCAAGGTTTTTTGGCCTGGTAGTGGGTACCATTGACAATGATGAACCGACAACAACAACAGGGACTAGGGAAAATTTAAATTTTATTTAGTTACCTATTGTATTCTTGAATTTCAAAGACATTTATTGAAATTCCCCTATTTTTAGTTTAATCCATTTTCTTTTGGACTACCACATGGCCCTCTCTAGTTGAGACTATTCCATGGTTTCTATACCAATATGGGAGGCATCCTAGGCAATAGTCTCCATAAATGAGTTTTTTTTCCCCAGGTGTTCATGCGTTCATAATATATGCATCAATAGTTGGTTGCAAAAGTTAGACATGTACATGGCAAACTAGTCCATCTAGTCAATTAGAGAAATGGTCACCATTTGTTCAACATGAATCTTTGACATCACATCTCCCAAGTCCAAAGTGGTGGCACTCGTAATTGTAAAGTTGATGCCTCTACCTTTGTTGTTGTTGCTATTGTGATGATAAACAAAATCAAGGTAGGGCTACAGTGAAGGTATGGTGAAGGCTTGAGATAGGAAATCAATGATGAGGTGATTGTCAGAGGCTTAACCAGTGGAAGTCCTGAAGAATGTGTTACCATATGGAGGCTTAGATATGGGCGATGAAATTTTTGCCTCTAGTGGTAGCACCTTGAGGAGATTGCTTGTGTTTGCCAAAGAATTCCCAAAGCTATTTATTGCACTAAAGCACCCTACTTGATCTCTGCCTTTGTTGCTTCTTACCCTTGCACTGCTTGCAAACAACAATAGCAACAACATCATCATCCATGTAAATACCCTTGACATTATCACCATGATCTTCCATGTCCCTTGGACTTTCATCATTATTCTATTGTTGAAAGATATGTAAATACATTGCCTCCACTAACATCTCTTTCCTTCATTTATTTTCTCTCGTATTCATATTTTAAAAAGCAAAAACTGGAGTTCAAAAAGCACTAGCTGAGTCCTTCCTAAACACCGAAAAAGTAAGAGTGACTTGTAACTAGAGTTGAATGAACTTAATTTTAAAAAATAAATATTCAAAGTGCTAGATGAAATTCTATAGAAATTCATGCAAACTAAAAGCTCAAATTTGACTTTTAAAAATTAACAAAGCTAATGGTATATGAAACTCATGCTTCTATTTTGTGATTTGGGTAGATCTCTTGGGATAAAAGGTATGAAAATTTACTCTTTCTTTCTTAGATTTATCCACAAATTTTCTTTTTATTTTTCTTTCAATAATGATCAAAAAATAAGCAACCTAAAGATTCAACTAATTATCATGAGGCTTTAAAAGTATTGCATAGTTGTATGCTAAGGCATTACATATTTTAGAAGCATAATGCTTGCCTTTACCTTTATCTTTTTCAACCTAGTTAATTCAAAAACACTCTTCTTTACTTTTATAGAAAAATGTTATTCCAAATGCTGGTAAAGGTTGGTAGATAGACATGATTAAAATTGACTAAACATATATTACAATCAAATTTTTTTCTTTAAATCAAAAACATCATAACATGTCTTATTTTAGAGGTATCAATGTGCAAATAGTAAATATGTTTAAATATTTAGGTTTCATTTAGGTGAACAATTGCAAGTGAGAGAAGTTCATCAAAGAAAAATGGCAAAAGCTTTATAGGCTTTGTATACCTTCAAAAATAAGTGCAATGATTTAGGACTTTAGACTTAGAAGTTCAAAAAATAACTTTTTTAGACTATCATCTATCCTATTATATTGTATGGATGTCTTGTTTGGCCCAAGATGCTATTGGAGACAATGTTTTCCAAAGTGTTTGTGTAGGTAACATCAACATCAACATCAATGTTAGCATCATCTAGAGTTAGAAAAATTTTTCCTTCTCAAGGTCCTAAGATAAACTTGCCAAAATGTTGAAATTTAAGGTCTCCCATGTTGATACTATTGTGAACAAGTTGTTTGAGATCTTGTAGGGTCAAAATAAAGGCCAAGAAGTAGTTTTGATAAAGGTAATATGGATAGAGTAGTCCAAGGCTACAACTAATGTGGAGTAGTGGTCTAAGGAGCATTGACATCACCTCCAACACTAATAAAAGTTTCTATTTCTTGAACTTCTTAGGATCATCAAAATCAAGGCTCACAAATAGGGTTATGAGTTGTGATGATCCTTAGAGGTTTCTAGAGGCTTAAAATGTGTCTTGTGATGCTATTTTTAGGCCTTTTAATGTTTGAACTCAAATGGAACAATGTGAAACCACACTTGCCTTAGTTATTGTGAAATCAAAAAAGTGGGTACAATAACTAATTATTCAGTTTTTTGGGTCAAGGACATCTCAATGTAGTAATCAAGAGAGAGTGCACGCATTGATGCTTGGAGGATAGTTGGAAGCCAAAAAATCAAGATTAGGACAATAGGTTAGTCACTAGAGTTGGTCATTATGAAGAATATAATGCGTTGAATGGTAATATATAGGTTTATGACCAACCTAACACTGAAACATGATTTGGGATTCCTAACAAAGAGAAGGTACTAGTTGAGACATTCGTTTGTACCTCCAAAACACTAACTATGTTGAAATTCATGTGTGATTAGTTAAGAAAATTTTATTATGTGCTAGCACATCTTCAGTTATAGGATGTCAAGGTAAACTTATAAGCAAGGTGTAATTACTTCATTGGATCTACAATTTCATTTTAGATATGCTATAGTTTGGGTATGACAGTTCAAAGAATAAACTTCCTCAAACATAATCCCAACTAAACCAACATAGTATGATTTCTTTATAAACCTTATCTTACTATATGAATTCTTTCATAATGATGATATAAATGAAGCATTATAATTCATGCAGTGGGCCTAATAAGAATAATAGATAGAGATATAGATTGCGTCTATTTTATATCCCCTCCCTCAAAGGATAAAATGTTTACTTGGTCACCATGTGATCCAATTCATCATTAGGGTTAGGATAATTCATATTCAACACATTTCATCATGTCATTTATATTATCTATAATTATGCTTTTGAAGAAAAAGACTAGCATTACTTAGGAGGGCAACTTCATGCACATTTTATACAAGCATGTTGTAGTTGACCTATTTCCTAGTGTAATTAATTCATTTTCCATATTGAGATATGAAATTCATTAGGTATTTAAAGCATAAATGTAGATTTGACAATTACATCATTGATGTACCCTTCTTTCACCAAACTAGTATACCTTCTTTGTAATACATTATCCTTCGAGGCATTTCTATTTTAAACAAGTCCTTATTCATTTGAACTATGTGGATAGAGAAAGAGAAAATCACATGATAATAGTTCAATACCTACATTTTTTATTCCTTAAATTCATGCTTGGAAACATTCTTTTTTTATGTATTTGCCTCACCTTTTAGGATAAGGATAGTATAATAGGTTTTTATGTTAGGTCCACCTTTAGTGCAAGTTGTATCTATGTAGGAGGAAATGCCTCCTACAAAGTAGCTATATCACCTAAAAAATACTTAATATAGTTGTTATAAATTTAGGTTGCATAATTTTAGGGATCTAGTTTCAGTCAACTTAGCCTACCTTGGATCTAAATTTGGCCTTTTTAGTCTCTTCTTTTTGTACCCTATTCACTATACGAGGTTATACATTAATTGCTTACTAGTTGATGAGCAATGAGTAGTCCCTATGTCCAACCATATAAATCACAAGCATTGCACTAGCAATATGGTCAAATTCTATGGACTTTAGTTCCTAAATGCATAATAGGCAAGGTAGTGACTTAAAGATGTGATCGTTTTCTTCTTAGCTTTACTTGTGGGAGTGAAAGTGTATGGTTAAATGTAAGTCAAGGTAAATGAATTTTATTAATTTTATATTTTATTTTATTTAGTCTAAGTGTGGAATAATGAGAGAATTAATTAATGACTAACTATTTAACTATCTAGCATCCTAATCTAACTATTGTAACATAAGCATCCAAGCCCACTTTTTGTATGCATCCTAAACTCGCTTTAATGCTCCTACATTACCAAGTGCCTACTAGTAGATGTACTAAATAGCCACCTTTGGGATTACCAAGCATTAAGTGATATTTTTAAAGTGGTTGCACTTATATGTTATTAATCATAGTAAGTAATCAATACCTTAATGTGAAAATGCATAAGTCAATGAATTCACAAAGAAAACATTAATATATTCCAAGTGCTACAAGAAATGTTAAGAATATCATCTTTATTATCAGTCACATCAATATGTTCAGGTACAACATGCTCGAATAAAGAACTACATAATCCTTGGAGTCCTACTATGGGCACCTTGAAAATATTCTAACTCTAGGCTAAAAAAACTGCAAGAGGTTCACTATCCTATTGAGTTAAGGTTCCATAAATGTAGTGGGTCCACACATTTATATAGGAAAAGAGGGATACTACATTGATGTATTTGTGTTGAAAAATCTACCCATGCATCAACGAGGATGCATCGAAGCATGCCCATCAATGTAGCCCATTGATTAATTTATGATACCTCCATGACTGATTGAAAACTCATCCTTGAGTGAATAAAAGTAGGATTGAGCTTCTTACAAAATTGGGAAGGTATGAAATCATGGACTAACTAACTTGACTAACTAGATCTGAATGCTAGATTATAAAAAATTACAACAAGTACAAAAATGGATGTTCAAGAGAAAAAATTGGACACCCTTATAAAATTGGATTGCTAGAATCCTCTGGTAGCCAAAGATGAAGAGAAGATCAGTTAGTGCTAGGAGGTGGAGGCTTCTAGAATGCTAAAGGACCTTTTCCAACCTTTGGTGCTCATGACGGGGGCAATTGAGGCTAAGGTAGTGGTTATGGTTGTCTTGATGAAATTTTTTCTTTAGGTGAAAGGTGAAAGACATCCAACAATTCCTTCATCTTCTCCTCCTTACTTCATGGGTCATACATAGTTCATGCAGCATCGCCAATGTGGGCTAGTATGAGGACATTCCACAAAGAGGGCATTGTCAAGAATAGTTACTTAACATTGATAAACCAAGCTACAAACTCTTTACATTCAACATTGAATGTCTTAATGAGGTTCTATAGTTCATGGTATTAATTAATTCTTTTGGCTAGGTTCTTAGCAACTAATCACTGGTATGTAAACTAGCTCATAAGAACTTCAAGATCTACATTAGCTATTTCTAGCTGCTACTTGGTGTCTTTGTGATGCTTGAACTTAGCCTCATAAAGGAGGTATGAGCTAGCCACCTATTTTTCTAACTCTAATCATGGCTTTTAGCATTTCTAAGTTTGCATAATGGAGGTTGGCTAACTCCATGTACCCTGTCATCTCCTCAATTTACAACTCTTTTGGGTGGATCTCTATCTTGTTGTAGGCATTCAATCCATCAAAGATTGATTATCATACATCACCTATTTATTGGAGTTATTGGAGGGCCTCATTCATTTCCACCTTGGCTAGCTAAATTTTCTTTTCATTTATCTCCTTGAGGAGTCCAACATAGTACCTCTAATGATTCTTCATCCATTCAAATTTCATGGCCTCATTCTTCTAGGAGGCTACCTCAATGGCCATTTTTTGGTAAAGTGCATGAACTTCCTCAATTGAGAGATTGTGGTTCTCTATTTCCAATCTCCTCAAATCCATGTTCACCATGGCAAGCTACATTCGTTGCTATCACAAACTTGAGCATTTGGTCCTTTTGTTTCTTAACATTTCACAAGTGATGACTATCATTGGTTAGAGTTAGATTTTCTTTGCACAATTGTGATAGGTCCTTATTAATGTTGATGATAAGAGCCTTTGATAAGAATGTGTCAAACCTACCATCTCCTTTGCATTCTCAACCTTTTTTCAATTTTTTTAAAGCTATAGAAAAGCTTCATCTCTTGTAATGGCTTAGTTGAAAATGGTGAGATTGGCCAAGTGAGCTCTCAATTCCATCACTTCCAATCATTAGTTTTTGTTTGTGGCTATCTATAGTTGGATATTTTCAATGAGGAGCATGCCCTTGGTCTCCAACGGCTCTAACTAGGTAGTAGTGATTTCTTTTGAAAGATCAAAGATCTCCAAAAGTGGTTGTCTAGTTCCCACTAGTCAGTCCAATACTTTCTCATGTTGGGCTTCACTTAGCCTCTTGCTTCCTACTCCTACAGATGCCTACACATCTCTGAGTATAGCAATGTTTTCCATGATGACCATAGGAGCATTGAGGACCTTTGCTACTTGGTTAGCCACCATCTCCACCACTATTTCTTGTTCATGGTGCTACATCACTAGGATATTCATTTCCTCATCCTCCTCCAAGTGCACCAAGAAAGAAATGGCATTCCTAGATATCTTTGGGAATCACTATTATTTAGGGATGGATATTGTTACTTCTTGGATGTTTGGATTTGATCTCGTGGGTACCTACATCCTTTATATCAAAAATAGTGGTGTAGTCTCTTCCAAGTAGCTGATGATTTATGTTAATTTGTTGAGCTGATTCAATTCTTGTCAATAGATTGAGGGCTCTCCACCACTTGGTTCCTCCTACTGTTGTTGCAAGAGTTACTCGTGGAGCTTCCTCATGTGCTTACTTTTTGCACAAGCCTCTAACGTTGTTTCTCTAGTAGTTGGTGGTGGTGGTGGCTACTCCTCTTCAAGCAGCTTGGTAGGTGTCTTATCTTTCATCATCTCTTACCATGATGCAATTAAAGCATGATGAAGCATGTTGTTTGAATAATGGGCTATTCCTTCCTTTTTACAAACTTTCTTGATTAGATATAGAAAGAGGAGTTTCTTCCTTCCTCACTCATTCTCTTTGAATCGTATTTCTATCTCCATAAAGATGAGCTAGGGGATGTTGATAGGGAATTTTTTGCTTAAAGCAACAAACACATAGGTAGATAATGTAGTGATTTTTCCTAACTTCACTATTGGGTTTAGGTAGTAGGCCAAAATCTTGAAGTAGGCCCTCTTTGCCTTAGTCGGTGCATCATACTCCTTATGGTCCATTTCATAGAATTGTTAGACACATTTGTTTTTGATATTGGGATCCATTTTTTAGGAATTTCTACCAAAGTTGCCCTAGTGTCAAGTAATTTAAGGGTCTTTGTAATGACCTCAACTAAATAAGACATACTAATATCCTTAATTTTCAAGGTTGTGTTCACCTATCGATTGTTCCAAAAGATGTAAGTCTCTTCCATGTACCACTTCCCACTAGAAATGAGGATGGATCACATGGGTGATCCTTGCAATTGTCTTTATCTATTCTAGTGCTAGGTTCAAGAAGGGATCTAAGTTGAGTTCCTAAAGAATAGTACTTTGGACCTTTTTAAAATAGATTTATTTTAGAAAAGCCTCAATCAAGATGACCTCTAGATTTAGTTTAGGATTTGAAATCTCATCTTGCCTAGATTGGCCTATTTCTGTAGTGGGAATCTGATGAAAAGATTCCATGTAAGGCTCCTCCTGAAGAGGTCTTGTGGCATGAGTTTTTGCCTCACCTTCTTGGGGTTGTTATTGTTGTGGTTGCTAATCCCTTCCCCCTCTTGGTTTTTTCTCCCATGGTTGTGATGGTCCTCCTTGTATCTCTTTGGCGTAATTTGCCATCACACACATAGTCAAGGATTAGTATTTTATGTGTAACTTATAACACTTTGATACTATGTCCTATTTAACTAGTTACACTTAGGCTAATTTGTGATCATTATAGATTGGTAATTTTAATATTATTTTATTATAATGGCTACTCAAGTTTGTTGGTGAGGCTTAACTTAGGTGAATTAGTGATGTTTAATACTATTTTATTAGTTAAATCATTTGGGAGTTAAAAAAATTCCAAAAAAAATTTCATCAAAGACCATAGGTTTGTGGCCCCCATAATGTAAAGCTCACCTCTAGGAGCTAAAGGGTTTATAAATAAGTATATTTAGAAAAGTGGTTAGAAAGTTATGGACTCAAGAAGGCTTTAGGCTTTAAATATTACAAAAACTCCCCTAGCATTATAAGGCTTTAAAGTTGTGGCCCCCATGTATTTATACTATTTTTGCGTTGCATTGATAGGGATGCATTGATGCATCAGGCTACATCGATGCAATCAAAAACCAATTTTTTCACAACAAAAAAACTAAGAGAAAAGATTTTTGCCATGAAATTAGTGTCTAGAGGAAGTGAGAAAAGCCTAGAATAAGGATAAATGCTTAAAGAGGACTAGGAATACATTTGGAAAGGAGATTTAGTAGGAGATTAATTATCAAGGAGTGCAAAAACTAGATGCACTAAGGTGAAAACCAAAGGTTTTGAAAGAAAATGTCTAAGAGATAAGGAACTTAACCATCCTAAATAAGGAGTATTCAAGTGGATCCTCCCCATAGTAGACTTATGCCCTTAATTCTCTTGCATGCCCTCAAATCAAGAAGTCTATCGATCCCAAGGAAGATTAATGGTTGTGGATTGCTAAAAAATAAATCACCAGAGAAACCATCAAAGAATTAAAACTATCTCAAAATGAATCCATCAATACAATCATGAGAAAATGTAGTGAGGTGATATATGGGAGGAACATGTGGATGAGAGAGAGAGTATGGAATGGAGTCATACATTTTGATCATATGAAGTCCCTTGTGGAGGATATGATTAGTATGACTTGATAGCTTTCATCCTTAGTCAGAATCAAGACTATCCACTTCCAATGACTTTGCATTGGTACATTAGACCATTCAACCCTCCATGGTACAACAACATCCCCATAGACCACTCATCATTCTGAAGAAAGATGACAAGAGAAGTAGGAAGTGAAAAGGACTTTGGTTAGAGGAGTGCTTTCAAGCATGGGTAACATGTCTTTCTAGCCTCATAACTAGTTCTTATAGCCCATTATTATGTCTAAGGTGTGTTTTGAATTTCTATTATTATTTTTTTTGCCAATGGAAACCACATCATGCAAAGACATTACTTCCTGTTTAGTAGTCAATGTAGGAATGATGAAAAATCCATGGAAATACTCATGAAACCCCATATGGTAGGTAGGTTCAAAAGGTAACAAATCCCCTTGAAGCCACATCCTTGATCATCCACTTAATTTTTCTCAATCTTGGAAAGTACCAAGGTCACAAATTCATTGTTAGTTGTTATTAAGAAAGGACTTCATATTTTTGACTTGAGGAAACACCATAGAGTTGTGTGGAATGGTGGATGATGTGAACTCATTACTTGATATCATGAAAAATATCAATGTTCCATTATTTAATGTCAAAATTCTAAGATGAAATCTAATCATTTACAATCAAGGAAATAATGCAAGTTACAAACCATCATCAATCAATAGTTGTATTCAACACCAAAGTCTTGATGAAAATAAAGAAGAGGAAGGCATGTAAGAAAATTCCAAATAAGAAAAAATATAGAAAAAATTGTAAAATATTTTTTAAAAATGAAAAATAATGTAAAACAAAAAAGTTAAAAACTAAGGATCTACTCATATAGTATCAACCTAGATAGGCATCTCCCCCATGACTAAGTTAAAAGGAGGAGATCTAGAAAATTGAATGTGCATTTTCATTAGCTAAGGCTTTTGTTCCATTGGTTGTTCTTAGTTCAAGAAAAGGTTTAAGTTGTTGGGTGTTAACCAAAAATCTCTTACTTGGGCAATCAAGATGGTATATCATCATGGCCTTAGATGGAAAGGTTTTGTGCATGGGGTTCCAGTAGAGTACCTTATCTCTTGGTTGAAAATTTACCTTATAAATCTTAAGGTCATGACATTTTTTGTTATGTTTCTTATGCACTTCATTCGATGATAGGGACACTAATCTATTCTTGTCTAGCATGTTGAGATTCGTCAGTCTTTCTCTTTGGGATAGACTTAAATCCAAGTTAAGGTCATAGGCTATTGAAAGTGTATGGAGCTTAGCTTGGATGGGAAGCATTGGAATTTTTTCATACATGAGCTCATAGGGGGAATATCCAATAGGAATTTTTCATGTTAAACAATAAGCCAAAAGAGCATTGTTGATTTTTTTGCTCTAGTCCTTTCTATATTTACTAACTATTTGTATTAGCATTTTGGTAGTTTCCCTATGAGTAGCCTTACCTTGTCTATGGTAAAGAGTTATTTTATGTTCAACCCCCAACCATTACATAATCTTTTGAAAATTGGCATCTATAAAGTATGTTCCATTGTTAGAAATTAGTGCTCATGGCAAACCAAACCTATTAACAACATTTTGTTGTATAAACCATGTTGTTGTAGAGGATGAATAGTCAATTATAGTAGTATCTTCATGCCATTTGGTATAGTATTTAACAGCCACAATGATATAGGCCTTTTTATTTAACATAGGATTCATGGGCCTCATGAAATTAATCCTGAAAGATTAAAAGGATCTAATGGTTGGATCCACTATTGTGATCCTTTCATGTGTGTGGTCATCCCTCCATCACGTTGGCACCAGTCACAGGAATGGAAGAAGTGATAGGAATCTTGGAAGATCGTGGGCAAATAATATCCTACCATGAGGATCTTAATGGTCATCCTCCTCCCAGCATAATGGCCTCAACAAGGCCCCTTGATGAGATGCGATATGCACAAGCCGCGATATCGCATCCCTTGCGATATCACATACGCGATATCGTGGTCTGTCGTCAAATCTATAAATAAGAGGTGGCACTCCCCTCATTTCTCATCCTAGGCTAGAAGTAACAAAGCTCTAGTGGATTGATCACCCCAGAGATAGAATATTTTCCATGTGCCCGCAGTAGGAGTCCCCCAAGTGAATGGTTCTTTATTCGAGCAGCTTTGTACCTGAACGCAAGTTGTGTATGGTAATAAAGATGAGCTTTGTGGATAAACCTTGCAGTACATGGATAGGTTTATTTAATGTTATTTATTGCTTTCCTAGTAGTGCGGCATGAGTACGACTTGGTTATGAGCATTGACGAATGTGTACGGCTAACCAAGGAATCAGCTACTCATTGCGATTAGATTCTCTCACCCTTATCTC
>MNCI01001817.1:861041-968941 GCA_015680685.1 Gnetum montanum | reverse complement strand
TCCATATCAGCCATACCACAACCTAGCCAATGGACTTACACCGAAGCAAGGTATTAATTACTTAATGATTCAATTACCCTTGCTAATATATGATTGTGTTGTGTGTGCAGATGGTGATTAAATAAACAACGGATTGGATCTAGAGCTGGAGCAAACACTTGGAATGGAGCAGCACTGAAGCAGCTATGCAAGGAGCAAGATCGATGGCATGCTTATGGATGGACAACGAAAAGCGCAATCTTGGTGTTGGCAACAGCGTCACTTCTTTCTCTCTCTCTCTCTTTCTCTCTTAGTTGCCAACAAAGGCCTGATGTCAATGTAATAAGGTGTTTACCCTTGTTGTCATGAACACCAGTTTTTTCAAGTCTTGTAATAATGATCCGTTCACATGTCATCCCATTAGTTCCATTCCCCTCAATAATTCCATACCTTCTTGATATTATTGTAAGGAACTCGAGGACAAGTTTTCATTCAATCATGGGGGTATGATGAGACACAATATGCACAAGCCGCGATATCACATCCCCTATGATATTGCGTACGTGATATCGTGTCGTCCCTTGCGATATCACATACGTGATATCATGGTCTGCCACCAAATCTATAAATAAGAGGTGACACTCCCCTCATTTCTCATCCTAGGCTAGAAGTAGCGAAGCTCTGGTGGATTGATCACCCCAGAGATAGAATATTTTCCATGTGCCTGCAGTAGGAGTCCCCCAAGTGAACGGTTCTTTATTCAAGCAACTTTGTACCTGAAGGTAAGTTGTGTATGGCAATAAAGACGAGCTTTGTGGATAAACCTTGCAGTACATGGATAGGTTTATTTAATGTTATTTATTGCTTTCCTAGTAGCGCAGCATGAGTATGACTTGGTTACGAGCATTGACGAATGTGTATGGCTAACCAAGGAATTGGCTACTCATCGCGATTAGATTCTCTCACCCTTATCTCCTAGAACGTGGTACGAGTATGACTTGATTATGAGCATCTATGGATGTGTACGGTTAGTCAAGGAATCGGCTGCTTATCACACTTAGGCTAGTTAGGTGCCTCAGTATGACCGCTTCGAGCATGTGCTTTACGTGTGGTAATCCCAGTAATGATAACGTTTGGTAGCCACATTTACACAGTTCAGGGTATGTACGACAAGTGGGAACGGATGTTGACGCTAGGACTTAGTGTTGTAGTTAGAGTTAGTTTTAGCCTCTCAACCCTTCACCTCTTAGCATAGGAGAAAAACCATAAAAGACCAAAAAAAATCATATACCTTGAACTTACTTAACCATACACCATGACAACAACAAGTAATTCTGAGAAGACAACAATTAATTAACCCCAAGTGTTCCTTGCGGCGTTAGGCATTTAGTCTACGGAGTTCGACCGGATTGCGTGTGCTATGCTCATTTCGTATGGTTGAGTGTAGGGGTACCTCGCCACTTATCACCCCTCATACATGTTCTGGAGTACTCATAGTTGATCTTCATCAGGGACACACCATCATAGTAGGTCATCAATGCAACTCTTGTAAAGGTTACCCTTGATTTCCATGAAGTGATTCACTTGATGAAGAAACTAATGTTTCTTCCTATGGTCTCATTCCCATGGAATCTTCTAGCTGAGTAGATAGGAGAGTATGTTATCATACCAATTTATTTCCTTGGAAGTTGAAGCATTAACAGAACTAGCAAAGTGGAGTTCATCAAGAAATTAATCAAATAATAGACTCTCCTCCTTCTTACTATCCCATCACAACTAACATAAGTGATTAGCTACCACATTTTTGGTTCCCTTTTAGTCAATCATCATCAAATCAAACTCCTAGGGGATCACTAGCCATCATATGACATGAGGGATCACTATTGCTTTATTCATTAGGAATCATATGGCATTGTGGTCAGTGTGCAAAAACACTTTGTATTGAAGCACATAGTGTGTAAACTTTTCTAGGGCACACATCACCATCATAAGCTCCCTTTTAGTGATGGTGTAGTTGAGTTGTGCACCCACAATTATTTTGCTTGCATAGTGGATCTAATATGGAGATTCTTGATCATCCAATTGTGTAAGCATGACCCCCAAGGCATAATTGATGCATCTTTCATGATGTGGAATGGCTTGGACCAATCTGGTGCTCATAGAATTGGAGTTTCTATGAGTTTCTACTTTAGCTATCAAAATGTATTTTCACATTCCTTGGTCTAGATGAATGGTGCATCTTTCTTGGTAAGTGCTACCAATGGCTTGGTGATCTTTGAGAAGTTTTTTATGGAGCACCGATAATAAAAAATGTGGCCAAGGAATGACCTTGCATCCTTTACTATTTTAGGTTATCTAGTTATTCCTTACATGACTCTTATTTTCTATGGGTCCACCTTGCTCCCTTTGTTTGAGATTCAATGCCCAAAGACATTTCCCTCTTAGATCATCAGGTGGCGCTTTTTCCAATTGAGCCATATGTTGGTCTCCACAAATCTTTTAAGCACTTTCTCAATGTAGTCTAAGACTTGCTCAAATGTGGTCCCATACATAGAGAAGTCATCCATGAAGACTTCTACCCCACTACTAATCTGTTGTTGGAAGATGCTAAGAACCAATTATTGAAATATGGTAGGAGCATTTCATAAGCCAAAGGGTATCTTTTAGTATGTAAAATTCCACTAAGGAGTTGTAAATGTTATCTTGGCTTGGTCTTCAAGTGTGATCTGAATTTGGTTATAGCCACTATAACCATCCAAAAAACTATAGTAATAATTTCCCGTAATAGTATCTAGCGCTTGGTCCACAAATGATAATGGAAAATTATCTTTGTAATTTACCATATTTAACAACCTAAATTCTATATATACTCTCCATTTTTGTTCTTTTTTGGGCATAACAAGTGGGCTAATCCACTCACTATCTACAATAGGATAAATGAACCTAGCCTTGAGGAGTTGTTCAATCTCCTCTTTGACAAGTTTCTTGAGTTTTGGATTCAAGCATCTTTGCACATCTCTTTGGTTTAATGGAGAAATTTCTATAAATTTTATGTTAGCATATCCTTGGATCAATTTCTATTAACTCATGATATGACCAAGAAAATTCTATTGGCCATTTATTTATAACTTCAAACAATTTCGTTTTCTGTACAAGAGCAAGTATGACATTGATAATTACAGGCTTACCATTATTCACAAATGCATACTCCATTCCTACTAATAGAGCCTTTAATTCAAGGGGCTCTTGCTTAAAATTCTCAAGGATCTCAAACTCTCCCCAATCGATCTTACTTTGTGCATTAGAGAGTTGGTGATGAAGTTTCTCTAACTTATCCATGCTTTCCACATAGAAGTTGGTGAGGCTCTTAGCTGGTTCCATGCATATTATTGATCTAGCCTCATTTTTAGTTGTCAACCACCTAGTATCTTATTATTTAGTGGTTTTTGCATATAGGCACCTTTGAACTGCTATGATATTTACACATTAATTGCATGCCTAAAGTGATGTGTCCTTGATGGTCCATAGTTTTTGCATGTAGTGGCATCCTGTGTCATTGTACACAATGCATGAAACTCTCTTCTTCTCAATCTTTCCAAATTCATTTTCCTTGAAAATTTCCAAGGAAATGTCTTTGATCCCCAACCTTACATTTATGGTCCTTAGACATGCTCTTTCCATGATAATAGGGAAGTCCCCTTTGTTGTTCTCAACATGGATTACCAAAAAATTAGTAGGATATATCCACCCAAAAATGGTGTTCATAATGTCTTCTACCAATGCAACAATGATGGGTTGATCTTTCAACTCTAGTATGATGTTGCTTTTTGTTAAGGGGAGTAGGTTATAGGCTTTGTACATTTCTTGTGAAATCAAGTTAACTTTGGAACCTAAGTTCAAAAGACCCTTACATGGTTCATTTTTGATAATTTGTAAGTAGATAAGAGGACTCCCAATATGTGATCTCTTCCTAGGAAGATGGCCATCCTTAATCGAATCTATGACTACATGGATCAACATGATAGTGTGCAACTGGGGAGTACTTTGGTTTGAAGGTTGCTTGATAGAAATTTCAAAGGTGGAAGTATCAAGGTTAACAACCACAAGTGTTTGTGAGTGCTTTGTGGGGTTGTTGGTTCTAAAGAATGGCCTTTTGCTGGGTTTAGATTCATAACCACTCGATTGAGGAGCTAGTTGTAAGTTTACTACCCTCATAGCATTTCTTTGCTATGGCTGGGTAGGTGTCTCACCTTGCATGGATGGATTAGATGGTAGAGGACTTGAAGATGGTGGTGTAGGAGTGGAAGAGTGTTGAGGAGAATAGTAGGAAAATAGGAACTCCCCCCTTAGTGAAGGTCCTTTGTAGTATTTAAGAGAATAATAGTTATGTGAGAAGGAAGCATGTCTAGAAGAGTCATGTGGTAAGATGGGCTACTGAATGTAATACCCATATGGACTCAGTTGGTGATAAGGGTATTGCTACTTTAGAGGTGGCATCCATCACAACTGTGGATGTTGTCACTACTAGTATTATTCCTAAGGTTGAGGTGGTAGTCCACTTGGATAGTAAGCTTGTTCATGAAACTACTATTGATAGTTGCTTTGTGGATAAGGCAACCACCTATGTGCTTGTTGTTTTGCTAATCTAGGATTTAGAGCATACACCTTGGATTCATGTACGTGTGACAAGATAGGGAAACATCCCTTGGAATATTCATATTAGCATGTTTCACTACCATCATCATCAATTTCTGAATCTGCAACCTCTTCTAGTGTTGTAGCTTTATCTTTATCTTTATGATATTCTTGTTCAGCATCCTTAAAGGAGAAAGATGATGACGAAGCACTTAAAGGATAGTCATGATGATGAATGCAACTACCAGGGACTCATCATAGTAGTTGCATTCATCAATATTTCTCTTTATGGTAAGTTCTTAGTGGAAAGTTAGAGGAGAAAGATGATGACGAAGATGAATAGGGAGGAGAATCAGCACTCAAATGGTGCCTACTATCTCTTCTTCTTCAACCCCTACCCTGATCACCATGTTTATCTTTTTCCTGGTCCCATTCATTATTCTTACCAATAAATGAATGGCTTTGGATGCCATGTTTCAAGATTTCATGATCTTGAGATTCATTCTTCCCATCACCAAGGTTGTACACAGTTAACTACAATTGTTGGTTAATGGTCCTCCATCAAAGATAAGGGAAATCTATGTATTGGAAGGTGCCCAAAAATAAGTCCTTGCCTTGTTTATGGGATTGTAGAAATAAATGGTTAGGAAATAATTTTCCTTTTACAACCTTATATCAAGCCTCCATCTATTGATCTTTTTTTTGTTGGACATCTATGGGATGATAATCCCAATAGGCATGATCTTGAACTTTATACTCTGTGTTCAATCTAGCAATGCCCAACTTGATGAGATTGTTCAATAGCATAACTAGAATGGATCGATTGGGAGGCAATACAATATCATCCTCCATGTTCCTCCATCATAGCCACTCATCCTAATGTAGGATGAATATGAAATCTATGGTGTAAGCATTCAAATGGGTATAGAATACTTTATATTGTTGGGGCACTTGTGTCTTTTGGCCTTATTTTCTTTGAGTGGATTTGCTTATAAATGGTGATGGAGACTCCCTACAAGAAGAAGCCATATTAGTAATTTCTCAAAAGTAGTGTGTGTTTAGTAATACTATGTTTTTAATGTTTTTTCTTTAAGTGTTCTTTTACAACATCCTTAGAGAATTTCACGATCTTTCCTATGTAGTGCACTTAGCTAACTAAAGTCCTTGGCAATGATGCCAATGATGAGCAGTGAGTAGTCCCTACACCCAACAATATGAATCACAAGTGTTGCATTAGAGATCTAGTGGAATTCCATAGACTTTAGCTTCTAAATGCACAATAGGCAAGGTAGTGACTTAAAGATGTGATCATTTTCTTATTTGCTTCACTTGTGGAAGTGCAAGTGTATGGTTAAGTGTAAGCCAAGGTACATGATTTTTATTGATTTTATTTTTTATTTTATTTAGTCTAAGTGTGAAATAGTAAGAAAATTAATTAATGACTAACTATTTAACTATCTAGTATCCTAATCTAACTATCCTAATATAAGCATCCGAGCCCACTTTCCGTTCACAAATTGAACCAACTTTAACACTCTTGGGTTACCAAGTGTATACTACTAGGCATACTAAATATCCACCACTAGGATTACCAAGCGTTAAGTAGTATGTTCAAAGTGGTCATACTTATGCATTGTTATTAACCATATTAAGTAATTAAGACATTAATGTAAATATACATAAGTCAATGAATGTACAAAAGAAAGCATTAATATGTTCCAATTACTATAAGAAATGCCAAGAATCTTGTCTTTATTGTCGGTCACATTAATGTATTTAGGTCCAAGATGCTTGAATAAAGAACCATACAATCCTTAGAGTCCTACTATGGGGAATTAGAAAACTACAAGAGCTTCACTATCCTATGGACTTAATGTGTCATAAATTTGGTGGTTTTATGTATTTATATAGGCAAAGATAGACATTACATTGACACATTTGCATTGATGCATCTATCCATGAGTCAACACAACCCATCAAGTGATTCATCACTAGCAATAGGTTCAAATATAGCAGTAGGTTAAACTTGTTAAATAATGTGTAAATCCCCCTCCCCCAAGGACATCATATAAGAATAAGCAAAAATCCTTATTAGAAATAGACATGAATATCTTTCTTTCTTAGTCCCTAATCCATCTCTACCTTTCTTATTAACAAACGATGAAAAAACTTCCTCTTGGCAACTAACAACACACAAAATTGTGTGAAAGAGCTTAGAAAAAGGTTGTGTAATGATTGTAAATAGCGTAACCTTATTTTTTATCATAAGTAAAAGTCTTAAATTTTATGCTAATCTCCATTTTGATGCATTAGGTGGTATTGGTACGACCCATAACTTCTATCTCAAAAATGTCATGCCATTTGATGAATAGTGGAGCATCCAACACTCAACCATACAAGTCACAAGTTTTTATGCATGACCTAATCATAATCCATAGATAGACAATTTTCTTATGTTAGTAATTGAGTTAAGCTCATGATCCTTGTTGTCCCACTTTAAGCTAGTGAAGTTTATGTGTATGGTTTAGCTTATAGTGAGGCATATGATAGTTGATGTTAATTGGCCCATTTTAATCCTAAGTGTAGAAATAACAAAGATGAGAGTGGATACTAAGTCTAAGTAATAATATGTAAATCTGTTATATCCTATAGTGATGAGCATCTGTTCTTGATTCACTACACATGCCTTGGACTTATGTAACCATTACTAGAATTACCAAGTGAGTTCACTACTGAGTGAATAAAGTAAAATCACTACTAGGATTATCAAATAATTATACTTATGCACTCAAAATCAATCATACTCATTCTACTACAATAATATGTAAGTAAAAATACAGTGGTTGAGAAAGTAAAGTAGTAAGCTAGTAAAATAGTGAAAATTATGCTAAGTAAACAATAGAACTAAGGGAATGCTACAATGATGGGAAATAGTCTTAATCTTTAATGTCATGACAACTTGTTTAAATAAAGATACCATTCAACTATCACATATCACACTATGGGCATGCACTCTCTATTGCCAAATATAAGTCTAAGAAATAAAATTGCAAGAGTTTTATTACTAGTGGAATGAAAAGTTGTTGGATCATGTGTCCAAGTGTTGTATTTATAATGGTGCATACATCCCAATACATGATATCAATGATGATGTATCATGTGTCATGACATCGTATCAATGACATTGTTGATACAAAATCATTGCTACGATGTCGCATGGAGATGAATTTGACTTTATGATACCCCCACAACTAACTAGAAACTTGTCCTCAAGTTAAAAGAAAATGAGGATAGAGTTCTATATAAAATTGGAAGGTAGATTTGACTTTACATTACTAACAAACTATTTACATGATGTTGAATGCCATAGTGATGTTTTTATAAAATTTGACACAAGTGTAGGACAAAACAAAATAAAAACTAAAGTAGCTCAATGTAGTTTATGTGCCCAACAGTGGTGGCTATTCCATAAGCTGCTTTTCCTTATCATTAGGTTTATTGAATTGATATCTATTGAGTAATGCCTGATGCTTATCCTCTTCTATCCTAGTATCATGTACCATCCATGCTTGTTGATGTGTGATGGAGCCGATACATCCCATGGGCATGAAAGTTGTGGGAACATTTGATTAGCCTTTACATACCAAGCTACAAACTATCATCATTCTTCTTCAAAAGCTCTGGCTATTTTTTTCAATTCTTGATAATCAAACATTCTATGAACCAGGTTAGCTACTACATCCTTCTTCTCCTAGTAGCTTGCTTTCACAATTTCAAGTTCAGGATTTGCCACATGTAGTTTTTATAAATCATCTTTCCTATTGGCAAATTCTTTCTAATATAAGGAATACATTATTGTTGCCTATTATTCCAATTCATTCCTAAGCCAACCTATTGTTAACATGGCCAAGTTATCATATCAAAGATTCTCTAACCCCATGTATTCTATTGGATCTTCAATCTGTAGGTCTTTATTTTTGATTTCTGCTTGGTGGACATGGGCTAAAATATCCAAGATTGACTACCAATTAGGATTCTATGTTTTAATGAAATTGATTTTGGCTTTCGCATTTGGATTTCTTTCTCATTAATCTTCTTGTACATGTCCACCTAATCTCTAAAATGCTCTTTAAGCCATTTTTGCTTCTTGGCAATCACTCTACCATGCGTTGATATCAATTGTAGATTTTTGTTTGATTGCACAAACTTCTTTCATTAATAAGGTTCAATTCTCTTGGGCCAATCAACTCATGTCCTAGTTGACATGAACTAACTATTATCAAAGTTGCTAGATGCTTTCATCAAGAATGTTATTTTGCTACTTAATGTTGGTCAAATGAGCATTATCTATAGCTAATTATTTATTCTCCTCTTATAGGATGGTGAGTGCTTTAGCTTGTGCATACGTTTGTGCTTCTACCACTGATGCATCCCATACCACCTTCTCATTCTCTTTCTTCCTCTTCATATTATGGTTGATGAGGCACCTCACATGATCTAGTCTAAATTGGTCAAATTAGTTAGGCACAATGAACTATGTCAGAACTCTTTCCTCTACTCTCAAGGTTGTGATCTCTTCTTGTAGTTTTTGGACTTCATTTTTAGCATGCTCTACCCTAGTCTCAGCCATGATCAACTTTCCTTTGGTGATGATTAGTTTAGGGGGTACTATGATGATATTGGTGGGGATGTCAAAGAGATTCTTCATGAATTGCCCCATCTATAATAGTATGTCTAATATATCCTCATGTTTAGTAGGAATCATTGAGGTTCTAGCTAGCATTTGAGCATCTTGAGCTCTAAAGATATTAGTTGGTGGCACAATAGGAACATTTAAAGACTCTTTAATTTGATCAATGATCATTTCAATAGCTCCCACTGCATCTTGATGCTACATGACCACCACTGTGGCTCCCTCTTTGGTTTGCAGCATCACTTGAAATGATGCAGCATTCCTTGAGATCTATCATGACTAATTATCCCCTTCTTCTAATTGCAATGAAATCTAGCCACTGGTAGGATCTATTGAAATAGTGGATTTGATTGCATTATCTCTAACCTTGTAGAACTAAAGTTGTTTTAGCACCTAATCAAAGTGAGATTATAAAGCATTTCCTAAATGTAGGAAGAGGAAAGGGAGAGAAGAATAAGAAGAAAGATAGACAAAAGAGTTTCTAGAAAAGATATAGAAATTAGAGTGAATTGGAATTACTCTATTAAATTACATTGATTGGTGTTATATATTCTTGAATAATAAGACAAATTTTTTTCTTGATTAAGAGTGAATTCATGTTGAGCATTCTTCATCATAATTATAGTAATTAATCTCATGTAACTCATGGTTCTTCATTTGATCAACTTCCATAATTCTACAATGCAAGAATGTAATAAATAATCAACATTTTGGCTTCATTGTAATAACAGTGCTATATGGTGATATTTTCTCAAATTTAAACTTTGCACAATTTTTGTTTTTCTTTATTATATTCTTCTATGGATCCTAATTAGTCTTTCAATTTATGTATGCTATATGGTGACATTAATTGATTCACAAATATTTCCCCTTGATTTGAAAATAATTATGATTGATGAAACACTTATTAACACTCAACGATTATTTTAGTAGATTCTTTTTTTTTTCATTTTTTCTTCATTTTTGTTCTTTAATTATCATTTCATAACTTTATTATTTGGATTCATGAGAAAGATCAAATATTAGTTTGTGATATGGTACCATATGATCCAAGAAAAGGACTAAAAAGATTCAGATGTCATCAAAAGAGTCATCTTCATCAAGAAGTTCCAAAAGTTAACAAGGGTAAATTCTATTAAGGTAATAAGATCCACCAATCTCACAAGTAGATCCACAAACTCTAGTAAGTATAGGAACTTTGGGTGAATGTAGTATATTGAATAACATCACAATTACCCTAACTACTAATGGAACTCAGCTTTTAGTCCTATTTTCTAATGCTACCCAACCTAATCAAGTATCCATAACTATTGTTATGCCTACTAAATTTGGATTTTACATGCCAATTTTAAATTATATGAGTCAATTGGTCTCCACTTCATCCACATAATCTACATTTTTCCTAATCACATAAATGGTTGATCCATCTTATTTCAATCAATTTGCCCCTTCCACAAGTTAGCACTATGTACTATGAAAATACTTCCAGTAATCCCTCTAATATTTTTCATTAGTAACAATTGCATCAACAACATTTACAAGCCACTTAGCAAATCTTGTTGAATACTTTGACATAGGCTAGACAAAATACATGACCACCTTTGTGCAATCAACTAGTCTCTCACTATCTTTCCATTCCAACACAAGTGCATATCACATCAACTATTTCCTCTATTGTTTCTTAATTTGAGCAACCTGTTATTCATATGAATTTTCCTAACATAACTTAGATTCATCAACCAATAGCACAACCTAACATTCCTTTTAATTCACAACCTATTCCTTTGTCTTGTAGTCCAATTGTTCTACCAATAGCATCATATAGAACTACATTCATGTAAGTACCCTATTAGCCTTACCCCAATACAAAAACATTGATGAATATTCCCCAAACTATACAACTTATGTTCAATGTGCATGTTGCTCAAACACAACCTATACCTCAACTAATGTCTCAACCACAAATTCCATAAAAAGGACTTCAAAAAATACCACACCCTTTGCCTCATCATTTAGTACATCTAAATAGCCAGTTTAATTAATTTTTACAATTTCAAAATCAAGTTTCTTATCAAGGAATTCTTAATCAGTGTTTGTTAAAAGAATTAATGGGAAGGAAATCAATTGTCACTCTTTCCCCTCTTTTATTGCCTTCTGGACAAGATGTTAAAATTAAAAATTTAGCAGAATTTGTACAATTTTATGGTATAGATGTAAATGAATCATACCATCATATTCAAGGTTTCGAAACATTGATAATTACATATGGTAGAAATATGAAGGAACATACTAAAATGAGTGTATTTTCCCTTACTTTTAGAGATCATGCATTATCATGATATAGGTTGTTTAGGCAATACTCTATTCAATCCTAGGAAGGGTTTAATGATAGTTTGTAAATATATTTTTATCTTTTTCAAAAATTCATTAGTAGAAGAAACAACTTTAAGGCTTTCAACAAAAATAAAATGATACTTATGAATAGGCCTAGGAGAATTTTGTGGACATAAGGGAAAGGGACCATGATCATGGTTTTTTTGAGTATTAATTATTAGGATTTTTCTTGATGATTTGACACCTATTACATGGTAGAGCATTGATTTTGCTTGTGGTGACATAATCATGTAAATGACACCTAAAGTAGTATTTGATGTGTTAGATCAAATAGTGGATCAATGAAAGAGTTGTCCTATTAATAAAAAGGCTAGTGTGTTAAAAAATATGTTAATGAAATATTTGGCCAAACAAATTAAATATATTAATAACAAATTATCATCTTTATCTATGCCTTCCAATATTATTGTATTGGGATAATCTTCTCAGTTTCAACAAGGAAATTCATAACACTAACTAGAACCAAGCTAGAGGTATGGATTTTCCTCATGCTTGTGTAATTTGTGAGGAGATTAACCATACTACCCATGATTATTCTATTATTCCATTTAATAAAGAATAAGCTAATGTTGTAGGAAGTCAAGGTGTACAAGGAAGAGGCTCAACGTTACAAGGTAATTGATGGAATTCTGATCAAAGAAAAAATTACCAATCACATCCTGCATTTAGGTCCAATTATTAGAATTATAATAATAATTTTAATTGATCTTGGAGACCTAAAAAAAATCATGAGTTTCAATAGTATATGTTGCAACAAAATCAGAGTTTGCAACATACTTTGTAGAAACAAAATGATCATATAATTAAGCTTATTTAAGCCTTATAACCTAGGGATACATTACTAGCATAAATAGAAAGGAATCCTAAGTATCAAGGGAGATAGAAATTGCATATGATTTCTTCAAGTAAAATAGATCAATGTAATGTGGTAGTAGAAGTGGAAGAGTTGCAAATCTTCAAACCCTCTCTTAGAGGTCTATTAAGAATAAAGAGTTGGAGGATCAATCCAAACATATCTTTGCAACAGAGCTTCCTATGGAGGAAGGACCTAGTACAATGATTACTTTAGATGAGCCCAATGAATCTTCTTCTTAATAGGCACCTTTTCCTCATAAGTTATAATCAAATGTGGTTGATGGTAAGCAATTGGAAAACCTCTTTAAAGAAATCACCTTACATGTTCCCTTGTTGAGAGCCATTGAAGATACTCAATATGCTAAATACCTCAAGGGACTTTGCTCTTTGAAGAAGAAAATTAGAATACCCAAGCATGTTAGCCTTGCTAAGAATATCACAAATATTTTAAATGCTAGGATGCCTAAAAGAGCAACAAATCTAGGTAGTCCTATGATTGTATGATTCATAATAGAATGTTTCATCAGTATTAGGGGATCTAGGATATAGTGTAAATATTATGTCATTTCAGATTTATTATTCATTGGGTTATGATCATATTAGACCTACTAATATTAACATTTCTTTAGCAGATGAGTCTACTATTAATCCAAAAGATATTATTGAGGATATTTTGGTACAGGTGGATAAAGCCTTGTACCCTACTAATTTCATTGTGCTAGATTACTATACATCTTCTTTGAATAATGTTTATCCTATGATTCTAGATAGGCCCATGTTGGTAACAATGGATGTGGTTATTTATGTGAAAACTATCTTGATGACAGGAATATTTGCAAATATGAAATTTTCAATCAATTTATATAACCTTGATAACCAATTCTAGTTTGATGATCTTAACAGGGTTAATGTTGCTATAGCAAACATGGTTTTCTTTGAATTATGTGATTTTGAATTATGTGATTGGGATGAGATGTATCAGGTACTAATGTTTGAAGAGTACAAAGATGTAACCATGAATTTACAAAGATAGCTCCTATGCACTCAAGTGAAGGATGCCTTGGATGGTAAGGATTCATTTAAACTAAAGAATTGTTCTTTTGTTGTGAGTGGTGAGGAGGCAACTTTACATTTAAAGAAACTTCCTTCTTAATTAAAATATATTTATGCTAAGAAAAATAAACCATTGATCATTATCTCATGTTTAACTACTAATCAATAGCAGATATTGATTCAATTTTTAATGGACTCACTTGAGCCTTTTGCTTGGTCACCTTTGAATCTTAAGTAGGGGATTTCTCCATCCATTGTTCAGCATCATATCCATTTGGAGGCTAAGGCTAGACCACGAAAAAAATCATGTAGCAGGTTAAAGCTAGATATGAAGCAAGTAGTAAAAGATGAAATTTTAAAATTGTTTTAAGCAAACATTATTTATTTGATTTCTAATTCTAAGTCATCCCTATTATGGTGGTTTCTAAAAAGTCAGGTACATGACATGTTTGTATTGATTGTCATGAATTAAACAAATGGACAAGCAAGGATCACTTTTCACTTCCATATTTATATCAAGTTCTAAATAAGCTTCAAGGACATTAATTTTATTTTTTTCTTGATGACTTTAGTGGTTACAATTAGCTTTTTATTGCCCCTAAATATCAACATAAAACAACATTTACCATACCATGGGGGACTTTTGTGCTTTGATAGATGCCCTTTGAGCTATGTAATGCACATACTACATTTCAAAAGACTATGACATCAATTTTTCAAATATGATTGATTCATTTCTTGAGGTTTTTATGGAAAATTTTTTAATCTATAATGATTCATTGTCTAATGCCTTATGTCATCTTAAGTTAGTCTTGTGTGGGTACATTGATAAAGGTCTTAGATTATCTTTGGAAAAGTTTCATTTCATGGTCTCTTCCAATGTTGTGTTAGGCCACATTTTGAGGGAGAGGGGAATATTGGTAGATCCTAAGAAAATAAAGGTTATCTCCCACATTACTCCTCTTGTGAATGTTAAAGGTTTACATGCATTTTTGGGACATGCTAGTTTCTATAGATGACTCATCAAGGATTTCTCATTAATTACTCAACCATTGGTAAAACATTTACAAAAAGATGTTATTTTTAAATGGACTAAATATTTCCAAAATGCATTTGAAATTTTAAAAGCTAAGCTTTCTTTAGCACCAATTTTATTGAGATCTAATTGAAGTAAGGACTTTGAACTTATGATAAATTCCTCAAACTTTGTAATTGGATTAGTATTGGACAATTGTAAAGATAATGTTCCATATGTTATTTATTATATTTCTAAGATATCAATCCTAGTCAAGTTAATTATACTACTACAAAGAAGGAGATGTTAGCGGTTATAATTAGTTTAGATCAATTTAATCATTATTTAATTGGTTTTCGTACCATAGTTTTTACTAATCATGCTACTATTAAGTATTTGCATAATAAATGAACTAAAAGTCCTAGTCTAATTCAATGGTGTCTTTTGTTGCAAGAATTTGATTTGGTAATTCATGATAAGAAAGGATTTGAGAATTTAGTGGTAGATCATTCATCCAGATTGAAGAATAATTCAAATTTGAAGACATCTCACATGTTTAATGATGCATTTCCTGATGAGTAGATGTTTGCTTATTCTGCTAGGGATGTTATCCCTAAAGTTCAAGATCCTTGGTATGTAGATATTGCTAATTATTTAGCTCTATGTAAAGTACCAAAGTCTTGAACTAAGGAATAGAAACAAGCCTTGGTAATCAAGGCACAATAGTTCATTTTGGAAGACCAATTCATGTATAAGATTTGTAAGGATCAGATCATTCGACGATGTGTACCTCAACAAGAATAAGAAGAGGTGATTTTTTTGAATCATGATGGAGTATGTGGAGGCCACTCTATAAGTAAGAAAAAGTCATACAAATTCCTCCATGTTGGTTTTTATTGGCCCACCTTGTTCAAGAACACTTATGCATATTGTAAGGGATGTGATTAATGCCAGCAAATGGAAGGACTTACAAGATGCCAAGGCATGTCATTCTTGCCTATCTTGGTAGAATATGAGCCCCTTTATTTTTGGAGTATTGATTTCATGTGTTCTTTTCCCTCAAAAAATTCTTGTAAATATATCTTAGTTTTCATTGATTATGTTACTAAATGGGTCTTGGCAAAGGTAACTATGCATGATGATGAGAAAACAATAGTTAGATTTTGCAAGATGATCTAATTCCATGTTTTGGACATGCGAAAATTTTAATTAGTGATTAAATCATCCATTTTTAATGAAATAATGTAAAAATTATTACATAAGATGGAAGTTAAATATCATGTTGCTACTACCTATCATCCTTAATCAAATGGGTTAGTTGAAAGCAAGAATAAGAAAATTAAAAATATTTTGAAAAAAGTTGTGCAATGTAATAGAATAGATTAGTCTTATTATTTACTTGATGCATTATGGACCATTCATACTTCATATAAATCATCTCTTGGTTTTACTCCATATAAACTAGTATTCAGTAACCAATGTCGTGTTCCTTCTTCTATACAAAATAGGTCTTTTTTAATGCAACATCAATTGTAAATGAACTTGGACTCTTTTCTTTCTACTCATTTTTTTTCTTTGAACAATTTAGATGAAGATCATATGCACTTTGATTATGTTACTAGTTACTAGTTCATGATTCATTAGACTTTTAATGATGTATTTAGGGCTATTTAGGTTCTTTTCTTGGCAAAGTAATACATAAAATAACAATGATACTAAAATTTCTTCATAGTATTCACTTTAAATTTGTGCTAATAATAAGAATAATTAATCCACATTTAGGATTTAAATCCCTGCATTTCATGTTATGTAGTCCATCCATGTAGAAGCATCATTAATTGTGATTTGTCAACTAAATTCTCCATAGCACTTACATAGAATAAATACTTACGTATTATTCCACCTAGCATGGCAACTCACTAATCTACTATGTTAGAACAATGGTTGTTACCATAGTACAACCTAATGAATTTGAAGTTATTAATACATCTAACTTGTAGAAGAAAGAGTCATTCACATGAGAGTATAGAAGGTCATCAAGATGAAATAATGGAAGAGTAAGAAAGTATTAATTTTTATTCATGAGTATTGTAATTTTATTTCTTATTATTTTCTCTATTTTTTTCATTAATTCATTTGGGTATTTTCTCCATTATTAAGAATCAAATTTCTCAAATTTAGCCTTTATCTTTAACTACTTAATTTACATCATCTTACTTATCTATGCTATGTTGGGGATAACATTGACTTTTTTGGGGCACTAACATTGTTGAGATTTATTTTCATTTATGTGATTATTTAAAGTATTTTACATATTTATGCATTATATTAGACCTATTTAATATGTGTATTAAGTATTTGCATTATGTTACCATGTCTTTTTTAGCCTAGGTATTATTTTTACATTATTTAATATGTTGTACTAATGTTTTCTTTATCGCAAGCAACTTCGCAAGTTTCTCAATGCGAGAAGATTCATATGTAGGGGTAGGCATTAGCATCAGCAAATCCAATACCATGGAAACATGCTCATTAGATGCAATAACAATGCATCCATAAGGAGTGGATGGATCATCTCTAGCATGAACATTGAAAGCAATGGAAGGAAAAGTTTCCTATGGTGCCATTGAGGACACCTAGGAACTTTAAACTTCTTATGAAGGTCTTCAACTCACCAGTTGCTACATCCTTGATGCTACACAATCTTGATTTTGTGTTGATAGGACCACCAAGCCCTACCAACTACGTGGATGATGAAGTCGTAGAGGAGGATTTCATGAGTGAGAAGCCCAAAGATGGTGCTTCTCAACCTCCTCCTTTAGTAGAGGCTCTTGTACCTCATCTATAGGATGGCTCAACTCCTCCAGCTTGAGCACTTTATTTTCTTATTTCTCTATCCCTTCTCTCCTTTTTTTTTACTCATGAGGCATTATGATATACATGTCTTGATCTTCTACTATGTTTCATTTGTTATGGTATTCATTAATTCACACACATTCTTCCACTCTCTTTTATTGGGACAATATAGAGCTAGTTGGGAGCTATGTTAGTATGTGAATTAATGCCCTTTCTTACTTGGTTTCTTCAAGTATTCTGGTTAGGATATGAAGTTGTGATCTTATGCAACACGCAAACACTCACAACTTAGAGTTACATGCTAGGAATTGAATCTTCAATAATGAGAATGATCATTGAACTTTAGAAGAAAGAATACCCATCCTATAATAACTGAAAGAAAATTTTTGAAAGAAGAAGGGAGTTGAAACAAGTAAAGTTAGTTGCAAGTAGAGATGGGGTAGCACATGGAAGTTCAATTTGAATTTGGCAATGAAATACAAGCTCATGCAACCCACATTAGCTTGTAGTTCATGGAATTTCCACTAGCTACATCTCATAACTAGTCACAATTTATTGCTAAATAGAGATTGGAAGTTCATCAATGCTAGCCCCTATGACTCACACCTTTTTCATAGCCCATGGTAGCCCATGGTAGCCCTCTAATAATAATTAGTTATTCAACCATTAGGATTTAATTATTTGACCATTAAAAATAGCTCATGGAGACTGTGATTTACAATCATTAGAAATGGTAAATTATCATCATGATTCTTCTTTAAGCTATGAGATGCAACCTACTACAATTCACACCCAGGTCATAGCCATTAATAACAAATTATTCTAACCATTAACTAAAGTCATTTTAATGTTGAATTAAAGTAAGATTATAAAGCATTCACTAGAAGAAGGAAAATGAAAGGAAGAGAAGAATAAGAAGAAAGATAGATAGAAAAGTTTCTAGAAGAGCTATAGAAATTACAATGAATTGGAATTGTTCTATTGAATTGTATTGATTGATATTAGAGATTTTTGAATAATATTCTAGTTTTTTTCTAGTTAATAGTGAATTCATGTTGAGTGTTCTTCACCATAATTCTAGTAATTAATCCCATGTAGCTTTTGGTTCTTCATTTGATTAACTTCTATTTCTATAGCACAAAAAAATGAGAAACAATCAACAATCCTACATCCTTACTCTGCTAGTTGGATGCTAATATCTAACCATCCATATTCTATATTGCTTGTTTTGCACACCCCCACTATTTATGTCCAAGTTTTCCACACTTATGACAATTCAGATAGTCACTCCTAGGATGTCCTTAATATTCATAAGAAAAACACATAAAGTCATTGGAATTTTTCCTTTCTCAACATTTCTTCACTTGCTTAGAGCCTTCAGGCTTTATCATAGGTTAATTCTTCCTCTCACCTAGATCATGCTTCCTCTTACTATCCAAAACAATGCTCCTCTCTATTACAAACATCTTTGCATGGGTTTTTTGTTATATTCTACAAGCTAAGAAAAACCAAGATTATAGAAACTAGCTTAATTAGTCCTCCAATGAAGTGTTGGTTATCGCTTCTTCATTATCATAAATATGGGGAGAAAAATATACCAACTTGAGGAACTTAGCATTATAGTTGAAAACTATGAGGTCATCCTACTCCAAAATCGATAACTTCTTGGCCTTAATCCTTATAAACATATTGGACACACATCTCCCTTTGAACATTGCTATAAAGTTAACCTACTAAATCTCTATGTCTTCTTAAAATCTAGCCACTCTTGTTATTTACCATTAGTGATTAGAACCCCTAAGTTGCTAGGTATTTAACTGCATTTTTTGCACTATAGCATAATCCATAACTTGAAAGGCTTCTTCTACTTCTCTTAACCATTCCAAAACTACTACTAGGTCTTCTGCCCCATCAAAAGTTGGTGGTTTCAAATGCTTAAATTATTCCATTAGCACTTGCTTAATGGGTCTTCTATCTCTATTATTTGAGTTTTTGGGATTTTGTCCACTAGTTACACATGACTAATTTTAATTCTTCAAGTGAACATCTTCCTTACCAAATCATCTTATGATATTTTCATGTTCAGTTGTTCAAGATTTATCCTATTTGAGGTCTTGGTAGCTCTTCTAAGTAGCATCTCTACATTTCAAATCTAATAATACTTATCAAACCTTTAGCTCTAATACCAAATGTAACATCCCATTAACCTAGCCTTAAGCTCGAAGGATATTAAATAAAAAATAAAATACAACTTAATAAAATTTTAAGGATTCAAGAAAATTTATGGAAAAAGTAGTATACATCCATAGGCCAAGCACAAAGGTGCATAAAAATTACAAATTAAATTAAAATATAAATTTCAAGCCAATAGTTCCTTGCATATAAAGCATAACATGCCCACTAAGAAAAAAGTTCGATGCTCTAATGCCCAAGCCAAAATTGCATAATAGTCAAATGTTAACATTATAGTGAAAGAAATAATATAATATACTAAAATAAAATTGGGCATTAGATCAGTAACTTTTCAAAACATAATAAAATATCCAAATCTATATCAGTACCAATTATCAAACTTAAACTAATAAAAAGTAAGCTTTGACTTGCACCAAAGATATGAAAATACAAAATTGACATAGCCAATCAAAGAACATTATAAATTAACAAATACTAGTTAAACATTATAACTTAGAAAGAAATCCATCAAACTAGCTAGCTTGAAGAAAATAAGAAAATATTGAAAATTCAAATTAAGCATAAGCGTCTTCATCTATATCCTCATCACAATCATTTATTTTACTTGAGATACAAAAATAAAAGAGAAAGTTAGTCCAATAGCCGAGTATAAAAAATAAATCACAAGTACTTCCTTAATAGTTTTGGAATCAAGTATGAAATAGTTGAAGAGTCATGCGCAGGGGTTGTTGCATCCAAAGAGTTGATATCAAATAGTGAAACAAGCAACAAACCATTAAATAAATAATAATAATATAAGCCAAAGATAATTAAAATAGATTCCACCACCATCCAAACCCATTTTTTTGAAAGCATAGAACCAAACCATCGTTGATAAGTGCTACAGTATATCAAATACCCAACCAAATAAATCATAAGCATACACAAGTGATTTGATCATAATCTATAGATTGAAGTAGTGTGATACCTAGAGAGTTAAATGTAATTGTAGGTCATTCTCTTTCCAATTATGCTTGTATTAGCATTATTTTTTATAATTAAGTATAATTAGGGCATATGATCTTAATGTTATTTTATCTATGATGAAAATATTATTAAAATATTAAAATTAGTTCATACTTATTGATGAATTGATGAAATATTGATGAATTGATGATAAACAAGTGAAATTATGTTGATGATTACATTATATGAATTTCGAAAATATGCCTTGAATATATATATGACAAGTGGAGCAAAGTTTACTAAAAATAATACAATATAGTTCCAATAATAAAATAATCCTAAAAATTATATATATGTGAATTGAGGTTAAAATAACATTACACATATCCATTAATATGAAAATGTCATATATTTAATTAAAATAAACTTCTATTATATAGTAAAAACAAAAAACTATTATCTTCTCCTCTAAAAAATCAATAGTTCCATCTTCGAGTGGAAGGTAATCTTCATTCTTCATCTTTGATTTCTTCTTTCTTTACAATTTTTTGTGTTTCTCTACATGTATTAATATACTTGATCATGTGAGACAAAAATATTTTCTTTTAGTAAGTTAGCAAGTTGCTCTTTTGAAATACTGTGAATGGATTTGATGGTTTCTTCTTTCACTTCTTACTTGATGAAATGGTACTTGATGTCAATGTGTTTGAACTTTTTGTGATGCACATAGTCTTGGGATAGTTGAATCACTATTGTATTATCATAATACAAATTTTTAGGAATCCCAACTTCAAATCCTAAATGTGAGAGAAGGTTTTTTTTAGCTAGAGTATATGTTGAAGGCATTCAGCCATGGCCATAAATTTCGACTCAAAAGTCAATAAGGTGATGAATGTTTGTTTCCTTGATTTATAATATATTAGAATTTTTATATGCATTATAAGTCCTTAATGTGGATTTTCTATCATCATTTTCTCCTATCCAATCAGCATTTGAATATGCATAAAGTTTATTTTCTTCTTTACTAAATTAAATCCCAAAGTTGCAAGTTCTTTTTACATACTTGACATGACGCACAAGTACTTACATGTGAGATTGTCTTCGTTCTTACATGAATGTAGGTAAGTATGATGTTGGGTATTCTAAATTTATTCTAGTATGATATAGAAACTGAAGTTACCCAATCATGGCTCTAGACATGCTTACATTTATGATAAAAGTCTTATCTTTGCTGGTTAATTTTAAACTATATGACAAAGAAGTTCTAACTGAATTCTAATTCTTTAGATTAAATTTTTCAATGATGGAATTTGCATATTTGGTTTGATAAATCTTGATTCACTTCTTATCCTTGTTCACTTCAATTCCTAGGAAGTATTTGAGTTCTCTAAGATCCTTCATTTCAAAATCAATTTTCATTTCATTCTTAAAATCTTCTACTAGCCTTTTATTAGTGGTAATAAAGATAATGCCATCTACATATGGTGATTTGATGGATTTATCTCTTTCCTTCTTGAAATATGGTCTTAGTTCAAACATCTAATTTTGATAAATTTTTCCAATGAGATAGTCATTAATCCTTTAAAACAAAGCCCTAGGTACTTAGTTTAGGCCATATAGAGCTTTGTTAAGTTTGCATATTTTTTTTCTCTTTTTTCTTTCATAACATAACCTTTAGGCTAGTAGATTTATACTTCTTCTTTAATGTATCTATTTAGAAATGCTGATGTAATAGCCATTTGTTAAATCTTTATATTTTTATATGCTACTGAAAAATGAGCTTGATGCTTTCAAATCTAGTTACAATTGCAAAGATTTCTTCATAGTCAATGTGTTTCTTTTGTTTCAATCTTGTTGCCACAAGTCTTTCTTTGTGTGTTATGATTTATTCTTTCTCATTGTACTTTTTTTTATACATCCAATTTCAATCAATAGACTTTTTATCTTTTAGTTTGTCCAACAATTTCCATATGTTATTTCATAGGATGCCATTGTACTCTTTGTCCATGGCTTATTTCTAGACTTTTAATTTCATAACTTCGTTGACATTGGTTGGTTCACTTAAGAATATTGAATATGTCCTATTTGTAATATTGTAAAATCTTGTAATTTTTCTTTTAGAATTTGTCTAGCAGTTGAGTGCATGGATGATCTCTTAAAACCCAATGTCTTAAACTCTAACATATATCTAATTTCTCTTGTTATTTGAAAAAATCCCTTATACTAAACTTTGTCTTATCAAATATAATCTCTCTTGAAACATTATTTTTAATTTGTTGTATTGAAGCACTTGTATCCACTAGTGAGAATAATAAGTAAGAAAAAATTCATTTCTTTCCTCTATCTTCAAGTATGTCAGTGAATTGTTTCAAAACCTTTACATCGCAATGACATCCAAATATTCTCATATGACTCAAGTTATAAATTTTGTTGTATAGAAATTCATATGGAGATCTATCTTCATTTCTTCTGGCAATAATTTAATTAGAAATGTAACAAGTAGCTATGATGACCATACTCCAATATTGATTAGGTAGTCAAACATGCTTTATTAAGCACCTTATTATGTCTTGTATTGTTTTATATTTCTCTTTCAAATACTATATTTGATCATGAGCTATATCCATATGTGGTTTGATAAAATATAACATTTTTAACATAACTTGTCTAATTTCTTATTTATGAATTCACCTCCTTTGTTTAATCTAATTATCTTAATCTTACATTAATGGAGTTTTCAATCAATCTGTAAAAATTTTCAAAGTATTTGATGGCTTCATCCTTTTACTTCATATTGTAAGTCCAATTGTATCCTGAGGAGTCATCTATTATGATCATGAAGTAATTTGTCCCTCCTATTTTTTGCACCCAAAAAATTCAATCATTGGAAAAACTAAAAATCCTAGGTGCAGAAATAGTTGTAACCTTGAATCCCAAGGACCTTCAAGAAAGAGAATTCAAAGTACCCTCAATGGTCTATCCAATCACCTAGGGACTTGAAGAATATAAATGTAGATAAAAAATGAAATTACAAATTTGATTGAAAATAAATATAAAATTAAACTTGAAATAAATTATGCACTACAAATGAACTAATAAAGTTTACTAAAATAGCAAAATGCGTAAAGTATGAAGTTCAAAGGAGTGCAGATTATGTCCTCAGATGCACAAGAAGTTTGCTTGGACAAAGCTTAAAGCCTGTTAGAGATAGAAGATTGTGTTCTACAGTTGAACTCCATAATCCATGTACTTCCCAACTCTGATTGCTAAGAGCTCCTTGCTAGTTTTCACCTGAATCTATAACTTTGGTTATCAGTGATGTAAATAGTGGTGTTTGACTCTTGTTGCAATGGGACTATGTTGACAATTTTTAGTATCCAAGTAGATTCCAATTTGCTCCAAAAGTCTTACAAATGCCAAATGGATTTAAAGTGCTCAAGGTTTCCAACGTTGAATGGTTGCAAAAACATTCCAAACCTGAATAATGTGTTCAAGTTTGGCTTTTATAAGGCTTCAAGGTTGCTAATTTTAGACTACAAATTTCTTCCATGGTTACTAATAGATTATTTTTGGTAGGTGTAACAGGTGATTATTCTCAACATATTTGTCCATTTATGACAAGTTTTGACACCCCAAGGCCATGAAAACCACATTAGATACTAAAAATAATAAATGAACTTTTGTGACTATGTTGGCTTCACCTCAACCATGTTGGCCTTCAAGAGCTATGTTGGCAGTGTTGAAATTTTTTGGAAAATATGGTAACTATGTTGGCCATGTGAATATTGTTGAGAATTTTTGATGACTACACTGGCCATGCTGCAACTACTAGAAATTGTGTTGACTATGATGGCCATTTTTGGAAAAATGAAAAAATCTAATTCCAACACTAGGTGTGTGTGGCTCCAACATAGTCAAGGTCATAACCATCATAAAATCCATAAAAATTCCATATTTGGCAGTCCCCAAGGCATTTTTAGCCTTCCCAAGATCAAATATAGACATGACACTACTTTATCTACTTGGGAAGTAAAGTAGTAGTAACTTGTGAGGCATTTTCCAGCCCTAACAAGTTAAATTATGTAAGATTGTAGCTTGTAGGCTACAAACTTTACACTTACAATGAAATATTGCCTCAAGTCAAATGGTGAAGAATATAGGTCATAACATGAATTTTCTTGGTGGTGTTAAATTGGTCCCTCTTTGTTGATGCTTGAAGGATTAACATAAGAGACATCAAAAAAGAATACAAAATACCACTATGGATCCATCACCAATGTTTCCTATTCATGCTTGATCTTGTAGTGTCAAACCATGCCAAAGAGTGCTTGTGATAATGAGGTAAGGTTACAATAAGATGATATATGATAAATGTCATATTTGGATAAGGAAATGGTTATAAAGATTAATAATGAGTTCCATATGTTGACATCATGGCTACGGTTATGGAAATAACATGTTGAATGATTAATAAGGTCTTTGTGCTTCATGCTTCAAAGTGTTAATCACTCAATAATGTTTCCAAGGAGCCAACACTCCACTTTGAGGTTTCTTAGGCTATTAGGAATCTCCCTATGAATTTTTGGAGCTATTTGTTTATCTTTTTAGGCTTCACAGGGGCTTTGGCTTCTTGGCAATTTGCTTCCCCTTTTTTTCATGAGGTGAAACCTTCTTTGAATTTCATTGCCAAGGTTGGGTTTGATTTAGTTTTCCCATTGAATGAGATGTGTTACATTGAATGAACATGGTGGATCATGATGAAGGATATGTCAAATGGTCATAATGCATGAGTGTCAAACATAGATCAAATTGTTGTTCAGTATATGGAAGGTTATAATTAGATTACAGGATGGTGGCTCAAGGGGAAATAGTGGGAGTGATGTGAAAAAAGCATCCTTGGTATCACAAAATAAGCTAACTAAATCTTACACACCAAGGTCACATGGCAACTTGTTGCTATAATGAGTTGCACCTTTGCAATGACTTCAAGTTTCATCCTAGAAACACAACTTCAAGATAACATGAAAAAAAGACAAAGAAAACATGTTACATGATGATACATAAGACCACGTGAGCTAATTAGTAAACTATGTCACCATAGGTTACAACTTTTATAAAGTTTTACAATTCACTTGTTGTGCTAGCAAGCATAGTCCAAGGATTTCCCAATGTAGTCTACAATCTTAGGAGTGTTTTAACTAACTTTGGTCCCACTTTTCAACAACTTAAGATCATTAGAGATCTCGAGAAGGTGTGAAGGCTAGGATATGATACTTTGAAGGTCACTTTTGACATTTGGTGTTCCATCCTCAACCAACTACAATGGAACTACACTAGCCAACATAGTTAGGATGATCCCCAATGTAGTTTCAAGGTGAAAATGGGATTTAGCTTGTTTTTGCTCCACATTTTACTATTATAGGATCACCAGAGACTCTAAGGGAGTGTCAAGGCCAAGATATGTTGATCTAAAGGTTGTTTCTTATTTTTGGTGATCCACCCTCATCTAACTATGCTAGGACTATGTTTACCAATGTAGTCCTAAATATCTCCAAGGTAGTGTAAAGATGGAGGTAGGATTTATTTTGGTTTTTCTTGGTTATTTTGCATCTTACACTTATCAGAGACTTTGGGGTTAGAGTGTGTCATTCTAGATGTTATTTCTAGCTTTTGGTCTTCATCTTCTACCCAAATACATTAGGACTATACTTGCCAGCATAGTTGAACCTACTCTCAATGTAGTATCGAGGTTGGGAAAGGAATTGACTTGTCCTTGATCAATTTTTTATCATTTGAAAGCCACCAAAAACTCTAGGAGGATGTGATTGTCAAGAAATGTCAGCTTGAAGGTCACTTGGAGTATTGAATTATCAAGGTTCTCTCAAATACTCTAGGACTACATTGGCTAGCATAGTTGAGGTGTTTCCAACATAGTCCATGTAAGATAGATGGTTTTTGGTGCCTTTTGACTATTCTTGTAAAGTTGCAAAGTTGTCGAAGACTTTGGCTAGGGTTTAGTACATGGTGTGATCATTCCAAAGTTAATCAGGAGTCTAGTTAGTGGTGGAAGGAATATTCCCTATTAGGACTATGCTAGATAGCGTAGTCAAGCTACTAGTTAACATAGTTACCAAAAATAGCTAGGTTTGATGTGATTTTTAGCTTTCCTTGGTGTACAATGATTTCAAATGTCATCACCTGGTTACTAATTTTGGGCATGAGGATTTTAGGTTTAAACATGGCATGGATTATTTCCTAGGAGGTGTGTTCTAGCAATGGTTGGAGTTTAGAATCCATTCCAAGGATTTTAGGATCTTGAACCCTAGCATAGTTACCATGGAGAAGCAAAAATCTGAGGATTTTTTATTAGCTTGTTAGAGAGGAACCTGGTAAGGCCCACCTCAATCTTGAATTGTTAAATGAATTATTTTTCCACCAACCTAGCATATTCCTACCTTTTAATTATGATTATGGAGTTATGTGGAACATGTGTGAGTGTTTTGGAAAACCAGGGTTTTGGTGGTTAACACATAAGTTTGGGATTGATTCCCACATTACAATTTTGCATAAATCAAACTTCTCACATCACCTCCAACCTACGATGCATAGTATCGTATCTCTAATCCTATTTTTGGCTTCAACTACACCTATCTTCATTGCAGTCTAGCCATCCCACACCAAGGAGCAAGCACAATTGTTGGAGGAGTTCTAGAAGCTTGGAGATTTTGGATATTTTGGCATTATTCGTTCAAGATGTCGAAGAGGATAACTTCAACAAGAAAGAATCCAACCTTGGAGGAGGATGAAATAGCTACAAGAGGACTCTCCAATCTACTATGGCCTTTTCTAGGAGAAGGATCTTTCACCATGACTCTTAGGTACACAATTCTTTCTCATTTCCTAAGAACTTTTGTTAGAATCCTAGGCATTTTTGCTTGTGTAGGCTTGTGTGTTGATGAAAATTGAATTTTGTAAAATTCCTATGTTATATATAGGCCATGTTTATGGGATTTTGATGTTTATCTATTTTTGGGATTGGTCTATGCCAAAGTTATAAATTTTATTGTAGCCTTTTCTATGTGTTTTTTGTGCTTTTCCCACCAAAAAGAAACACCAATTTTGTATTTTGTTTGTATGAAAACGGCTATGATGTTTTAGTGTTTGTTATCATCAGGTTGTAATATGATGTTCAATTCTCAAAATGGTGGTTGAACCACTAGATTTTGACTTACAGTGAATTTTCTATGAATTTTTCTATAAGCTAGTACTCATGGGTTTTTTGCAATTTTTGCTATTTTTCATGTTACTTTCCCTATTTTTTATGCAAAAATGACTGATTTTTGATTTTTTAGGTTTTGGATTTTTATTTTATTTTATTTTGGTTCAAATGGCTATGGAATCATTGAATTCTAGTTTACAGCTGATTTTCTACAATTTTTTTTGTAGATTGGCATGCAATGAAATTTTTGGTTTTCATGGTTTTACCCCTATGAAGATGGGCAACATTGATACTTTGAAGAATTTTTTCAACCAACATCCTAGGTTCCTGAGAATTCTCAAAGGTGTTAGGGAGGGATTGGCATTGGTTTTAGAAATTTTTAAAAATTTTCATATTTTTTTATTAGTAATTCACTACAGCCATTTTCTACAGTTTTGTGTTGCTATGCAATTTTTTGTTAAATTTCATTATGGTCTTGGGTTGTTGTGAAAACTTTTTCTAGGTTTCAAACTGTAGCATAGATGTCAAATTTTATTAAATTTTATGCATACTCAGTCCCTAAACTTAGAAAAAAAAATTTAATTCTAAATTGTCATTTTTATTCATGTGTAAACTACCTTGTATAGTTGCAATTTTAATTGTTAAAACTACAAACATCATTGGATGTATAGGTAGCATTGGTGTGCTTCTTGCATTTTTTTGTGGTTATGATTAAAGATTCTTGATGTCATTTACATGTTTTATTTTAGCTTTTAGCAATTGCTTTAATTTTCCAAAATTTTTTAAATAGTCCCCTAGAGTTTTTACTATAGTTAATTTCAATATTAACTGGGATTTCTAGTACATATTTTGAAAAATTCTATTTGGATTTTTGTGGCTATTGTAGTAGGTACAAGCTATTTTTCATGGCATTAATGTTTCTACATAAAAACTTTTATAAATTTCTATGCATATTTCACCATGGAATTGCTATCGGTTGTTGGTTGACTACTTGGTTCTTTTTTGATTTTTTATGTGCAAATCGGCCATAATTTTTTTTATCATCTTGTTTTGGTTATAAGTGTTGTAAATTATGAATTTTATTATTTGGCTTGAGTGAGAATGTTAAAATTAAGATTGTAATAAGTTTGGTTGTCTAATAGTTGTTCATTTTTTGGTTATGATCATTTATGATTTTAGTGGTTGTTTTTGTTGTGCAAGGCCTTTCTAAAACCAATCCTAGTTGGCATTGAACTAGTGGACATCCTTTGCTACATTCACACATCAAGGCCCAGCACCCCACCTGTAAACATGGTCTTGGAGCATGGATTCTTATGGTTTCAGTCTAGGACAAAGGAATTCCTAGCCTGCCTTCTCCAAAACTTTAGTGTGATGGTGTGGTCACATTTGCTTTAGAGACAACATTGGTAATTGTGGAGATCCTACTACCCCACTCTACATGTATGATCATCAACTTCATTGTTGATGATCCTGAGACTCGTGTTGAGGGAGAGAAACATGATAACAAGTATACTGGGGGAACATGTAAATTGTGCAAGATTTGGGACATGCTTGAGTTCCTCTAATATAATGCTAATAATGCATTGCATGTCAATCACTATGTCAACACATTGTTTCAGAACCCTCTTAGCACCGTCTACCATTTAGAGGGGTAAGTGTAAAATTAAGTTGTTCTTGATTTGCCTTTGGTTTTCTTAGGTTATTTTGGTTTTTAATGTTTTTTTGTTATTTTTTTACACTTGTAGGTACAAGGTTCATGACCATGGGCTAATCAAGAGTGACCAACTCTTACCTTTAGCCTAAACACTATTGGATACATTTACCAAAGGCCAAGTGGTAAGGCTTACTTTGATGCAGAAACTCAAAGGTAACCTTGGTAGATATACCACACTCCATGCCAAAGCCTACCATAGGTGCTTGGTAAATGGGACAACCCATAGTTGGTGGAGCATCTCTGATTTTGGTACGAATATTCATATCTCCCTTAGTGTCCCCACATTGCCTTCATTTGATAGGAAAAGTAAGAATTTGATTTCTTTTTATTCCTTTGTTACATTTTATCTTGATGCTATGTCAACATTTTCATGGTTACATAGTCATAGGTTATCTAAGTTGTAAGTGTTTAAATGGTTTTAATGGTATGGTGATAGATTTGTCTTTAATTGGGTATACTTGTTATATTTTGGTTTTATGCGATGTGCCTATGCCTAAGATAATTGGCCTCTTGTTATATTGTAGGGGCTACCTCCTCCTCCACCATCACACTAGTCATTTCAAGATGCTCTAAGGAGACTCTTATCCTCTCAAGTATGGTGATGTGGATTTAGTGTAGTAGTGGTTGGCTAGTAGGATGCCTAGAAATATCCAAGAAAACATCACCAACATAGATTTACTTTATCTTTTCATGGCACCTAGCCCAACCATCCCTACCCCTAAGATGGTGAACATCATCAATTCCTTTAACAAAGGGATGAAGAAATTCATCACTAGGGTTCATGGTATGCCTATCATCCTGGCCATCAATGAATCCACCTTCAATGACCTCTTTGGCATTCCTTGTGAGGGCTTGAAGATTGTTACCAAATCAAGGAAAGAAGTTTACCATTAGGAGGAAGTGAAAGATTAGTTTTGTCATGGACACAAGGGGCTGTATCTTAACTAGTTTTGGGTTGCAAAGGCTAAAGAGACATATCCCTTATTCCACTCCCAAGAATTCTCTAAGCTATTGTCAGAGGAAAAAATCATGGGCATTAAATAAGCATGGATCATGAAGAAGGTCCTTTCAAAGGGTGATCAATTTAATGGAGCTACTCATTTGGCTTTTGGGCTACGTGGGGAGATCCTAAAACTCTAGAACAACCTAATGACAAAATGCCACATGTACTATGTATTTTTTGTAGCATATCTAAGGAGGTTTGCAAAGTTTCTAATGGTGAGGGAGGATGGGTAATGGGTAAGTCAAGATCAATCCCAACTCTCTAGGCCTTGGGTGAAACATGTTTTTCCCACCATGCAGGCTCAGAATCCACCAAAGGATGTCAAGGAGTTTCTATTTGTTACCACTAAGGAACTTAGTGGTAGGTGTTGTGCTTTCCTTGATAGCATGGGGATTGAGCCCTAGGTTGAGCATGGGAATCTTGAAAAGACTAAGAAATTACATGCTAAAGCTAAAGGTTTAGCTAGAGAAAAACTAAAGAGGTACATGGTTGAGGAAGCAACACTAGTGATTGAGCAACCTTCCAAGAGGAGGTCTATTCTTAGACTCAACCAAGCATGTACCATAGTTGTAGGCAAGTTTTAGTTTGTTTAATTTTTTTCAGTCATTTTTTGTTTTACATTTTTTATGTTTTTTGGTTATGCTATTATTTTGTTTTAGGAAAAGTGTGCTAAGTTATTTTACATTTTGTTCTTATTGTTCTTGTAGGCAAACAACAAGAATTCGCAACCTAAGTAGTAGCAACAAAGGTAGAGCAAAAATGCCTAGAGGAGGAGCTTTTGTAACGTCATGAAGATGAGGGATTATCCAATGTTGCATTGGATGGATTTGATGCCATATTTGACCCCTCATGGTTAGGTGAACCCCCTACTATCATTTCAAATAATACTCTAGGTATATATGCATTTTGTTTCATATGTTTGAGTTTTGTTGTTTTATGTCTAAGCTTGGTCTTAATCGTTAGTTAATTGTTATGCTTATGGTAGTTACTGAGCCTTTGCCTAATAATTCAATCTCCACATTTCACATGAAGCCATGGGTGAACACTCTTGATAAGAGGGAATTCATGCATGGGATGGCTGAAGACATGATCGATTGGTTGCAACAAATTACTCCTGATGTTCATAAGAACTTAGCTTATCTTGCACTTTTAGTTTTCTTCTATGATTTTTGTAGTTGTATTATTTTAGTTATCTTGTTTTTCATTATTTCTTGGTTATTTGATCATTTATTATTTTTTGATATGCCTTTTTGTATTATTTCCAATGTCTAAAATTAGAAGGAATCCTAGTCGCCTTGTTGAGATTGGTGCACTACCCATCTTGCCCTCGAATGTAGAGCATGTTTCATGAAATTTGTATGAAAGTGTCACTAAATGGACATCCAACTTTTCAATGAGTTCCTATGGGAATGAGTTGTAGTGTTGGAAAGGGAAACCAAGAAGCTGGTTGATCCAAATAGAGATTTCAAAGATCACAAGGAATTTAAGAAGGCCCAAGTGACCAATTTAAGTTCCTTATGAACTAAAGAGATCGAATGGGCATGGTACTAGAATGCCATTCATGGAAAGTTTGCCCTTGCTAGAGAGGTTACTGAGTAGAAACTAAAAATGGACTTATTGGTGTGTAAGACTAGGGATTGAAGAGACTATTGTGCCTAGATCCTAGAGTGGGGCTATGCACAATGAGACCACAAAAAGAAGTATAAGGTTGAACATGAAACCTATCTCAAGTGGTTGAAAGAGGAGTCCATCGAATAGCACAAGTTAGAGTTGTTCATGAAGGAGATTCAAGCAAAGAGTGTATTCAAACTATTTGAAGGCTCTCTAACAGTGGCTAATTTTCCATCATCTTAGGTCTCTACTACTTCTAGGGAGGTGACTACCACTATGTTTTCATGGAAGCCAACAACATTGACTGAGATCAATGAGAGTAGCATCCTGATAGGTATTAATCATGGGGAGGTTGACTAGGCCCACATGATCGAGGACCAAATCCTCCATCCTTTGAAGGTTGGCATTCAAAGACTCCCAGTAGAGGATGTTGTACCAAAGCCCTCCTATGTTTGCTTATTTTATTTTTTGGTTTGATGTGTTGATTATTGATTAATTGATTAGACACATGCTATTATGGTATAGGGACCAAGCAACACCAGTGACCCCAAGAGTGATGACATTGGAGATGTTGCTCAACCCCCTCTAGTTGCATCTTAGCACCTTTATTTGGCTATGTCTTTCGTTATTTCATTTGCTATTAATGTTGTTGTGGCTAGAGTTAGTCATGGATGTTTGAAAGATGGTTTATTATTTTATGTATTATTTAAAATTTTTTCACATGTGATAAACATTTAGACAATTATTATTTTTAAATTTAAATTTCATTTATATGCTTTGATCCTTAATGTTTTGATGCTTAATGTTTCACTCATGTTATGTGTTTTACATTTTTTTCATGTTATAAGGCTACGTTGGTTAAATCTTGCAGTCATAATGTCATAAACAATAAAATTGACTAGGTAGATATAATGTAAACTAGGTTGTAAATGGTAATAAGGGGTTTGCCAGTTTTAGGCCATGGTAAGTCCTATGATTTGAAAAGAAAAGTTTTTATCAATTTTTTATGTTTTAGAATTTCTATGAGTATTCAGGTTTTAACTTTTTAAGGTATTTTTATGTTTTATTTTCTAAAATAGACAAGGCATAAAGGTAAATGATAAACAAAAATAAACCAAAGTTAAAATAATGTAAAACCAAGTAAAGCAAAATGGTATATGAAAATAACGTTTCAACTAGGGTAAGAAGGCTATAGGAAAAGAAGGTTAAAGGTCATAGATGCAAGGGCAAGCAAATTGGTGGTGCACTTCAATTGTGCAATTATCTTCTAATCTTTGAAAGATTAGGGAAGATATATGATCTACTTTGCATAATTTTGTACTCTTTATTTTCTTCACTAACCATGTTGAAGGGGAGCTCCTCTCATGGTGCATCCATGGATCCATCATTATTGGTTTTGGCATCTTGTGCTTTATTAGGTTTCTTAACTTCATGGTTAGTAGTAGTAGTTTCTTCCTAAAACTCCACTTCAGATCCTTGTTCTATGTCAATGTTGTTGACAATCAAAGGAATCACACTATCACCATGGATGACTATCTCACCTCCCTTGTAAGGTAGGTGAATTTCTTGGTGGATGGATAGTTTTTCCATTACCACCAATTGTCTAGTCATAGCACAAACTTTTGTCCAGCCTTGTAGGACAATCTACAAAGGATGATCAATAGAGGTGAGCTGGTACTTGACATTGCAAATCTAGTCAGGCCTCAAAACTAGTCTATGAGGGTGTACAACAACCCTCTAAATGAAAATGATACTAGCTATGTCATAAACTCTATTAGCATTGATGACAACCTAGAACTAGTATAGTAGTCATTTGTTATCTAGGTGCCCTCTAGTAGTGCAAGGGTCCCCTCGACCCCCATGGGTTCAAGGCCTCCTTTCATCGTTAGAGTGCCACCTCAAGCACCCACAATGCCCTTCGTAGTTAGGGTCCCCCTGCAAGTTGCATCAACAATAGCGGTTTAGCCATCCTTCATTATTCAAGTGCCACAACATGCTAGCCCCTCACTTGCTTGAGACCCAATAGTGGCCAACGCATTGGTTCCTTCCTTTCCAAGCGACAACCTTGCTGGCAACACTAGCAAGCCCTCAAGGTGGAAACATAGGAGACCTAATGAGCATCTCGCAAACAAGATGGCTAGGCAACATCAAGACCAAAGAGTGCTAGGTCCACCAAAATCAGTTTTCATATCTATGATCCCTATGGTCAAAACAACTTAAGAGGCTACAATGAGCAAACCATCAAGGAGCACTGGGGCCCCTAAATAAACTAGGTAAACAAAGCCTAACTCACCTTTTTAAGAGATTTGTCTCTTAGGCCACATGAAAGAAGTCAAGGCCAGCAAAAACATAGCTAATGGCAAGGACTTTGTTGATGCATTAGCCCAAGTCAAACAAGCACTGAAGTAGAAGAACATAACATTAAGCCTGTATGATCTAATCCTGACTTCATCTACCCACGACAAAGCACTAGTGTGGATGTTAACCTCCATTCTTGTCATGGAGGACATCCCTGTAGATGAGAATGTCATCCATGTAGTGTTGTTGCCTCCTATGCCATTAGAATCGAGGGCCATGTCCCTGGCACAATGAGGCAATCAAGGTCAATCCCAAGCAAGGCAAGGTCATAACAGCTCCAATGTTTATCACCATACGTGTTAGGCAATGCAAGATTCATTGGGTGCATGTCAATGATGGGGTAGCAACAAATGTAATACCATACACCATTGTGGACAAGCTAGGCCTCACAAACCAAATCAATGGATCATGTTTCGTCGTCAACGGCATGTAACCATAGCTTTTATAAGAGGGGAGTAATTTCCTACCACTACTAAATTCATTGTCATAGAGGAAATTCCAAGCTTTAACTTAATATTAGGTAGACCTTGGTTGGCCTAATTATGAGCTATCTCCTCTCTGATTCATCAAGATATCCACCTCCCATACGAAGGTGGTGAAGTTATCATCCATGGTGATAACGCCACCCCCTTAGCCATCAACAATGTAGACATGGAGCAAGGGTTGGAGGTGGAGATTCCTGATGACACATTTGCAGAAAAGGACAAAACACATGAGGTAGACACACCTGAAAAAGCGATAGAAGCTAACAACCTCTTGGAGGATGCCCTTTGGGCAAAGTTACCCTTTGACATAGTAATCGAGGATCAAGGGGAATACCAAATAGTGCAATCTAGACCCTACATTCACCCTAACCCACATTGGATTAGGAAGTAATTCTATGACTAACATAATCCCTTAGTTCAAAATGCACTAGATGCCTACCTGCTATTCACTTCTACGCACCCTGCATTTTGCTTCCCACCAACGCTGCATTAGCATTGTAGCATATTATATGCATTTAGTTTAATTGCTTAGTTTACGCATCTACCTTGTCTATGCATGCGCTCTCTTAGTTTCCATTTCTGCAGTTATTACTTTAATGCATAAAAAACATAAAAAGGCATAAAAATCATAAAAGCCAAAATTACAAAAAAAGAGTTAGCAATACATGTGGCCTAGAATAGCCTTAAACTATCTCCATGGCCTGGAATGGCCTTAAACTAGTAATCCATGGCCTATAATGGCCCTAAACTATCATCGTGGTCCAAAATGGCTTTAAAATATCACTATCCATCACCATTGGCCTGAAATGGCTTAAACTAGCAATATGCAACCTAGAATGGCCTTAAACTATTGCCTCAAGCCAACAGGCCAAAAACTAGCATCAACCCTCCCACTATGACCTTAAACTACCATGGGGCCCATCAAGGCTTTAAACTAACAATAGACTCGCTATGGCTTGCAATGGCCTAGTATCGCTATGGCTTCCAATGGCCCAGACTCACATAAAATCATCATATAGAGATAAAAGTTCATACATTACACTTTGTAAATAATCATCTATAACAAATGTAATATGAATAGCAATACATAGCCTATAAATAGCATCATATAGCAAAATGTAGCAAAAACTTCAATGTAAGATACATTTGGGCATGTTCAACTAGTATCACCAAGTAGGGGTGGAGGTTTTGCTTCCTCTACCAAGTCACTAGGGCCTGCAACATCGCCTAGTACCTACCACAACCATTAACAAACATGCATAATTAGTAAGAAAGCATACATTACATGAGCTAAATAGAAACATAAAAACTAAAACTAAAAATAAAACTAAGTAGGTGTTAACCTAGGAGGGTCTCACATTGGTGAGTTCTAGAGGTAACTTTCCAAGGCCAACCTCTAAGTAGCAGAGGATCTCAAGCTTGGAAAGTTGCATCCAATCTTCCTAGCCAAAGTCCATGTGGGTGATCCCATGGAAAAGGTAGTAGAAGAGGCCTCTCCAAAGGGGGTGACGATCTGTCTCACAGGAGAGTCACTCATAATCGTACACTACATGAACAAGTCATACACCTACTTCTCATGTGTTGCCTCAAGAAACATCTCAAGGTAGCAATGTTCAATAGACTCTTCCTTGTACCATCACAAGTATGTGTCATGCTCATGCTTGTACTGATGCTTGTGGTTCTCCTACTATTGTCCCCACTAATAAACCTTCATGCTATAATTCTTCCAATCCTAGTTCTTCTAAGTGAGCAAATCCATCTGAAGCTGCTACTCTACCAGCTCCCACGTGATCTTGTTCTTATCTCTAAGAGTTGTCCAATACTTGGCATACTTAATCTTAGAGGTATGCTAGGTGCTATCCCTTGTGATCTAGCCGCTATGAAGTCATATTTGGATTGAAAATCCTTGATCTTCTCATCCTAGCTAGACACCCTCTCCTATAGTTTGTACACGTGTTTCCACAAGTGCTCATTAGAGTGCCTGCAGATCCGTAATGACTTTGCAAAGGAAAGTACGCACTTTTTAGATGTCTCATATATGTGACAAGGCACCTAATCAACTTCAGGAGAAAGGCCAGGCAGAGCATCTACCCTGGCCACCTTACTCAAATCCCATTATAGCTTAGGACATGTAGGCATACAACAACCAATCAATCTCAGCTGAAGACTAAGTAATGAGTAGGAGAGCATAAAGTAGAACAACACTGTATACATACCTAGCTCTAGGTATGCTTGTTACAAGTGGTCCACCATGTCCTCAACAATGCCTTTCATGGAGGCAAGTTTATCTGTCATCTCTACCCTTGGCTCCATGTAGTAGGTAGATGTAGGACCTTTGGTGAGAATATCTGATGTTGCAATACAATGATGTAATTAGCACACAACCCAACACAGCTTAAGATACTAGAGTAAGCAAGGGAAGACATATAGTAATAAAACTAAGTTACCTAGTAGGCCCTCAAATGTGAGTGCAGGGGTCTTACCTAGCTACATCCCATCAAATAACACATCAAAATCACTGTCGTCAAGGTGGAGCAACCCCTCCTCTTCCAACTACTAGAGAGCCTCTACCACCTCATGAAGCTCATCTTCCTAAGCATCCTAAGCATCCTCCTCCTTAGCCTGAGGGGAGGCCTCCTCCACTACCACCTTAGCAATTGCTCTCGCAACCCTCTCTTCTCTTTCTAGAACTAACACGCATACTCATAAGGCATAGTAACATTAGCAAGCTAACATTACAACATAAAAAATAAAATAACATAAAAAATATATGCATAAATACAACCAAAGCATCTAGCATCTACATATACTAACCTACAACATCTTCACGCAAATCTCGTAGCCTAATGCAAATCTTCTTGCTACTTGGCTTCATGATCTCAGGGGCAACTTCCTCTTGAGGATGCAGCCTCTTGATCTTCACCTTAGATGACCCCACTATCTCTACTATCTAGCAATCCATCTTGCTCACATCCATGGTGCCAACTAGAAGGCCCTCACCCACACTATCACATGAATAATGTGAGTGTCCCATAGGAACTTTGTTCATTACTGATAACGACTCATTAATCTCCTCTAGGGGGTCCTACGTGCATGTGGTTGAAAATAGATGTTTAATCCATGGCTGGGACAACTACTCATAGTCTTGCACAACCCATAATCCATCATCTTGCATAACCAAAAGCTCTGCAAACCTTCATAGGTATCCTACAAAAAATGCAAAGTGGACATGGGACCTCACCTAGAGGTTGAATCGAAGCCAGGAAATCTCCGCATGTAGACCAATGGCTATATATGCAGCCCAATTAAAATTTTTACCCTCTAGCAACACCTCTTTTATCACCCATCCTATTCCACCCCTATGATTTTTCTTTGGAAAAGCATCTTTGGAAAGGCACGAGAGCAGAACAGAGGGTAGAGCTCTCACACCTTAGCCACCTACACATCCTTAATCAGTATGCCTTTGTGGGATCAAGTGGCCTCCAACCAGTCCTCAATCTCCTCTCTACAATCCACCTCCCTACTAGACTTATCAACAATCATCATGTCATCAACAAGAATGCCAACGAGATTAGCAAATAAGGCCTCACTAAGGTCCAGCACTACCATAACACTGTGCACTTGGGTGACAAACCTCCTAACATCACTACTAATGGAGTTGATAATGATAATCATTTCCACCACTAGGATGCTGAAGCTAAGGACCAAGAACAAGTCCATTAACTCAACACACGTGAGTTGAGCTGTCAATGCCTCTGATACTTTGTGGCATAGCCAATGATCCACATCCTCCATGTCACCATATTTCATGATGAGGATGGCCTCTGTGCAACCCATGGTGACCACCATCACCTTGGCTGAGGAAACCATCACTATAATACAAAGCAAAGCAATATTAGCATTTCATCATGTGAATAGGATGAACTAAAGGGAATATGCAACCACACGAGCCAAAACATAGATACATACATGGCACAAAATGGATATGAGATGGGGGTGCTACAAAAACCTCGTTAGAGTTAATCTCACCAATGGCCCACTCCTCATCTAACTAGTCATGGGTCCTACATCACTCATACACTTTCCAGTGATGGGAGATATAGGTCTCCAAATCACATCCCACCTACTCAATTATGGCTATCCAAACATTCATGCTAGACAAGAAAACATCCAAGGCAGTGTGCATTAAGGATAGAGCATCTAGATCATCATGTAGGCCATCTTCATCAACTCTAAACTTGGAAATCAAACATAGAGCCATTAGCCATTTAACAAGAGCAAGTATTAAAAAGCACTACATAATCCATAGAAGCACTTACCCTCTGACATAGTAGACAATTCCAAATGGGTTCTAGAACAGAGTTTGCAACCGCTACATGAAAAAAAGGGTGTTGCTTTTGTTATAACAAGCAAGCCTCATCATGCGTCATACTCTGGATAACCATCAAACATCCTTAGGACCTCTACATAAACTTCCTGCCCCATCAATGTTGGTAATGAACTTGTCTAAGATGAACTTCAAAATGCTCTAGTTAGCCCCAAGTAGCAACATCTCGGTGATAGTGCTAGCAGCCTCAACTACCAACTGTGACCACATGATGACACTAAACTATTACAACAGGCACTCTAAGAGCTCTTGGGCTCCTAGCTGGACCCACTCCACCTAATGATCCACCTACATATTTGGCATGGGGATGTTGGGGATAGGTTCATTCATGCAACACAGGATGCCTAGGAGCTCAACCATGATCTTAATGGGTTTCAACAACACCCTACAATCACCAAGTAATAGACAAAGCATTAGTATGCATAAATAGATGAAAATTATAGCATTAAATTACTAACACAAATTAGAAAGATATAATAAAAAATTAGCAAAAATTCCAAATTTTGGCAATACACCCTAGGGCCCCATGGCTGTAGAACATCGATTAACTTATTCAATGTGCTTGGCACTCATTGTGGTATAGCACATCTTGCAAGATTAATACTACATTTTTTTGTAGATTTTGCACTACATTTTGCAAGTTTAGCACCATTCGTAGTTAGCAAAATTTTTCCAACTTTGGGACTACCCCCCAACTATGCTCCAGAGCATGGAGAGCGTAGTCTCATGAGGAGTATAGTCGCAAAAGCAGATTTTGACTAATGCCTGGCAGTAGTTACTCTCCATGCATGGAGAGCGTAGTCCTAGTTATGGTTGTGAAGAGTGTAGTCTCAAACAATAGAACACAAAAAGGGAGGCACTATGTGTAATGTTAGCTATAGCTCCCTAGGGTTGCGCTGCGATGCACAATGGTGGCCATGGCCCTTCCAGGCATATCACGGCACACAGTGCATAGGACTCCAAGCCTTGCGCCACCTTTAATAAAAGAACCAAAGCATAGGGATAGACCCCCACCTTACTCCCTACCCCTAGAGTAGGTTGTCCTTGGCCACTACCAAAACCCTAACATCCTCTGTAGCCATGCCATGTGGAGCCCAATGGTGGTTGTGGTCCTTGCGACAGCACCTTAGCATGCAACGCACGTAGCCTCGAACCCTGAGCCCCCAGAATCATCTTTCTTTCCTTTTTTAAAAAAGACAAAAAAGAGTAAAGATGAACAATGTACATTGGCAGCTATGAGTCCTTGGGGTAGTGTCGCAGTGTGCAATCGTATTCATGGCCCCTATAGCCACGCTGTAGGACATGATGCACAGGCCCAGCCTATGTGTGCCCTAGCCCATGTGTGCCTCAATTCATGTGTAGCCCTAGCCCACATGCAACCCTAGGTCCTACATTACCTAGAATAGCCAAAAAAATCCTCCCCACTATCATGTCCTCCCCATCACCACGGTACACCAAAAATGATGCACAGTAGCAATGACCACTACTATGGCAAGGCACCATGGTAGGATGCACAATCTTATGCTCCTAGCAAACCCTGCGATGGAATAAAGAGAAAAAAATGGAGTAAAAGTGGAAGAGCATAGTTAGTACCTAGTTGATGCTGACAACCTCCTCTCATCCACATGTGCCTATGGCAAGCATCTCAGTGTTCTCTCCCCCTTAGCAACAATCACTAGCCCTAGGTGAGTGCGTGTGCTCTAATGCATCATCTTCCCTAGGACTATGCTCTCCACTGATGGTAAAGGCAAAAGCAACAACAAGACTACACTCTCAACATCATGGTGAAATGGAAAAAATGACAAGTTACCATGGTAAAACCATGCCTATATACCCTTCTAGGATCATTTAATGATCCACCTACCTAGGACTACACTTGCCACTAAACATCCAATGGAGAGCATAGTTGGGTGAGAGTGTAGTTAACCATACTTAGCCCAAAACCATGATTTTTTGCTACCCTACAAGTGTGTAATTCAATTCCACTCCCAAGCATGACTGACCCTCCCCAGAACAACATGTTTGACACATATGTGGCCTTTTGAGGCCTAAAACTGGTGCAAACATGTTTACCTCCCATAGCAATCTGCAAGCATACTTAAGTAAATTTCATTACATTGCTTTTCTCATTTGTGTTTGTCAAAAAATTGCCACTAGATGTTTTTCTAGATAATTTTTTACAGGAACATGACATGGCTATGCACAAGCATATTTTCTCATCTTTAATCCTCACAGGGCTTCATGGCGATATTAAGTGATGCATTGACCCTCATTGCCAAGACCTCAAGCCTACCACCTATAACAAGTACATAGCTTCCATAGAAGCACTACTAGAGTAGCTTAACCATCTAGTTAAGGCTCTTAACCTAGAGGTAGGGGATGTCACAGAAGATCCCCTTCTCAAGAACCCTATCGCAATGCACAATGGTAAGGCATGAACACTAAAACTAAGTTCCTCGCTAGAGCCCCAACATACTCAAGACATCATCAAGGTCACATAGCACCAAGGGAAATGCAACAAAAATCAAACAGCTAGGAAACTATTGGCCTTACATGGAGAGTAATTATGTCTAGAAAGTCAAAACATGCAATACTTGTTAGTGGCATGACAACTTAATGCACATGCCACCAATTGAATTACATAAAATGCAAATCACATGGTCATTTTAATGCTAAGGCTTGGACATTATCAGATCCATAACGCCTAAGTCCTCCACAGGGCATAGCTTCATAATAACTACAATGGAATATTTTACCTAGTGAGTTGAAGCTATTCCCCTTAGGAAGATGACATCGTAGCAGGTTTGCAAGTTTGTGTTGGACAACACAGTGATCCGTTTTGGTTTTCCCATGACCATAGTAATAGACAACAAACCATAGTTTAGCAACACTAAAACCAAAGCCTTTTGTGAGCACTTTAGAATGAAGCACTTCTTTTCATTACCATACTACCCTTAGGCAAATGGCAAGTGGAGGCCTCCAACAAGGTTATCATCAACCTCTTCAAGAAGATGCTAAGAAACAGCAAACAATGATGGCATGAGCAACTAGCCTACGCACTTTGGGCCTACCACACTATGCATTGAATAGCAATAGGTATGACACCTTATAAACTCATTTACTAATCTGAAGTAGTCTTTCTACTTGAATTATAGATCCCATCACTTCGAGTAATCCTCTTGGACTTCATTGACAAAGGTCAGAACAACAAGTTGAGAATCGTAGATCTTGACTTAATAGACGAGAAGCACATGCGTACACTTGATTGCATCAAGTGGTACCAAGAAACGTAATGGCAAAAGCATCATCACAACTAGCATCAGCACTAGATAAAGAAAGGATACTTAGTACTCAAGGCCATTAGCAAACTTGCAAAAAAATTCTCAACCAACTAGGAAGGGCCTTTCTTGGTCACCAAGGCCTATGACAATGGAGCATTCAAACTTGTTGATCATGACAAAAACAAGTTTGCCAATCCAGTGAACCATTCACACTTGAAGCCATACTATATCTAGGATGTAGCACTACACATCAATGAAACAAGATAAACAGTCATTCATTATGATGTTAAACTAGCACAGCAATCTACTATGACTATAAACTAGCATAGAGTGTCTGCTACAATGCTAAACTAGCATAGTAGTCTACTATGAATAGAAACTAGCACAGAGCATCTACTATGATGCTAAACTGGCACAAAAAATCTATTATGACTATAAAATCACCCAGCAATTTGCTATAATTATAAACTGGCATAAGTAGTTGAAACACCATAAATTTCAGGATTCTCATGATTCAACAATCCCAAAACTAGGGCAAGGGTCCCCACAAGCATGATGTCATGTTGGACTATGCAGACAACGCCCTCTGTGGCACAGTCAACATGGCATCCAGTCACAAGGCCAGTTTGCATGAAAGAGGCACTAGGGGTAGATCGTATAGTTTGGCAAATTTTCTATCTCCCGGGTTGACAGGCTTGCTACACCCTCTAGCTTGCCCAGCTTGACACTTGGCCCAGCTAATGGTCTACCAAAGGACCAGGCTAGGAGCTACCGAAAGTGTTTAAGATGAACAAAATAGTTCGGCAAGTTTTCTAACTGCAGGAGTCTGCTATGCTATGCTATGATGCACAACGTAGCATGCCTTGGGGAGACTAATTGCACCCAAAGGATGTAGATTGACAACAACTCAGCCCTCTAGGATATCTGCCCCACTTCATCTATGATGCATGAGCAACGTGACATAGCAAAAATGTGGTAAATTTTATCATAGATCCTCTTTACTTAAGTTCTATGCTATGCTATGCTACACATCATAGCAAGGATACACTTTCACGACACTCCTACTCAAATGGCTCTAATGGAGTAGGCACATTTGCCCATGTTTCAACTGACGAATAGGTTTGCTCTGCTAACACGCCAAGACATGACTGACATCCCATGACAAAACTTCTATAAGATTAAGTCAAAATCCAAGCCAACCTAGGTGCTACACTATGTAGCGTAGCACAACATAGCGAGCACAAAACGTACAAAGGCCCTCTGCCAAGTGGTTCCAGAAGAGGATTGCACTTGGTCACACTTTGGCCTCTAAGACTGACTGTCCCACTTTGCCCTTAGGCCTCAAGCAAAGTTTCTTGACAAAGCATTGCAAAATTAGATGAGGATGTAGGTCGCAATGTCTGCTACGCTATGCTATGCTACATAGTGTAGCATAGCATAGCAAGGATGTAAAACACCAAAGTGTCCTAAGGAAGAACTCAGTAGATCCCAAGACCTTTCAACATGAAAGAAAGGGTTGTAGCTGCTTACCTAGCCAGGCCTTAGATAGGTATTTTTAGCTTTTAGGCAAGATATCTTCCAAGACCGACAGCTATGCCTCACTACACTATGTAGTGTAGCACCGTGTAGCATGCGAGTGTTGATGTTACGCCAATACGCTAGGTAGCATAAATAGCATAACATTCACGTGGGAGCCCTAAGACATCTTTAGTTAGCTCCAAAATTTGTTAGCAATGATTACTCTTGTCCTGGCATCTCTTCAACAGATAAAATTAGCAAGTTTGCCTTATTTTGCACCCCCTAACTATTCCCAAAGTTGTCCCTACACTTGACCCTGCTTGCAAGAGTAAGGAAGACGTAGTCCTAGAGCACAGGCTCCACTTTGCATTCACTGTTGGTAGTTTTCTTTGTAACAAATATGGTAGCTCACCGGACCTTGGCACATGCAGCATGAATAGTATGGTCACATCATAGTAGTTTTCACACCCAGCATCACACAACAGCACAACATAGTCATGTTTACACTTTGTGGGACCCAAGACATGTGGCATCCAAACCATGTTTTTCTCCTACTCCTAGCCCTATAAAAACCTTGAAAAATAATGTTTAAAGGGGTTGGCTTTTTTGCATGATTGCCTTTTGGACTCATCATTCCTATGGTTGGCTTCTAGCATTTTTAGCATGGTTGGCTTTTGAGCATGTCTGGCATTCTGGCATTTTGGCTTCTTGGCAATTAGTCTTGGTAAGTAGAAGGACCCTATTAGCAAGTTGCTGATAGTAGTTCAAGGAGTTGTGACCATACCACTTCATCGCAAGCTATGCTTGTCCCCACTACCATCTATTATACACCCCCTTCACTCAAGCAAAGATTAGATCCCCCGATCATGGGGTAGTGCACTTTCTCACCCAAATCTACATCATTTTGTTTTGTTATTTTCATGTTTTGCATTATTCTCAATTGATTCACATTTGCTGCTTATTGCTCAACGTGCATATAACACCTTTAAAACCAACATTTACAAAAGGTTACTATACATCGGTTAAGTCCCTTTTTGATCAGCCAGACCATTCAGGGCACCTCGCATCTATTTACATCCAGCACGACCCTTGCATGGATTCGAGGTTAGGCTGTACACCCAGTGACCTCTCGATGTTCCGGCCACCAATGTTTTTGATCGCTACAGTAGTCCACCATGACTTTAAACTAGTCTGCCATGACTCTAAAGTGGCATAGCGTGTTCACTAAGATATTAAACTAGCATAAAGTAGTTCACTAGGACTATAAAATAGCATAGCACAGTTTGCCAAGATCTTAAATTAGGCCTAATAGTCTGCTAGGACTTTAAACCAATAAATCCATGGTCTACCAATACCTTAGACTGGGTTCACAATCAGTTAGCAATAACTCTTACGCTTCTTCTACATCAAGCGAGCGATCACACTACCAACCTGCACAACTTGTGTAGCTGATATGGCCTCCTACATTTTGTCACTTGTAGTCCACTTTCGCTTATCTATTTTGTGGTTTTCTTACCTTCTTGGAGTTGTGTTTGTAGGATGAAGTTTTAAGTAATCGTGGAAAAGCACATCTCGTTGCGGCAAAAAGTCACCACATCACTTTAATGTGTCTAATTGGAATAGCTAAACCTCTCAAGAGTGTAAATCCCTACTATCCCATTATAGCCTACTCACATCCACTCTTATATCCTGATACTCTTTCATTCCTTACATACAAAAGATTGCAAACTCTTTAACATTCATGTGCTATGACCATATGGCATCCTCTTCAAGTCAAACCACAGAACCCAAGGAGGATGTAACACAAGTTTTCCCACGAAAAGCCTCTATTGGCCAATCAAATCCTAGGTGGATGTAACACAAGTCATCCCATGGAGGAAACACTGATCATACAGATGCGATGCAATTTCGCAAACACCAAAGCAAAGCCCATCTAGTGACATGCAACCCACTTAATGGAAAGCACCCCACACCAAGCATTTAGCAATGTGCAGAGCCCAAAGTAGGTTCATCCTATAGCAATGAGTAAAAATAAAAAAGAGAAAAGAAACAAAAGGAGCAAAATGGAAAGAGCACATCCCCAAGCAACCCAAAAGCACTACAATTTCACAACAAGTTCAGCCCTAAATCCACATCAACCCTTCCACAAGCATTCTAATAGAAGGTCAATGTTTTTAAGGGCAAGCCACTCTGATGCCATGGTCACTATCAATCATGAAGTCCTTGCATTATAACATCCTATTTACACTTCGTCTTTTCTTTTACCCTCAACACATCACCTACACCTTTTATTCCCACCTCCCACTTGCCATCTAGCATACCACTCTCCACAACACTCTTGACCATGGTGCAGTGACATCCGACCATGCATTGAAGAGTGATGTTGATGGCAAGCTTGATGTGGTATTTTGTTGTTCTTTGTTGATGTCCCTTACGCCACTCCTCTAAACATCAACAAAAAGGGGCCTCCTAGCTACAAATTTTGGCTAATTTTTAAGACTATGCTCTCCCCTAGTGGAGAGCATAGTTAGCCTATTGTGGAGAGTATAGTCAGCATGGAAGGCCAATTTTTACAATTTTTTTCTAAGTATTGAGACTATGCTCTTTCCTAGTGGAGAGCATTATCAACCTCTCATGTAGAGCGTAGTCAGCATGAAAGGCCAATTTTCACAAATTTTTCTAAATGCTGAGACTACACTCTTTCCCAGATGAGAGTGTAGCTAGCCTCTTATGAAGAGCACAGTCAACATGAAGGAAAATTTTGCAATTTTCTCTAAGTGTCAACATAAAGCCAATTGCAAAAAAAATTTCTAAGTGATGGGACTCTGCTCTCCACTGCCCCAAAGCGTAGTCAGTGTCCAATGGAGAGCATAGTCAACAAAGGGATTGATTTTCAAAAATTTCAACAAGTCTCAGGACTATGCTCACCCCCAGTGGGGAGCGTAGTTAGCCTCCTGTGGGGAGCATAGTCTGCAAGAAACTCATTTTTCAAAAACTTCCTCAACATTGGGACTACACTCTCCCCCAACCCAAAGTGTAGTCAACCTTTAGTGGAGAGCATAGTTAGCCAGAATAGTCTCTAATGGCCTCCACAGCACAGCAACAGCACCTAGCTCAACTCTAGGATATATTCAACTTAGCTTCAGCAAGCGTAGTTAGCAAGATACTTCCTTTTTGTATCCCCTTTTCCCTAAAATTATAACTATGCTCAACCCCACGTGAGATAGTGGAGAGAGTAGTCCCACAGAGCATAGTCTCTAGCTTTCATTTTTGAAGATTGCAAATACCTTACAGCCCCTTTGACACACACATGCATCTAGTAGCATAGTCATAGTCTTACAATCTGGCAGAGCACAAAAAAGCACATCACCACTAGCCCAGTACAGAGCATAGTCCCAACTATCCCCTCTACCACATGATAGCCATCTTGCATTTTCTACTAATCCTAGGCCTATAAATACTTGCATCCACAAAGTTTTTAGGATTGGTAAATTGGAAAATCAAAGACTTGGCAAACCTAGGGAGTCCTTGGGGGAGAACCAAAGGCATATTGATGAAGTTGCAGACCATCGTAGTTCACTAGAACACCATAGCCAATGGTACATCATAATGGCCAACCTGACAAACGTAGACACCTTGATGGAATTTCAGTCATCATGGCCAAACACCCTAAGACTATGACTACACTATCCACTATGCCTATTGTACACCATGTACCTTCTAATCCCTTTTGGTGTTAACTACGCTCATTCCCATTTGGGGTGATGTTTCATTTCTCTCTCTCTTTCTTTTTATTTTCTTGCACTTTACGTACATCTTTCATTATTTTACCTCATATTCATGCCTAAAACTACACTTGGGTAGCAGTCTACACACGTTAACACCATCCACTTTGTCAAAAGTCTTAACTACTTTTGACCCCACTGACACCGTTAACACCATTGACACTACTTGAAAACTTAGCACCATTTTACATTAGCATTGTCACTAACCCCATTCCACCCTTGTTGCATCCAGTAAGTCCTTGTTTGATTAACAAGACCATTCAGGGTGCCCCATCTCCACCTCCAATAGGCCCTCATGCAAACTTGGGGCTAGGCTATGCACCCATAGACCTCAGTGTTCCAACCACTGACATTTTTGATCCTTACAATTAACTATTTTGAGACCCATAAAAAGGGCCATAGAAGCTAAAGATTACCAACATACTTGATTTCTTCAACTTGTCGATATCCAAAACCCAAAGAATAAATTGGAGAGAAATGGAGGCCCAAGTCAATGACCAGATGAATGCCCTTCAAGATCAAATTAATGAGCTCAAGGATGTTCAAGAAGAGCTTCATTAGTCAAATCAAGGCTTTGGAACAAAGATGCAAAATATGTCTAAGAAAATTAGGAAATTATCTTAGAGTTTAGAGGATAAATGGTCAGACATGTAAGGAAAGATGGATTCATTTGTAAACTCCATCAAGTAATTAACTGATCATCTCACTTAGCCTTTAAATCCTAATCATGTTCCACCTAGGGTTCAACATCAAGATCAAGATCAACTTCCACCTAGGGATCCACACCAAAAACAACCCCACCTACTAGTGGATAGGATACTGAAATCCCTCCTTTAGGCCATAGAGTAAAAACAAAAGGTGAGGGATATGGGAACTAGCTTAATCCACCTAGAGAATCATTGATACAAGTTCATGCTATGAAAGTAAAATTAGATGATTATGATGGAGCCCCTAGATCTAGTTCCAAGGTAAAGGATTGGCTTAATACAATGAAAAACTACTTCAATATGTTGAATTTGTCAAGCCAGGAACATTTAGAAGTTATCTCCTTGTATTTAAGAGGACTTGCGATAACATGGTGGAATGGACTGAGATCTCAAGGTTTGATTACAAATTGGCTTAATTTTTGTCAAGATCTTAAACAAAAATTTACACTCAATTCTTTCCTCAAAGAGTGCAAAATGAGATTTGATTTCTTAAGATTGGGAAGGCCATCTGTAGAGGATTACTATAAAGAATTTTGTGATCTTTCTCAATATGTAAGTCACTAGGATGAGGGAGAATTAGCTTCAAAATTCATTGGTGGACTAAATGCTCAACTATGTCCCCAAACAATAGCTCATAATCCTCAAACCATTGATGAAGCATATAGAATTGCTAAGGATTATGAGGAATTGAATCAACTATAAGCTACCCTTTGACAAGCAACTCTTCGACAAAATACCTTTCCACAACCAACGGCAAAGGAAACACCAACCAAAAGAGCTTGATTAGGATCAAGATTTTTTGTTTGTGGTGATGATCATTTGAAAGGAGATTGTCCAAAATTGCAAAAAGAAGTACAAAGGACCAACCAAATCAGAAATAAAAAAACCCAACCAAAACATGAATAAAGGAAAAATTCCAGCCACCACCATAGCTATGAAGAAGATAACTACATCAACTAAATCAAGTTTGCATAAATTTCAATTTGCTTTACTAATTTTTGAAGGTTCAATTAGAGGTTAAAAAATTAAATTTTTGATTGATAGTGTTGCCAGTTTTTACTTTATTTCTCCAAAGTTAATTAATTTATTGAAATTAATTTTACCCTCCAATAACACTATTATGATAGAACTAGCAAATGGAACAACCATGAGTAAGCATACTAGGTATGAAGAAATTAACTTTACTTTGTAAAATATACCTTTCATTGATGAATTCTTTGAATTTGAACTAGGCAATGTTGATGCAATTTTAGGAATGTCTTTCTTGCAAACATTTAATATTATTGCTTACTTTGAAGCTCATATTTTCAAAGTCCCAACCATTGATAGAGTCAGGGTTCTAAGGGGAATAGGAACAGCAAGGCAAATTCATATGATAACAATTAAGCAAGCCAAAAGATTAGACAAAAAAGATGCTACGATGTTGGTTGTCAAAGTAACCCAACCTCAGAGATCTTTAGGTACTAAGATTCCAAAAGAACTCAAGGCATATAAAGATTTAGTATTTGGTGAAACCACAAAACTATCTCCAAAAAGAACCGTTGAGCATGCTATTGATATTTTTCTTGATATACAACTAGTTTCAAAAGCCCCTTATAGATTTTCTACTTTTGAATTAAGAGAATTGAAAGTACAATTAGACCAATTATTGGACGAAGGAAAAATTTGACCTAGCATATCACCTTGGGGGGGCACTAGTCTTATTCATTAAAAAGAAAGATGGTATGCTAAGATTATGCATCGATTATAGAGCATTGAATAAAGTGATGATTAAAAATACTTATCCTTTGCCTAGGATCGATGATTTGTTTGATCAACTTACGGATGCATGTTATTTTTTAAAGATTGATTTAAAATTAGGTTATCACCAAATAAGGATCAAGGAGAAAGATATTGAAAACACTGCTTTCAAAACTAGGTATCGATTATATGAATTTGTTGTGAGGCTGTTTGGATTAACTAATGCACCTAGAACATTCATAGAATTACTGAATAATATTTTTCGTGAATATCTTGATCAATTTTTTATAGTATTTAGGGATGATACAATTGTTTTTTCTAAGTCAAGAGAAGAACATGTTAGACATTTAAAAATTACAATGGAAATTCTTAAAGAGAATCAGTTAAAAGCTAAATTGAGTAAATGTGAACGCTTTAAAGAAGAAGTTTCATACTTGGGTCATATAGTTTCTAAGAAAGGATTACAAGTAGATCTAGTAAAAATTAGTGTGATCCAAGACTAGCCTAAATTAAAAGATGTTACAGTAATTCACAACTTCTTGGGTTTAGTTGGTTTTTATTGACATTTCATTAAAGATTATTCTACCTTGGTAGCCCCATTAACTAACCTTTTGTAGGAGAAATGTGTGTTTAAGTTTGATGAAAAATGAAGGGAAGCTTTCCTTAGAATAAAGATGCTACTCAGAACAACACCTATTTTGAGAATTTCATATGAAGAATTACCATTTGAAGTATCCACAAATGCATATGGAATAGGAATCAGTGCAATTCTTTCACAAGAAGATAAAGTGGTATGTTATGAATCTCGTAAATTATGAGATGAGGTAAATTACTCAACCCATGATTTAGAATTGTTAGCAATTGTTCATGCTTTGAAAGTTTGGAGACATTATCTTTGTGGAAAAAGGTTTGTACTAAAAACAAATCATAAAAGTTTAGAATATTTGTAGAGATAGCCTATTTTGAATACTTGTCAAAGGATATGGGTAGAATTATTGGCTAAATATGATTTTAAAATTAAATATATTCCTAGTAAGAAAAATGTGGCAATCAATGCCCTTAGTCAAATGTGGAACTTAATGATAGGTGTGGTAACAACCCCTATGGAAGAAGAAATCAAGGAACAAATAAAAGAAGATCCTTATTTTAAGAAGATTTTAACTAATATTTCCTTTGAGCCTCAATATCAACTTACCTCTAATGGTTTATTAATGAAAGGATAGAGAGTGTGCATACCATAAGGAAATTGGAGACTAAGGTTGTTGTGTGAAGCACATGAAGTACCATACACAAGACACTCGAGTTATATTAAGACTTATATGATGATACACAAATCTTATTTTTGGCCTAGAATGAAGAATGATGTGTCTTCATACATTAAAGATTATCCAACATGCTAAACAATAAATGCTAAATAGAGAAAACCCAGTGGGTTATTACAACCTATGGAAGTCCCAACCTAGAAATGGGAAGATGTCACCATGGATTTCATTGTGGGATTGCCAATAACCAAAAATGAAAATGACTCAATTTTGGTAGTGATTGATCATCTATCAAAGATGGTACATTTTATAGCTTTGAAATCTATAAACACAACAGAAGCAGTAGCCCAAAAATTCATACGTGAAGTATTTTGATTGCATGTTGTCCAAAATATATCACCTTGAATAAAAATCCCCAAATTCATATCTGAGTTCTTTAAAAATTTCATCATAGAGATTGGAACCCAATTGAAATTTAGTACAACTTACCATCCTGAGACTAATGGGCAAACCAAACATGTGAATAAAATATTAGAAGATATTCTACAAAGCGATGTTGGGAGTAGACCAAAAACATGGGAGAATTATTTGCACCTGGTATAATTTTCATATAATAACAATTATCAAGGTTCCATACATCGAACACCATTTGAAGTAGTGTATAGACATAATTGTTGTATACCACTAACCTGGGCGGATCTAACCTTAAGAACAGAATGGAAGAAAAAAGAAATGAAAATAATGGAAAAAATTATCATAGGAGTTAAACAAGATTTACAAGCTTCCCAGGATAAATATAAAGGATATGCATATCAACATCGACTTAAAAAAGAATTCCAGGTAGGAGATCAAGTACTACTGAGAGTAAAACCTACCATAAGTTCTCTTAAACTTGGAAAATATACTAAATTGGCATCCATATTTTGTGGACCCTTTGAAATCTCTGAAAGAATTAATGAAGTAGCATATCAATTAAATCTTTTAGAAACCTTAAAAATTCATCCAGTTTTCCATGTAAGCTTGCTAAAGAAATTTCATGAAAATGATGTACCATATGTGCTAGACTGGAATACTTTGCCATTGTGATCGAATAGCAGCTTTAAAGTTAGACCCATTGTAATTAAGAACCAATGAATTATGAAATTATGAAATAAAACTATCAACTAAGTACTTGTTCAATGGTCAAATTTTGATTAGTAGACTTAGGAAAATATAGAGTTTATTTTTAATACTTACCCCCAACTTTTTGATCATAATGATATTGAATGATAAATTTTATTTATTATGGATGTAATAAATTATGTTTTATAGTTTCTGATCTTCTATTTGTATAGATGATAATGACGAAAATAAAGCAACTGAAGCAAAGGAACATAATGATAAAGCAACAACTAAGTAGCTAGATATAGAGGAAGCACTCAAGGATGAGCTAGATGTCTAAGGGGGGTAGATTGTAATGTCTCATCCTTTATTAAGGATGGAAACAATTGTAACAATGTAATTAACCTTAAAATAAATGGACCCCCNGGAAACAATTGTAACAATGTAATTAACCTTAAAATAAATGGACCCCTCATTATGAGGAGTTACAATTATTCATGTATCCCTTGGGAAATGGTTTGACCTATGTCATTTAAAGCTAGGTTTAGAGGTTGTGCTGGCATGGAGTTGTGGAGCTAGAATAAGCAAGTGATAAGAGTTGAGTGAAGTGAGAAAAGAAGGAATTAATCACCCCTTTGGTAGGATAGCCTAATTGTGGCGGTGGTGCCAGATTGCCTCTAAGGCTTAAGTAACATAGGAAGATAACCCAAAGGGCACTACAGTACTCTCTTCTATTAATAAATTTTTTTGTTTTCCTCTTTTTATTTCAAACTACCAATTATTTAGTTACCAATTAATTAATTTATTAAGTATTATGATGGTTCCATTATATTATCTAAGAAAATAATGAAAGCAATAAATTAAGCAATAGTATTTTTATGACATTCAGGAACAGGATGTCACCCCAACTTCATACTCAATTATAGGATTGAGCTATGTTTGTAACAACATAATTGCTTAGTAACTTTAGAACTACAGAAGTTTAATGCTTAACCATAATGCAATGTTAATTGGAAATGGAATGGAAGAAGGCCATATGTGATGCATCTACCACTAATGTTAAGATTTATGTCTTACAAAAAACATGACTATGATATAGGAAGATAACAAGGGAGTAGCAATGGAGAACCAAAGGCTAATACAAGTAGCATAGGAAAAGGAACAACTTGAGATTAAGTTAAGCCACCTTTGAGAGGAAATTTTTAAGGTAGATACAAATATTAAGAGGTTAGCAAGGAAACATTGGAACTTATCCATGATAGAAATCCATGCATTATAGCATATATCCATAGTTAAAATTGGAACCTGAAACAATGATGCTTGTAACCAGGATATGTTTAAAAGATATTATAGAAAGTAGGAGAGCTTCTAAAAGGAGATTAATTAGAAAACATTATGAAAACTAAGGTCCATATTAATGCTACATTACAACAAACTATAGATCCTACCTAAAGAAGTATTCCTGATGAAATCTCTATAGTCCATGAAGCAGAAATCAAGTTGTATATGTACTTCCCTACTTCTCTCTTCTTTTTCCATTTTATGTCTCATGCATGGGCCTACTCCATTTTCTCCTTCACTATTTTAAATGTAGTTTTGAATTTTTCATCCACTAAATTCTACATTTTTCCATGTTTACTATAATGTTTAAAACTACTTCTTGAATTGGTAAAGTCTTTTTCTGGATCACCTCCTCCATGGGACCTTCTTCCTTCCTTCTATTAAAAGCACATACATTCCTTTTATGAATCAATGGATTTATGTTATATTCTTGTGTGCTTTTCCTCTTATTTAACACTTCCTCATCTTTTACAACCTAATTAATCAACCTTTAGATCCAATGAACCTTCATTTCTAAGCATCTCCCTTAAGTATAAACTCCAAGAGTCTCTCTTATTTTATTTGTGAGTCCATCTATGGTGTGCTCTAACTACTCGCTTTGAGAAAATCCTTGTCCAAGACACCTATGTAAGAAGAAATAATATCTATCAAGGACTGCATCAAGGAATTCATGATTATCATGTTTTCATGCTTAAGTTTTATTTCTCAAGTTGGATAATTTGGAGTATATTTAATACTACTTATTGAACAACTCCAATACCGTACTCAATATTTTGATATATTTTGATTCTAGGGATTGGTACTAGCTCTCTACTTCTTTGATAAGTATTCAATGAAATAGCTTGAGCTTCTACTAATCATTTTCAATATTTTTCAAGGCACGAACATTATTAAATGCTTACAAGTAATATTTTTGATTAGCATTAAAGTCTCCTTCAAACTTAGGGATCTCATTCATGTTTAGCTATTTGATTTGGTAGACCCTTTAATGTCTATTTGGAATGTAGATAATATTCCTTATGTTAATCATGCTTCTTGTCGTTAGAATAGGTTCATCATAATCACCACACTTATCACGGTTTATCGTATAATCATGGCCTTTTTATGTTATTTCCTATGCCTTCTTTCATTCAGGTATCCTCTATCTTATTCTTTGTCTCTATCTCATCTATCATCCTTTCCTCCATCTTGGTTATGATCTCTTTTGCCATCTCCACTAGATTATCTATCATTGCTCCTTCTTCCTATTTCATGCTCATCCTTGTCAAACAAAGGATGAGGATGATGGAAAACTAGGAAAATCATGCAAGCTTGTTCTTCTTCCATGATCCCTTTGGTTCTCTCTAGGTGAACTACTAGAAGATCTAGGCCTAAAGGTCCTTCTTGTATTGAATCACATAATCCTCTTTTCTTAGTTACTTGCCAATGTTAAACATAGCCATAAGTTTTTCATGTCATCTACATTGAAGAAAGGGGGGTTTTGGTGCTCATCAACCACTTTTTAGTCAATAGTAGCTACTTCTAGTTTAGCTCTCATCAATGTTATCATGAGCATTTATGAATTCAAGTGATTGGATGGTAATATAGCATTACCTTTCAATTCTTTCCATCTCATCTACTCATCGTATTGAATGTTAAATAAAAATCTAAATAATAACAATTTAGATGTTGGTAGACTATTTTGACTTGGAAAGTCACAACATCCCTACTTTTGGTTATTTTATTACATCCCCTCATAGAATCATCAACAAGTGAAAAATTGGATTTATGAAAAGAACATATTCTAAATTATCATGTGTGTCTAAATAAAATAATATTATTTTCTACACATTAAATCCTTAACTTCTTAACAATGATTGTCTATAATCTTATTGATCTAGATAACTAGCCCTAGTTCCTAGCAATGGCACTAATGATGAGTGGTAAAATATACCTAATATTCAATCATACAAATTACAAGTCTACACAAGTGACTTGATCATAATCCATGGACTGAAATAGCATGGTATCTAGAAAGTTAAACATGATTACATGTCACTATCTTCCTAATTATACTTGTGTTAGTCTTAATTCATATGGTCAAGTGTAATTGAGACATATGATCTCGATGTTACTTTGGCCATGATGAAAGTATTATTAAATTATTAAAATTAATTCTAAACTAATCTAATTATGGAAAGTAAATCTAATCTAGCCTATGTAATGTTGACCCTTTAGTATGTCAAAACCTTAGAGAAAATGGAGAATGTAGAAATGTGTTTATACTTGTAGTCTTGCAAGATCAAGATGAAACATATCATACCAACTCTTCAAAAGGAAAGCTGAGCTAGAACAAGAGCTATGCCAAGAGGTCAAAATGAGAGCTAAGAAGAAATGATGAGAGCTAGAATTCAAATAGATTCTATGAGCCAAATGAAGATGTTTCAAGGACTACCGAGATGTTGAAATGCTAAAGCAATGATTCAAAATTCAAAGTGGCCTTGAAGAGTAGCCATCTCTAATTGACAATAGATTTCTACCTCCTAAGATAGATACCTAAGTATAGACATCTACATTTCTAGGTAGATGTCTCTCATGAACTAAGGTTGATTACATATAGAAATATAAACTTCAAAGTAGACATCCAAGCTAGCCATTGCATGAATTCCATGGAGTTTTTGGAAACTCAAAGGATATAAGAAAAGTGGAATTCTTGGGAATGTCAAGCACTATAAGCCTCAAGTAAAATGAATTTTTTCTTTATTATTCCAATCATTTGTATTGTGTTAAATGTTTTGAGAGCCTTCATTATAAGGAATTTGTAAATTGAGTTACACTATTTCCTTAATTTATTTCTTCTTTCTTGTAAGCCCTGCGAACTTGATGTGGTGCTTCTTGCGAGAAGGCATCTTATGAGTTTGTTGGGATCTTATGAGTTTGAGTGATTTTGGACTAACAAAATACTTTAGAGTAGACCTCACATTTTGTACAAGTTATGGGATCTTTGAAACCACATTTTGAACTTGTTGGGACCTTCTGGAATTGAGTGTGTTCACATCAATGAAACACTCCAAAGCAAAGCTCAAATTTTGTAAAGATTGTGATGCTATATAAACCACATTTTTCTAAGGAATAAAGTTTGAAAGTGTGCAAGGATTCTACCCTTTGAATGTGTAGGTACCCAAGTTGGGAAATCACATAAAAATTATGTGTGGTTTCAAGTTGATTTGGTTGTTTTGATTGGGGAACTTATTCAACCTCCCTTCTAGGTTCTTGATCAACAAGTGGTAGCAAAGCCTAGTACTCTCAAGATTGTGCTTCACATCTTAAGAGTGAATAATGGAAGCAACATGCTATACTAAGCCATCAATCTTTGATGAGTTCGATTTCATGTATTGAAAAGTAAGAATGCAAGGATTCTTTGAATCCATGGAATTCAAAGTCTAGGAATATATTTTGAACATTATGAACCATCCATTGATAGCAGCACATCATCTACCAAGCTAAGAAGTAAATGCATGCAAAATAAAAGAGCTAAGTTCATGTTTGATTCTAAAGCAAAGAATTATCTTTATTGTGCTTTTAGCAAATTTTAATTTAATAGAGTAGCTAGATGTAAGACTACTAAAGAAATCTACAAAACATTAGAAGCAACCTATGAAGGTACATCAATTGTAAAATAATCAAAACTTCTAGTGTTGCAAAGTGAATATGATAAATTGAAAATGAGAGAATGAGAAAACATTAAAGACTACTTCTCTAGGTAAAATGATCTTGTTGTAGCAATTAGAGCTACTAGTAATATTTTCCTCAAAAGTGATCTCATCGTAAACATGATAAGAACCTTGCAACTTGACCTAAGGTAATAGCCATGGAGGAAATCAGGGATTTTTCTGCACCAAAATTTGAGAACTTCAACGTGCACTTATTTTCTATGAGATGAACCTCATTAGTGAAGGTGCAATAAAGGAAAAGTCCATTACCCTAAAATCTTCATCAAAGGAGAAGGAGCCTCCTGAACAAGGAGAAAATAGCAAAGATGAGCTGGCCCTCCTATTTAGAGGAGTTCAAATAGTGCTTGCAAGAAAAGGCATAAGCTTTAATCAACCAAGCTCAAATGAATCTAGAACCAAAGGTAAAGAAAAAGTTAAGAATTTTAAAAATTCAAATATTGATGCATCTTCTATAAAATGTTGGCTTTGTGATGGAAGAGACCATGTGGCCTCCAAATGTTCTAGTGCTAGCAAGTTTTAAAAGAAAGATTAATCAAAAGCTAAGTCCAAAAAGAACAACTTCTACACTAGTTGGGATGATGATCAAAGTCAAGAAGAGGTAGATGATACTACAAAGGACTCACATCTCATATGTAGGACCCTCAAAAATGGAGATTTCATAAAATTCCTTGATAAAACTAAAGGTAAAATTGATGAAAGGTAACATGAAGAAATTATTAGTCTACACTATCCTAGCAAAGAAAAATTTACATAGAAAAATCTCTGAACTTTATACTTTATGCTCTACTTTAAAAAGGGAACTCTTAGATGTAAAAGCTAAGGTACAATTACTAACCCACTTGGATAAGAAAAAGTGTAGGGATACACAAGATGCAAGGAGTAAAAATGAGGAAAAGTCTCAAAATCAACAGAAAATTGAAAATCAAGAGGAGGTCTCCCAAAAGAATTCTTCTTCAAGTTAGTATCATATAAAAGAAGATACAAGATCAGGTTTGATAATCCCTTCCAAATTAGAGATACTTTATATTTTTGCTATAAAGTATGTGGATATGAACAAGGGTATTATCATCCATATATAGAGCAAAGTAACATGACTACTTGGTCTTGTCAAGAGGAGTCTAATAAGTGTATCTTGCAAGATACAAAAGCATGAAGAACAAATGAACAAGAGAAAGGGATAGTCTTTGATGAAATTAAGGGATCAGGACCTACAACTCCTTCCACTTTGAGGAACATGAACATGACAAAGAAAGAATCACACATGAGCTTGAGGATACATACAAAATTCCTAATAAAAGAAAAGGAAAGTTGCATGGTAAGGAAGTACTCTATGATGAAGGACCTTATCTCAAACTCCAGTAATCATGTTCATGCTAGAAAGCAAGCAAGGTAAGTAATGTTAAGCCATTATTTTGTTGCTTGCTAGACTTAGTTCAAATTAGTTTTTATTTATAAATATTAGTAGACAAGAAATTCTTTGCATATATGCTCTTTGGATTCTTTGGCTGCCAAAGAAAACATCACTTGGTCTTCCAAGGTGCTGAGCTGTAGCATATGATCAACAAAACTATTTCCAAGGTAAGGTTTGGTAAGCATTTATCATTTCCTAATATTGGGACATTTGCATATCCATGATTTAGATTTTGTTATTTATTGGTATATAATGGATTTGAAAGTTGTTTTATGAATATTCAAAAATCTATCTTTATGTTTTTAATGAGTGTGAGATGATTTGAAGAAGTTAAGGCCCTTGACCAAAAGTCTCCATGCTTGATCTTAGTGTGACTTTACATATTATGGTAAGATTTAAAAATTTATCTCTACAAAGGCAAGTGACTCAAGTACGATTGATTAGCTGATGGATACATTACCAAAGTTAAAAATTATTGCTGCTTCTATGAAAGAAATTCCTTGCTAAAAAAAATCTTGAAGATCTTAAAATTCTTAAGGGGAGATTACCACTCTTTCTACAAAACATGATTCAAGAAGATGAGACATATATGTAGGGGAAGCATCATTGTAGGGGGATTCTTTGAAGATTCTCTCTAGAATATGTTTTTAATGGTACAAGCCCTCAATCTCTAGCATCCTTATCAAGAAACAAACAAGGAAGAGTATATTCATACTAATATCTAGTAAGGTTACAAAGGTAAAAGAGTAAACATTTTTTTACCAAAGCTTTAGAATCTTTACGTAAAAATGATTTTTGTTGCTGCAAGTTCTTAAACTCTACAAGGTTATATTAATTTACTTTTTGAGCACTATGTTAAGAAATTGATTATACGTGTTTAACATTTTGTATGCTAAGACTATATCATTTTGAGTATCCTATATGGTGTATCTAAGGTCCTTATTGCAAATATAAGCTGTTAAGTACTCACCTAAGGGATCTCAAGCACTTTCAATAGCATATTTAACAATTAAAGGTATTCATGCTCTCTTTTGATAAAGCATTTAAAGGTAATCTTATAAATTAAAGATAAGATCTATATATTCTATACTAATATTTTCTCTCAACATGGTTATCTTAAATTGGTTTATGAACCTTTTGGTAAGGATATGCTTGGTTGTTTCTGATCTTTAACATGTAGCATGATAAGTTATGTTCTTTGACCTTCTTGTGAGATTTTATCTATTTTTCAATAATTTATTGTGCATATATTTACTCTCCTTAGCATGGAATTTCTATATCTTTTGAATGTGGAGAATGAATTAAGAAAGGATTAATGAGCTTTTACATAGTATTGGTAATAGATGAAGACTATATGGTATGTCTTGATTTTTATCTTTTATAGTCTTCGTGCATATTTATCTAGCTTCTCTCAACATGGATGGTTATGCAGCTTTGATCTTTTTGTAATCTAAGCTCTTCAAATGAATGGAGTATATTAGGTAATTATTTGAAATCATGAGATATGATGTTACTAATGACTTATTGGTTCAAAGACATGTTACATGATCTTCAATGCTTAGACTATGTATTCAGCCTTTGGTTTTAAATATGATAGGATATCAATTGAAAGGATTGGATTAATTGTGCCTCATTAATTATCTAATCTTAACTTGTTATGTGAATAGATAAGGAATAGCTCTTAATGGATTTTGGTCTTTCATCATCAGCCCTATGAAAACTATGCTAAATGATATGTACTCTTTAACTGATATTCATCATGTTTTCATCCTTTGCTAAATATTTATGTAGATATGGTGGCAAGTTTATCTTATGGAATTTAATAGAGGATGTATAGGTTAGTCGTTATCATGTTCCCAAACTTTTGGGTGTTGTTCAAAAAAGGGAAGAGTTTGTGAATTTATATGTATGGATAGAGTTTATATGTATGAACTATAGTATGGATAGGTATGATTTTGGATTTATATGTATGGATAGTAGTATGGATACTTGTGGTTTTACTTGTTTTGAATAGTATGTGATATACAGGTTATGCTTTTGGAATTTATATGGACATTTGGTTTGCATATTATATGATGGATTTATTATGGACAGTTTTGGGCAACTCATGATGTTACTATAGCTTTCCTTGTAAACTCCTATGATTTGGACCCATGAATTTAAGCCTTTACATCCTTATTCCAGTAATATCCCCTACTGCCATTGGAATTTATATATGTGTCTTAAATTTTTTTAATGTCATATCTATTATGGAATGTACTAACCCCATTTTCTTAAGTTTTGGACATCACCCAAAAGGGGAAGATTTTTGATCTTTTGGTATGTCAAAACCTTAGAGAAAATGGAGAATGTAGAAATATGTTTGTACTTGTAGTCTTGTAGGACCAAGAAGAAACATATTATGCTAAGACTTCAAAAGGAGAGCTGAGCTAGAATGAGAGCTATGTCAAGATGTCAAAATGATAGCTGTAAAGACATGACGAGAGCTAGAATTCAAATAGAGTCTATGAGCCAAATGAAGATGTTTTGAGGACTACCGAGATGCTAAAGTACTAGAGCCATGATCCAAAATTCAAAGTGGTGTTGCAAAGTAGACGTATCCAATTGACAACATAAATCTACCTCCTAAGATAGACATCTAAGGATAGACATATACATTTCCAAGTAGGCGTCTCTCCTAAACTAAGGTTGATTATAGATAGACATCTCAACTTCAAATAAGACATCCAAGCTAGCCGTTTCATAGCTATTGCATAAATTCCATGGATTTTTTGAAAACTCAAAGGCAGAAGATAAAGTGGAATTCTTCAAAAATGTACAAGCACTATTCATTGAATATCAAGCATTATAAGCCTTGAGTGAATTGACTTTATTTTTCATTGTTTCAATCATTTGTATTGTGTTGAATGTTTTGAGAGCCTCATTGCAAGCAATTTGTAAATTAAGTTAAACTCTTTTCTTGATTCTTTTCTTCTTTCTTGTAAGCCCTATGGGGTTCATGTGCCTCTTGTGAGAAGGCATCTTTTGAGCTTATTGGAATCTTGCAGGATTGAGTGGTTTTGCAATGAAAAAATACTCCAAAGTGGAGCTCACATTTTATAAAGGTTGTGGGATCCTTGAAACCATATTTTGAGCTTGTTGGGAGCTTGTGGGATTGAGTGTGTTCATAGCATCAAAACAATTCGAAGAAAAGGTCAAATTTTGTAGAGATTATGATGCCCTCTAAACCCCATTTTGCTAAGGAATAAAGTCCAAAGATGTGAAAGGATTCTACTCTCTGAGTGTGGAGGTACCCAAGTTGGGAAACCACTTAAAATTTATGTGTGATTTTTGGTTGGTTGTTTTAATTGGGAAACTTATTTAACCCCTTTCTAAGTTCTTGATTCACATGTAATAGACATCCATTCCCAACTTATTATATACATCCTGAACTCTTACTAGCATTATTGGGTTACGAGGTATCCATTATTAGCAATACCAAGTAGCACACTATTGGGATTACAAAACAACAATGAGTTTATGCTTAAAATTGGTCAATCTAATTTTGCATAATTACCATGGATGAAAATGGAAATGATTAACTATGTATGTAGGAAGTAAATAAATAAGGAAAATTAAATTACAATTAAGGAACTATTAAGCTCTATTAGATTCCTACAATGAATGGGAATTAATCTTGATCATATTATCAATTCTAGATGGTGTTTAGGTACATTCCACTCAAATAAGACTCTATATAATTAACTTGAATTCATGTTATAGGCACTCGCTAACTATTCTTTATGTCACAATACAAAATTACAAGAGTTTGGCTATAACTATGATGGAAAGATGCATTTTATGTGATAGGTGGATGGTATTTACAAACTTTACCAACCTTAGATACATCATATAAAGAATGTCATATGAAAATATACAACATCATAGCTATGACAATGACATTGTAGCTGTTACCTGAATGCTTCATTGCTCATTGTCCAAATAAGATAGTTAAGATGTATACTTTTTGTGCAAAAAAGATTTACCCAAAGCCAAAATCAAACAAAATATGCTTGTATGACCTATTTAATGTTTCTTAAATCTAATACTAAGGCTATCAAGCCACCTTAGTTTTTGTCATTATCCAAGATCAAGGAGATAAAGGTCTTCTTTTGTAATCACTCCATGTAAAATTCATTAAAGGCCAACATGATATGAGCTTCACTACTACAAAGAGCGAATATTTCACTAATGTCTCAAGGTTCCTTTAAAATCAACTAATCACTTCCTCCATGCTAGCTCTACCAAATCAAACAAATAAAACTAAGTTAATAGTGAAATAGCTAATCTACCCAATTTAAACAAAAAACATTAGAAAACAAACCAATATTTCAATCAAAACTTGGGATGATGGTGAAACATATAAATCATATGTCAAATTCTTCAATGTTGAGGATCCCCAAGTCTCCTATTTGCCAAATAGTTAATAAGCCCATAGTCTCATATAATGTTAAATAGTTGATGACCCCTAAGTATTATGAAATATCAAATAATTGATGAGTCCTAAGTCTTACAAAATTTCAAATTATAAATTGTTTAACCCTAATGGATTTTGGATATTATCTCTCCTTATTTCCTTCTTTCACAAATAAGCTAAAACTATGTTTTGAGTGTTGAAATGACACAAGTAAAACCCTAATAATCGAAACAACCTTAACACAAGAATAACAAAGTTTGCAATGGTCGTATGATTGTCAAAAAGTGCCTTAGTATCTACACAACCATGAAAAAAATAATTACCTTCTACACACTAGTTATCATAGGTGAAATTAATTCCAAAAAACCTAAAGCTCTCTAAAAACCCTACTAAAAGGACACAAAAATTTGGCAAAATTAAATAAAATTCAAATTAGATTAAAAGTAAATAAATTTAAAAATAGAACATTGACATAATAATAGAAACATAAATCCAAATCCAAAATGCATGATTATGCATTATCAAATTTATATTCCAAACATATGTTTTTAAACCATAATTGTGCATTAATCAAACAAAGCCAAAACCCAAAAGATGCACTTTGTATATGATTCCTTTTTTATGATCAATAATTACCTACAACAATATTCTATTAGCTAGAATGTAGGAATATTACATTTTACTTGGCTCTCATATCAATCGGCAAAAATATGTTGTGTATTGTAAGAATAATATTGATGTGGGTTACTTTCAAGAATTAGAAAAGCTTGAAAAAGATTTTATTTTCTATATTTTAGAAGTACCCTTTTTTCTTTGAGCCTAATTTGAATATTTTATGAAATTATGTTATTGATAAAATTAAGATATGCTATATAAAGGAAAAGAAGACAATCTCATCCTTACTGGCAAAGTTTTAGTTATTTATCATATGCTTTAATATACTTATATTTATTACTCTAGTTGTATAGCTTATACAAAAGCTTCCTACAATAGAATTGATCAAATTATTTATTATTTTCTTTGATTCATTAAAGAACATAGTAAAGGCATTTATAGAGTTGCTTGGAATATTCACATTGGTATCAAGAAAGATGGAGAACTTAACCTCATTAATTATTATAGGCAATGCATTTCTCTCTTAGTAAAATGAATTGCAAAGTACATTGATGGTGATGATGTTTAGATACTCTTTTTTATAAATAAACTTATGCAAGAAAAACCAAAAATGATAATAATTGATCTTTTAATAACTTTTTTCATTATCTTCTTTTTCCTCAACACATTTTGATTCATAATTCTTTAGTATATAAGCAAATTTGGAAGACATGATCCATGCTTAATAAGTATTGAAATTATAACAATATTACATTTTTAGAAGATATGCTTAAGTAATTCAATCTAGGCTAGCTTCTTTTTAATGAAGGATCTTAGGCTACCCATGCATCCAAATTGTGTAGCACTTGAAGAAAATTTGGAGTTACTATAGCTTCTTATCTACATATTCATGATAAATTAATTACATGGAATGAGGTTCTAGCCTCTATGGTTTGAATCGATAGTTAAGAAAAAATTTTGAAAAATTAATGTCTAATCTTAATAATTTATTTAACCTTGACATTTATTTGCGTCAAGCTTTTCCATAATTATTTTGGAAGAATGGCATATCTATTTTTCATTTTAACTCCAAAGTTATAAATGGGGTTATTACCAAGAATCATTTGATTCATAACAAATCCAATAAGATTTGTAAAATACAATTATCATTATACTTTTAGATGAGACAAAAGGATGATATTTGTGAAGGAGTTTCATGCAATGAAAAAATTACTTAGTTATCTTAACTTCATAATGAATTAGCTAATAAAATTTGTACATTTGGAAAGCTTAATAATTTCTCTACAATTTGGAAAAATTAAGTACCACAAAATATATCTAGAAGCTAAGGTTATGTTATGTTCTTTCAAATTTGTAATGTCCCCATTCCCAAATGATGTCGCTACATAACAAAGAAGGTGTTTCCTCATAACAAGTATTGTGATTATCATAACAAGACCCAAAAGGGGTAGTTGTAATAATAGACATATCTTTTGAGGTGACCTTTAGGGGTTTAACCTAAGGTATTTATACCAGGGCAATAGAAGTCATATCAATATGGAGTTGTGAAGCTGGCAATTTTGAAAGTGCTACTTTGATAGATGATAACTAAAAAGTTTTTAAGTTTCTAAGGTTAAAGTTTTAATTAAACATTCCCACAACTATTAAATTTCAAATAAATTTAATTTCATATCAAATAGTTGAGTGATGAGGGAGAAATAAGCTAATCAGTGATTATCATTCATTCTAGTAAAAATTCTATATTTAGAAAATATGCCAAATTACAAAGTGAATTTCTTCCAAAAAATTAATATATTTCAAGTTAAAATTTTCATTGCACGTAACCACCTATTCTAAATTTCTAAAATATCTTGAAAAACTAAAAAATTTTATGAAATGACTAATATATGATTGAAATAGTAAATATCCCCAATTCTAATTGTTCAACTTCCAATATTTAGTAAATAATGATGATTGATGTTGATGAACATTGATGAATTTATGAATTTCTAAAAGATTGATGAATTGATGATGAAATTTAAAATTCTTGCTAAATTTACTTTTATAATTTTGTGATCAAATTTCCAAGAGATGCCTTGGATATGTGTGTGTGAGAGAGAGAGAAAACTAGGGCAAAGTTTACTAAAAATAATATAATATAGCCCAAATGATTTTAAAAAAAAGCCTTTAAAAATTAAACATATATATGGATTGGAGTCAAAATAACATTACAAATTCCCATCAATCTGAAATTTTCCTATATTTTATTAAAATAAACTCTTATTATATAATAAAAACAAAAAATTAGTCTTCTACTCTAAAAAATCAACAATCCCTCCTTAGAGTGGAAGTTAATCTTCATTCTTTATCTTTGTGTTCTCCTTCCTTTTTCATGCTTTGAATTTCTATAGATTCATTGAGGCACTTGATCCTATGAGACAAGAGATCCTTTGTAAGTAAATCAACAAGTTGCTCTTTTGACCTAATGTAAATAGGTTTGATGGTTTCAAATTTAGCCACTAGTGCAAAGATTTTCTCATGGTCAATGTGTTTCTTTTCTTTTTTTTGGATTCTCTTGATACAAGTCCTATTTTATGCCTTATAACTTCTCCTTTCTCATTGTACTTTGTTTTATACCATCACTTACAATCAATAACATTTTTATCTTTTAGTTTATCCACTAATTCCCATGTGTTATTTCTTAGAATGACATTATTCTCTTTGTCCATGGCTTCTTTCTATAATTTTAATTTTATGGCTTTATTGATATTGGTTAGTTCACTTGATACTGGTGAATATGCCATATTTTTAATATTGTGATTTTGTAACTTTTCTTTCAAAATTTGTCTCTAGCATTTAAGTGTAAGAATGGTCTCTTTAAACCCAAGATTTAAAACTTTGATATATGTCTAATTTCTCTTGTTGTTTGAAAACATTACTTGTATTGAATTTTGCCTCATCAAATATGACATCCCTTGAAACACACCATTTCTGATTCATTGGGTAATAGCACCTATATTCACTAGTATGAGAATCATAACCAAGAAAGATGCATTTCTTTCCTCTATCTTTAGGTTTATCAATGAATTGTTTAGGGGTTTTTGCATAGTAATGACACCCAAATATTCTCTTATGACTTACGTTTGGAATTCTGTTATATAGAAATTCATATGAAGATCTGTCTTCATTTATTTTGGTTATGATTTGATTAAAAATATAACAAGGAGTTGTGATGGTCATACTCTAATATTGGTTAGGTAATGAGGCATGCTTTAGTAAGCACATTGCCAGACCTTGTATTATTCTATTCTTTCTTTTAGCTACTCCATTTAATTACAAGCTATATCCACATGTGGTCTAATGAAAGATATCAATTTCTTTACAAAACTTATCAAATTCTTTATTTGCGAATTCACCTCCTCTCTTATTTGATGGCCTTAATCTTAACATTCATGGAGATTTTAATTAGTTTATGAAAATTTTCAAAGTATTTGATGGCTTCATCCTTTTACTTCAAATTTTAATTCCAAGTTTATCTTGAGTATTCATCTACTATGACCATGAAATAATTTTTCCCTTCTATTCAAACAGTGGAAATTGGCTCAACAAGATCCATGTGTAAAAGATCATATGGTTTTTCCTTCTATATCATGCAAGAGTTATGAAGATAATTGGCTTGATTTTCTTGTATGAAAGTTTCACATTTTTCTTGAGAAATATCTAAAATTTTTATTCCTATAGATTTTTCCTGTTTGAGCATTCTTTCAATTTTTTGATAGGAGATGTGACCAAGCCTTCCATGCCAAAGTCTAGACTTGTTGAAATCCTCATTATTCTTTTCCTTGAATTCATTCTTCTTTGGGTTTTGATTAGCTTTTGTTGTAAGAACATGATTTTCTTGAGTAGTATGGTTGCTTATGATGTCTCCCTTTTCATTGAGATAGTCACATTCAAGGTAATATATTATGTTATTCAAGGCTTTTACTTTCATGATTTCTTCATCATTGGGTTTGTTGATAATGCAAAATTGCTTTTGAAACTGATATCGTTTCCTTCCTTAGAGACTTATCCAATAGAGATGAGAGGGTAAAATGATTAAGAACATAATACACATTGGAAATGGTTAATTTTTATCTATTTATTAATTTAACTACACAATCCCATGTTCCTTCTATGACTAAGTATTTTCCATCTCCAATTTGAATGTTTCCAAGACTAATAGTTATTCTATAATTTACAATATAATTTCTGTAGGATGTCATGTGATTGGAGCATCCACTATATATAATCCAAGAAACTTTATTTATTTCTTTCATTGAATTGAAAATGACATAATTTTTTGGCTCTTCTTCTTAAGTATCATTTTGAGATGATGAGGGAGCATCTTATTCTATTTGTGAAGCTTATATATGTATTGTTTCAAAACCAATTCAAATCTAGCATTGGTCAATGGTATGATCTTTCCTTTTGCAAAAGTTGCAAAATGTAATGATGTCTTGATCATATCTTTTTCTTCTAGATTAATTCTATATGCCTCTTTCTCTAGCTAAACCTCTTTCTCTTCCTCTTTTATTTTGACCACCATTTTCTTCTATGTTTGTTTCTTGATCTCTATTTTGATAATTGAATGTCCTTCTTTCTCTAAATCTTTCTTACCTATTTCTTCATCTTTTATTAGTTACGTAGGCTTGATCATCTTCACTATATTCTTTGTTATTCTTCATAATTTATAGGGTTTTGACTTGAATAACTAATTCATTGATACTAACCATATTGAAGTCCTTTGAAAGAGTAATGTTTTCCATCATATTTTCAAATCTTGGATCTATGTAGAGAGCTTGAAAAAATTTCTAAATATTTTTTCCTATTGATATATCTACTACCATTCATCTATTTTTCATAAGCTATTATACATTCTAATAAAGAAGTCTTCAATACTTTTATTTCTTTCAGTTTACAAGGTATCATATTTTTGTTTGTAGATTACTTGATGTAATTGTTCATTTTTCAAGATTTCCTTGTATTCTAATTGGAGATTATCTCACACTTATTTGGCAATATTATGAAGACTATATCTGCTATAAATGACTTATGAGATACTAGTTAATAGCATCATGAGAGCCAAATTGTTATTCTTTTTCTTTGTTTTACATTCTTTATTTTGTAATCTCATGAAATCTTCAAAATCATGGATGAATTCAAAACTTGTTTCAACTATATCCCAAAAGTCATTATGTTCAAGGAGGCATTTCATTATCCTTGTCCATAGGCTAAAATCTTGAGAGCCATTAAAGATAATGGAGTATCTATCTATGTCTTTTATGCTCATTTTTGTAGGTGAACCTAATGCTTCAATTCCAAGTGAAGGAATTTCAAGCAATAAAAGAATTACTTGGTAACCTTGACTTTACAATGAATTATCTAATAAAATTTGTATTTTTGGAAAGCTTAGGAATTTCTCTACAAATTGAAAAGATATCTAAATGCTGAGGTTATATTATGTTCTTTCCAGTCTATTAAAAATCATAGTAATATTGATAGTACTACTTTGAGAGATGATTACTCAAAATCTATTAAGTTTTTAAAGCTAAAATTTTAATTGACCTTTACACAAATATTATCTTTCAAATAAATATAATTTCACATTAAATCCTTGTGTAATGAGGGAGAAATAAGCTAATCATTCACTGTCATTCATTCTAGTAAAAATTCCAGATTTAAAAAATATGTCAAATTGCAAAGAAAATTTCTTCCAAATCACAATATATTTTGAATTGAAATTTTCAATACATATATCCACCTTTCTATTTTCCTAATAAATTTGGAATCACTCAAAAATGTTGCAAAATGACACACAAGTCAGTCAAAGTGTACTAAACATAATATAACATAGTCCCAATGACCCAAAAAAACTATAAAAATTAATTATATACATGGATTGGAGTTAAAATAACATTAAAACTACCCATAAATCTAAAAATTTCCTATATTTTATAAAAATAAACTCTTATTGTATAATAAAACAAAAAATTATTGTCTTCTACTCTTAAAAACCCAACAATTTGCAAAATTTCTACTTTTTCAAAAATTCATAATTTTTTATATTTTCTTATACATCAAATTTTCTCTATTGACATTTTTCTTGAACATATAGGAATTGTTTTTCCTTAATATCCTTTTTGTGAAACTGATAACTCATTTTCACAACTTATTTACTTGAATGTCTAATTATATAATATGCTTGAAAAATGACATTTAGAATTTGCAACTTCTAATCAAACATCAATAAATATCATTATTGGTGATCAACCTATTTTATCTAGTTCATTTCTTTGTATTTGAAAGTATCTTTGGCTACTTATTTTCTATTCTATTTTTAAGCTTCAATGTGCAGTAATGTTTTAGTAGTAAGAGCATAAGTATAATCTCTCTTCAAGAGTTAAATAATAGATTTTGTGAGATATGTTATTTTTCAATTACAATTTTAAGCAAAAAATCTTCTAGTGAATGCTAAATAATTAATTTTCTTCCTATAATACGAATTTCATTTGTTTTAAAGGCTCAGGTTAGGAAAGCTATAAGCTTTCATTATTATTTTTTTAGTAGTTTTGAATAATACTTTCTTTTATGTTTAGAGAGAGTATTCTTCTTCTCTTTATAAGAAATTTTTAGTAAGAAGTAAAAACATGAGGGTGCTTCTAAATAAGGACAAGATTTAATCCTTTTTCTATCTCAAAGAAAAGGTTTTAAATGGTTGGTTATATGGATGAAAATATTAAAAATGCATTCCCTTTGATGAACTATGTATTAGTTATAAATAATATCACATGTATGATATTGTATCTCTACCTTTGATGTCATTGATATGATGTATTTGGACCTACTCATATTTATAAATACATGTTGCTTGTCACACCAACCAATAACATTTTGTTCACTCTTACCAAAAATCTTGGAGCTTGTTTTCTTGAAGTCATGATTAGTTGTAAGTACCTTCAATATGATCTTAAGTAGTTGTATGACATCCTTATTTAAGTGAAGTATACCTATACATGCTTCATGGATGGTAATAAAGATCAAAATTTTTTATGATCATTGTAGCATCTCAAATAGCATAGATTTATTTTCCATATGTACTTTGCATTTTAATTTTCACTTATATTTTTATGTTATTTACATTTTCAATGTATGTTAGTTTTTAATACAATAAGTACAACTAATTTCAAAGTATTAAGTACAATAATGAGGTATTAGCCTAGTGATAGGACTCTTGATTTGAAAGGTCCAAGTCATGGGTTTGATTCTAGTGGGTAATGCTGAGTTATAAAGTTCTAGTTAGACTATATATCTTGGGGTGTGTTAACCTTTGGATATGTCAAAAAATTAAGGAAAATGGAGAATATAGAATGTTTATGATGGATAATGATTCTGCAAGACATGAAAAAGAACTCCATAAAGAGATCTAAGAACTCAAGGAAACACTCCAACATCAAGATGTCAAAGAGAAGACTACATGAGAAAGATGAGAGCATGGATGAAAACAAAGTCTAAAAGTCAAGTGAAGATGCTTCAAGGACTACCAAGAAGATAATTTAATAAGAGAAAGCCTTAAAATTCAAAGTTCAAAAGTTTCATAGACATCTTGACAAAACAACATACGTCTATTCCTATCAGTAGACGTCTCATTGTAGACATCCCACTGTAGATGTCCCACTTGCTAGATAGACGTCTCTCCTACATTAAGGCCAATCTCAATTAGACATCTCAACTTTGAAGTAGATGTCTACTCTAGCTTTTTGGTAGCCATTACATGAATTCTAACGAGTTTTTGAAAACTCCAAAGTTATAAGATGATGATAAAATCTTGGGAATTGTGCAAGAACTCTTCACATAAAAGCTCTTCATTATATATTCTATGAAATTCTATTCTTGCTCCTTATTATAACATCATTTTCTTGATTGTGATTTGTACTAAGCTTCAAGTACAAGGATCTATAAATTTAGTTACATTCTTTCCTTGTTCTTTTCTTTCATTCTTGTAGTCCTACAGGGTTGATGTGCTTCTTGTGAGAAGGCATTCGTATTGAGCTTGTCAAGATCCTGCAAGATTCAGTGGTTTTGCAACATCAAAACACTCCGGAGTAGAGCTCAATTTTGTAAAGGTTTTGGGATACTTGAAACCACATTCTAGGCTTGTTGGGACCTTTCGAGGTTAAGTTGTTTTACAAAGATGAAACACTCCATAGCAGAGCTTAGAGTTTGTATAGAGTGTGGTGCCCTTCAAACCACATTTTTTGAAGAAACAAAGTCTAGAGGTATGCACAAATTCTACCCTCCAAGTGTGGACATACCCAAGTTGGGAAAATATGTAAAATTTGATGTGTTTTTCTGGCTAGTGCAATTTTTATTGGCGAACTTATTCAACCTCCACTTCTAAGCTCTCAATCCACAAGTGGTATCAAAGCCTAGTACTCTCAAGTTCATGCTTCAACTTTTAAGAGTGAATTATGGAGGGGACATCTTACACAAAGCCACCGATGTTTAACAAGTTTGACTTTGCATATTGGAAGGTAAGGATGCAAGGCTTCTTCAAGTCCATGGAATTCAAGATATCGGAGTAAATCCTTGAAGGTTATATACCACTCATCGATAGCACATCAAAAGTTCTCAAGCCATGGAACAAACGAATGACTAAAGAAACAGATAAGTTTATGTATGATTTTAAAGCAAAAAATTATTTATATTATGCATTAAATAAATTAGAATTTAATACAATATCTAAGTGTAAGATTGCTAAGGAAATTTGGAAGACCTTATAGGCTACCTATGAGGGCACATCTATAGTCAAACAATCAAAACTTTTGGTCTTGCAAAGTGAATATGAAAAACTTAAGATGAGGGAAGGTGAAAAGATTAAAGATTATTTCTCTAGGACAAATGATTTTATTATAGCAATTAGAGGTACAAGTAAGGACTTACCTTAAAGCAATGTAATTATAAAAATTATTAGAATACTATAGCTTGAATTTAAACATAAGGACCTAGCTATTGAAGAAATTAGAGAGTTTTTTATCCTTAAATTTGAAGAGCTCCATAGTGCTCTTATTACTTATGAAATGAATCTCTTAAGTGAAGGAGCAATAAAAGAAAAGCCTATTACCCTGAAAATAACATCAAAAGAGAAGGAGCCAATTGGAGATAGAGTTTTGACAACCCGAGAAGCAAGACAAAGTATCATTAGACAATCGAAAAGAAGGAATGAGGAAGATAAGGACTCAACTGCCAATCATATGTATGCATGCAACATTTTCCTGTATGATCACCCCAAGGGTCAATGCCCAATCTTGTTACATCTATATGAGCATTAGGGAAGCACGTTACACCCAGATTTCGTACAGAGATACTGTGTTCAATCAAAGTGGCAACAATCCCAGTCATGGGGGAAGCCACCCCTAAACTGGAGACACCCTTCATATCATCCGAATCTAAATGCTTATCTAGCTCAACATCCTGTTTCCCCAACTGGGTCAACATACTCTATCTCGCCGCATTATCATTCTCCTCAATACTATTAGCCCATGTCTTCAACACAACCACCGCCTTGTATACCTTACACTTATCCTAAATTTCAACATTCTCATCCTTTCCCTCCTTCTACATTGCCACCAACTATTCCTGAAGTGTTTGCACCACAGCAACAACCCACGAATGTTACTTATGCTACTATTGCCAACAGCAGTGAGAGACCTCAACAACATCAAAGGTGTCCCTTCTTTAGACATGATCATAGGAAGGGACAACACAATTCTAAGGTCACTACATTCTCCAACTTAGCACAAGTCCAACACTGTGGTGCATCCTTCTCCTCGAACCCAATGCCTCGTGTCACTTCATCAAGGTTGCCAATTAACACTCCAACAACCATACGTTCTAATGAATACAACCATCCCGATCCTTGCATACCATCTTATGGTCCTAAGTATCATCGTGGGTCAACTCCTTACTAGGGAACCACATCTTATAAATTTCCCCACTATGCTTACTATAATCAAGTGTGTGAACCCCAATGGGGTAAGTATGACCAAGTGTCAATGTTTCCAACATGCAAGGATCCTCATCTTTCGTTTATTAATCCTTGCCATGCTCAACCATTTGGTTATGGGGGATATCCCCCATTTTAATAACAAGCAGGATTAATAAATATTTTTCATTTTCTTTAATTTTACAATTTTTGTTTTCCATTTTTTCATCTTTTAATTTTTTGTTTTATCTTTTTGTCTTTTTATCTTTTTATAAGTAATCTCATCTATGAATAAAACTCTCATCTGGCTCGTTGTTTGAGGTGTGTTCTATGTTATCGAGTCTCGAATGATCAATTATTTGGACAGTGAGCCCATTACACCCACTCATCCATTCTACAAATAAGAGGTTCTGTTCGAGGGTACAGTGATATTCTTGACATTCTTGAAACTTAAAATTAATTTTTTGTTCATTGTACCTGAAATGAAGAAGGATGGATAAAGAGGGAATGATTAGGATGTGACAACAAGGGAACTTGCAGATTCTCTTTGGTGACATCTGTGGGAGTTATCATGCAACGTGGTTGTACTAAGATCCTTGTAGATCTAACAAAAAATGGGAGTAAGAGTAATCAAAGGGCACTCAAAAATCCAATGTTGTTCTAGTGGGTCCCACTAGAAAGACATGCACCCATGCTTGAAGGTTGGTGGCTTCTCTGGATTTAGCAATCGAAAAAAAAAGAAGAGAAAGAAAACAAAACAAAACAAAGAAAGTGCCAAAAAGCAAAAATCACTCCTCCCTTGAACAAAATGACAAGTGATCGTACGCCTTGTTGTTATGGTACTCTTATAGTCACTCATCATGGGATGACACAATGCAATGTCACTGATTTGAAGAATGGACTTGGTCCTGATGTTGGAACGATGGGTTAATGACACATTAATCATGCTTTACACGCAGGATTCACAGTGCCCTGGGTCAGTTACCTCATGTCCCAATCTCTACAATCCCTCCTATAGTCCGTCTCATCTCGCTGTTTATGTAATTGTAGCTCATGTCTTGTGTAGTGTAGAATTTCGACCTCATTTCGATGATACATGTGTGTGTTTTGTGGAGCTAGTGTGGATTACATTTAACCCTTCAAGTGCCCATGGACACTTTTAAGTGTGGTTACACAAGGGCATTATAGGTTGGAACCTGCTTTGGGGAGGATCCACTTGTGTAAATTTTTGTAATTTTCACTCATAGCACATCTCCCACACACCATCTATTACCTTCAATGTATTTTCAACGATATTCTTTCCCTTATTACTATCCCTTGGAATTCCAACATTCCTATGAACCATCACATGGCTCTTTTCTCTCCCTTACCACCTGAGGCCCTTATTGGTCAATTCCACCAACACATAATTCTTCGTGCCTTTAGAACTAGTTAAATTACCCTAGCACCTTTTAACACTTATCCACATGTCCTTAGTATACATTGTTAATTTTAGAAAAAATCTTAAAATTTGGTATATTGTGTTGTGCCTTAAATATCAGTAGGCCATGATATTGCGTCACATAAACCTATATATACGTAACCCCCCCACACCACTTACCATCATTTTCAACTATTCACGCAGGGGAGTTTTTCAAATTTCTCTCTACGACTTGCGATTGCACATCCCTTGCTTTCATACCTATATCTCGCCTGCTGGTCCTCTGATTTTCATTTCGTCTGAACCTACTTGAACCTGGAGTGTTCAGCTTAGTCATGGGGGAGGGGCACATGGCAAATAGCACATAACATTTTTGCAAATTTTCATCGCCCGAAGGACATTATCAAGGGTAATTAGTTATAACATTAAAGATAAATGTGCCAAAAATAATTTCATCCCCTTAGTTATATCGGGAAACTAAATTTGAAACCACCTAAGTAAAAAGGACTCACTATTATAATCTTTCAAGAAACATCACACGGAGATAAAATAAATTCATTAAGGCAAGCAGTAAGGTATAACTTAACTTCGGAAACAACCTTACTAACGATTGGCCCCATGTGATTGCAAATGGCCCCGAAACGCAGACCACAGGAAGGTCTTGCTCAAGGTGGGAGCAAATGACCTAGGAGAGGCGAAGGACAAGTTCCTGCTGAACAACATGCAGAGTAGGAGGAACAATCATTTACCATTCACCAAGAAGACCCTACTACTGTACAATCAAGACAGGCAGAAGGAGGAGCTGCAATAGCACCTAAATAGGAACAACATCTCACGTGCCCCAAGATTGTGTTCAGACTATCCATGAAAGGTCCACATTCACTATGGTGATTGTAGAATTAAATTTTAAACCTTTCACAGAGTTAGCTTTAGAGGCTATTAGGGATCACCTCAAAGGATCCCCATTATGGCCTATCCTCTCTGAAAGTAGTGATTGGTACTTAGGGGAAACATACCAATTCTAGCACAATAGAGAACAAGGCACCACGGTTAACATTTGTGGTGTGACAGTCGATTTCTTTGTTCAAGCCATTTCAAAAGTATTAAACCTTTCAAATACAGGCCCAAATGTTGCTCAGTTGTCTACCCGTTTAGACCCTGATGCACGAAGAGTTTGGTTGGAAAGGGCATATGGCAAGGAGGATACGATGTTTGGAGAGTTGACGATGGAGGAGAGGATCTATTTCAAAATTGGAACTTATCACCTCTTCCCCACGAAGGGCTTATAAATAATTTCAACATATGTAGCAAGGGGATGTGTAGTATTGATGGGAAAGGTTAATGTTAACCTGCCTCATCTATATTTTATAGAGTTCCTGAGGTGGTTTGAAGAACGGAAGATAGGGAAGCTTGCGTTGCCCTTCCCTTGTCTTATTAGGAAGCTGTGAAGACGTGCTAGCATCAAAGGATACACCAATGATGTCCTCCGAAAAGCCCAAAATGCTTCATATGCTGAACTGCTAAAGCCACTAGCTGTAAGAAAAATCACTGGTGAGACACTGGGGCTAGAACAAGAAAAGGAACAAACAGCAGGGCCAACTACAACTTAACTTGTAGGACCTAGCCAACTTCCAAGTACGAGACCCAACCAACAACAAGAAGTAGGGCCTAGCATGGGCCAAGATTAACCACCACCACCACAAGATTACAGATCGTCAATGAGCCATCTTTAGGCCATCGCTGAGATGGTCAGTTGGGGAAGTCGTGATGATGCAAATCTCTTCCACGTCATCAACGATGCCATACAGCCCACAATTTTTTTGGATCACACAAGGGGAGATGTGTCCATCCATATAGAAGGAGAGGAGAGCACTTGGTCACAATAGATCTCAGGGAACGCTGCATCTTTTCAAGTGCAATTAGAAACTGGTGAAGGGGACACAGTGGTGGTTATGCAGCACCAAGATGTAGCAGGAGTCACAAATGTGGTCATAGACCACATTAAGGAATCATTCAATGTACTTGTTGTGCCACCAGCAGACCTTACAGGAGCATAGGGTGCTCAAACTCTAGTCGAAACCTTAATGACTCCTATGGAACATGAGGATGTACTTGATCGATTGCTACAAACAGGATAGGTAATGATGTCCATGTTTGACATCCCTTAGGATGTTATGGCAATTCAATCAGACCTCATTTCCACCAAGGGGAAGCTGGTCTTGATAGAGATGAGGGCCAAGCATGCTGAAGCACAGGTGCAAAAATTACAAGAAAGGCTTGTAGCCCTACAAGTAGCACAGCAGGATCCTTTGCAATTTGTTCTCGCAAACCAGCTGGACACTTTCAAAACTGAGCAACTAACCAAATTATTGATAGAGAATAAGAAGGTGAAAAAAGAAAAAGAGAAGGCTATTTGGGATGCCTCTGCAGCACAAGTGCAAACTTATGCACATATCAAGGCACTCAAGGCCTTACAAGAGGAAAACGAGAAGCTTGTTGCTGACAACCTTCGGTTGACCTCTATGGAAAAGCAGAAGAATGTTCTCAAAGAACATTTTTAGCAGTTACGAGAATAACTCATCTGGGTCAACCAGGACATAAACCATTTAGCTAGGGAAAATCGAACCCTCTCAATGGAGGAGGTACGTGCCATCCACCAAAAGACAACTATTGAAATAACTGCATGGCAGAATGAGGCTAAATGGCATGAAAAGCTAAAGGAGCACTTCTGAGACTAGGTGTGGATGTATAAACAAATCATTGAGAAAGAGATCCATATGGCCAAGGCCCACATCAACGCTATCAATGCTCAACACACTGACTGGGGGGCCATATTGGACACTTATGCATTTGCCCACCAGGCGGAAGTTAAGAACCGGGACCTGTAGATCTGGGATCTTATAGAATATATGGAGTTGGCAAACCTATAGTATGCCAACCTTGCCATGTTAATTAATAGCAGGGCACCCAAGAATAGAACTCGAGCAATAAGTAGCCACCACCTACATCAAATATGAAATAGAATTTGCAAAACGCAAGAAGATATTGCAAAAACTAGAGATTGCAAATTTTGAACTTAAGGTGGTTAAAGCAAGCTACCAGGGACAAAAAGGTCTCAAAATAGACATGGCTCGACGGCTTGCAAATTTCCAAGAATACAGAGACAAAGCCAAAGCCTATGAGGAGGAACGGCGGGTATTTGCGGCTTGGTATGTCAAGGCAAACAAAATGTTTCCACAATTACCCTGCTCATGGGAGGTGCCAACTCCATCAAACATTGGAACATTAGCATGGACAGCACAAGATCCCCAAACTGAAGAGGAGAAACTCTAGGCCATACTTCAATGCCATCAAGTCACAAGACCTGAAGCACAAGATAAGTGAAAGGCACCCATGGAGGAGCGACCACCACCAGGAACTACATGAGTTCCATCAATTTTGTAGTTATAGGATTTTCTTTTGCATTCTTTGTGATGTGTCTTAATTTTTTTTTGATTCCACACTATGGCATAAACCCATTTTCATGAGTCAATAATCCCATACCTATCCATTGTGTAATCAATAGAGCTTATCCTCATTGTAACTCGAGGACGAGTTTTCATTCAGTCGTGGGGGTATGATGAGTTATCATTTTGTTGGCCACGATATTGTAGCCGTGATATCGCGTAAGCAATATCACAACCTGTCTCCTCATCTATACATAAGAGGTAGATAGATCTGGTAGGCAATTTTTGAAGTTTTAGTGTTAAGTTTAAAGTAGTTCCTCTCTCAAGTCTTTCCTCCCAATGCATGTCTGCAGTATGGTGATTGTAATTGTATGGCATCCTTATTCGAGTGTGACGTACTTGGACACACACATGACCAGAAATAAAGATCGAGATTACTTCATCATTGTAGCATTCACTTAGCCTAATTATTTAATTAATTGTCATTGTTATTGTTATTTATTGCTTTCTTAGTTAATATCTCTCTACTCTTATCTCCTTTTAAACACGGAATGAGTACGACTTAATCATGAGCATTTAGGTGTCACTACTTGATAACCCAGTAGCGTACGTAGGCCATACGCTTGGTAATCCCAGTGGTAGTTGTGCACAAGGTCCAAGATGTGTACGAATGATTAAGGAACGGATGCTCATCGCACGTAGGCTAGTTAGATTCTCTCTTACCCTCTCTCTTAGCTTAGTTAATCTTATTTCCCATCATACTTCGAAGTAGCATAAGTGTAGGAACACATCATACACCTCACTATGGACTAAACCATACGTGAAAAAGTTAATACTAGTCTAGGTGGGAAGATAGTGAACTACAACCTACGAATAACTATCTGGATACCACAACTAGTCCGTATGCGGAGTTTGACTGGATCGTGCGTGAAATGATTGTATTAGTATGGTTGAGTGTAGGGGTACCTCGCCACTCATTAAGAAGAAAGAGGACAACCTTGCCTAACTAATCTTTGAAGAGTGATAATAGAGGAATAGCTGTTGTTAATGCATATCTTGGTACTAGTAGAGGAAAGTAATGGATTAGGTTCACTCTAGTAATTAATCATCTTCAACTACTAAATCCAAATATTATGAAAAGATAATAACTTTTGCTAGAAAACAAGAAAACTAGCTATCTTGAATTATTCAATTAGAAGATTATAACAAGGTTCCCAAAATCCTCAAACATCCAAAACCTTTCAAACTCAAACAACATTATAGAGCATGAGGCTTTACAATCACACAATGGTTGTTCTCAATGTGAGATGCAACCAATTAAGAGATTCTCCCACACCTTGGAATTCAGATCTCAACTCACAAGTAAGACATAAGAGAATAGAACACATAGGCCAACACACCACATAATTGATCTTGGAGTTGCAATTACCAATTATAATCCTTCAATGTGTTCTCACACCTTCTCTTTCTAACTCTCCTCTCTCTAGAGGTCTCTTTCTTACTCATGGTACTAATAATTGTGAATTACATCAATATTTATAAACAACAAGCGGATAAGAAACCTAGAAACCTTCCCTTAACTCAAATTGAGGTCCTTATGTTGGTTTCATTATCTTTTCACCTTCTCTCCGGCTATTTCCATCCTTCTCCAACTTAGCCCAATTGTTTTTTGAATTGGAATGGACAAATTTGGAAGTTTCCTTAGTTGTACAAGTCATCTCTAGACTTTGAAAGATGTATCCTATTAATTCCAGCTTTTAGATGAGATATCTACTAGTTTTGAGAGATGTCTCCTTCTTGACCAAGACATCTCCTTGTTAGCAAGATGTCTTCTCTATCAACAAGATGTCTACCCCAAGATGTCTCCTATGAAGGCAAGACATCTCCTCCAATTTCAAGATGTCTCCTGCTAGATCCAAAATGTCTTCTATGAAGACTCCACTCCTAGCCAAGATATCTCCTTGAACTCCAAGACATTTCCATAGAGCCAAAAACCTATAAAACATGCATGTAGGAAAGAGCAAGAGAATCAGAAGAGATGTTCCTACACTAGCTCTTCCACCCTTCAAAAAGTGAACTCAGGTGAACCATGGCATAGGGGTAGAAGTGATTCCCCATCTACAAGTTTGATCTCATGGATCTGTACAACATCATTAATAGTTTGGTCCTCTCAATGGACTAAGTACTTGTGCCTCTTCATTCCCCAAGTGCTTAAAGCTTCTCTTTGCTTGAGTATTATAGCCTTCCTCTCTCTTGAAGGCTTGGACCACTCAATAGCCCTCTTCAACTCACCAATGCTACCTTGTATGGTCTCCTCATCAATAGGTCGATGGTAGTATACAAGATCTACAACATTAAATACAAAAGACATACCAACATCATTGGGTAAGTCAATTTCAAAATTAGTATAATTAATTTTAGCCTTGATTCTAAAAGGATCCATCTTCTTAGCTTTGAGTTTAGAGAAGTTTACACCTCCCAACCTCTTCTTCCCAACCTCTTCTTCTTCAAGTACACCCAAATCAAGTCACCTACAACAAAATTTGACTTCTATTTGCCTCATTTCTCTTGAGGACTCTCTCTTCAGCCTTTCTCTCCAAATTTGATTTAACTTGTGCAGAGAGATCCCTCATCTCTTACAAAAAATCAACACTAAGTTGAGCTTCATCATCAAAGCTCTTTAAAGTCTCCATCATCTTTGGAAAACCCATGGTTCACCTCAAATGGACTTTTGTCAATAGTAATATGATGAGCATTATTACATGAAAATTCAACATGACACAACAAGTTTTTCCACCTATTTGGCTATCCATCATACAAACATCTCAATATGTTTCGCAGGGATTTATTTACCACCTCCATTTGGCCATCAAATTATAGAGGATATGCACTAGAAAAAATTAACTTTGTCCCTAAAATTTTCCAAAGGGATCTCCAAAAGTAACTCATGAATTTGGAGTCTCTGTCAATAACAATATTCAAAGGAATTCCATGCAAATTCACAAAATGTTGGAAAACAAATTTGTAGCATAAGAAGCATCACTCATCTTCTTGCACAAAATGAAATGCGCTATCTTGGAAAACTTGTCTATAATAAAAAAATTACATCATTCCCACTTTTAGTTTTTGGACTACCACTCACAAAATCCATGGACATACTTTCCAATGTATCCTTGGGAATTGGCAAAGGAATATAATGTCCATCCACTCCTTTACCTCCTTTGAATTTCTAACAAGTCAAGCACTCCTTACAAATTTTGAAACTTTAGTTGCTCTACCATGCTAAAAATAGTACCTACTTAGAAGTTCCAATGTTTTATCCCTGCCCATGTGACCTACCATGCCACTATAGTGCTTTTCAAACAAAATATTTTTTCTAAAATCACAATTAGGAACACATACCTTTCCAATTCTTAAATAATAGTTCATCTTGAATATGATAAACCCTCTACTAGTCTATCTTACTCATCAATGGCTCTTTGAGGCTCATCCAAGCTTAAATCATCATCATGCTCATACAAAGAAGCAAATTTACCCATACTTTCCACATGAGGTACACTAAAATTAACCACATGCACCTTGGACAATGCATCAACCAACACATTGGCTTTTCCACTTTTCTGCTTCAACAAAAAATTGCGCAATCCACTTCATGTGTTTTTCACTCAACTTCTTTTAAGAGTCTAGAAAGTAGTGCTTTGTGGTTCTTCATCAAAGTGAACTTCTTGAACAATAAGTAATGCCTCCAATGCTTTATTTCTTAAAGAATAGTGTACAACTCCTCATATAAGCTATATTTTTTCCTTAACTCATTCAACTTTTCTAAAAATAAAGCAACATGCCTACCCTCTTATGAAAGTGCCCCACCAATGGCAAGTCCACTTGCATCCATCTAAAAAATCTTCTAAAAATCTGAAATTGTAAGCATAAATTCATTGGTAATCTTTGCTTTCAACAAGTCAAAGCTTCATTGGATTTCATTATCCCACCTGAAATATTTATTTTTCTTAAACAAAGCAAATATAGATAATGAAATACAACTAAAATTTTTTATGAACCATCTATAAAAACTTACTAAACCAAGGAATGATCTTACCTTTCCAACATTCTTAGAAAAAATCCCTAATAGCCTTCATCTTGATAGCTTTCATCTAAATTTAGTTTTTAGAAATCACATGTCCCAAATATATGATTATTTTCTTGAAGAAATGACCTTTCTTCACATTAATCTCTAACTATACCTCCTCCAACTTAAGATGTACCATTCTGAAGTGATCCACATGCTCTTTCTCATTAGAGCTATATACCAAAATCTTGTTTAAAAAAAAACAATACAATAGTTACTAATCAAGTCCTTTAATACATCATGCATCAACCTCATGAATGTAGCAGGTGCATTCATGAGCTCAACTGGCATCACCAACCACTCAAACAATCCATCTAGTATCTTGAAAGTTATCTTCCATTCATCACTAGTTCTAATTCTAATTTGATAGTATCCACTCTTTACATCAATTTTGCTAAAAATCTCTACATTCGTAAAAACATCAAGGATATCATCTATCCTTGGATTAGGAAACCAGTACCTCACTATTATCCTGTTCACTATCCTAGAATCAATGTACATCTTCCATTCATCGATGTCCTTCTTTGGCACTAGCACCATTAGAACTACACAAGGTAAAATAGATTCCCTCATGAAGCCATATGCAAGTAACTCCTCTACTTGAATTTGCAATTTAACTCACTGATTTGATCCCATCTAGTAAGCTCTATTATTTGATATGATAGAACCAGGAATAAAATTAATATGATGTTGGACATTATTCATTGGTGAAAATCCATCCAATTCCTCCTTTAATACCTTAGGAAATTTCTCCCTCAAGCCTAGTATACTTGTAGGAAGTTCAACTTGCACATCATCATGGTTAGTAGTAACTATTGTCATAAGGTCAAAACTAAAACTAATTTAATCATTGTCTTTAATATATTCCTTCTCTCCTAGAAGGATTAAGGAAGCATAAAGTAAGCTTTGCTACCTTACTTGTTTAGTTATTATTAAAATCAACTCATGGATTTCATCAGATCTAGCTAAACTCTACATGTTTCTTGCTCTATCAAACTAAGCATCCTTGTCAAAATCCAAGGTCTACCAATAATTACATTAGTACAATCTATTGGAAGTACATCATAGGTCACAACATCATGAAAACATCCAATTTTAAATTTTAAAATACATTGCTCCCTTACCCCTTGGGAAAAATCTCTAGATAACTAATGCACTTTATAGGGTCTAGGATAAGGGTTGGTTACTAAACCCAATCTAGCAACTATCCTAGAAGAAATGACATTTTCTAGGGCTTCCCCATCAATCAAAATACAAATTCATTCCCCACTAAGTAAGCATTTACTCCCAATCCAAAATAACTACTTTTTATTAGGGTGATATCCTCTATTCACATTTCCCATGAATGCACAAGAATTTAATTCAAAGACTTTCTCAATTTTTAGAGCATTTGGATTTCCTCTATAAAGATTCTAGCTTGATGTTTCCTCCACCTCCCTAATTTGCACATCTTTGCCTTTGGCTACATTGTGAATTGGTCATTATCATTTCTTGTGTTTCCATTCTTCACACTTGAAGCAATGGATTTTTGATAAGCTACTGACTTGATCCTTACCTCCCTTGCCTTGGTCCTCCTTAGCTTTGTCCTTCTCATCACCTCTTTCAGTCTTCTTTTCATGATTTCTATCCTTGTCTTCAATTTTGTATTTGGATTCTTTTTCGAATTTAGATCCCTTCTCCTTCCCCTTAGAAGTTTGTTTGCTCTTGTTTCCAAATCCACTTGATTTCTTCTCAACCTTGAGTACCAAATCATAAGCATCATCAAGAGTTTGTGGCTTGTAAAAAGATAACTCCTACTAGTACACCATTTTGAGTCCTCCTAAAAAGATTGAAACATGTTCATATTCCTCCTAGTTTACCTTAGCTTGATGGAATAGATGCCAAAATTCAATGTAAAATTCTTTGACATCCTGGTCATCTTGCCTCAGGAATTTCAACTTCATAATAGTCTCTTGTCTCTAATGAGACTATTTAAATTTTCTTTTCAACCTATATTTCATTAGATCCCAATCTTTAATGTGATGATTATTTCATCTTTCATAACCCTAGAACTCCTTTTCCCACCAAGTAGAAGCCATACCTTCTAATCTAGATTTAGGAATAGGTACCCTTAAGTTATTTGATACCTCTTCCAATTGAAAATGCTTCTCAAGTGCCTTCAACCAACTTGCAAAATCATTGGTATCATTTACACTATTGAAAGTATTCAACTCAATGTATGGAAGTCTTATAGCATTTCTAAATGCTCTAGTAAGCCTTGTCTCATCTTCCTCATCAAGCTTGCTTGGAGAAGAAGTATTTACCATAGTTGAAGCCCTTGGACTTCTCATATGAGAAATAAGATTTTCTCTCATTGGAATCCTTGGTTGATGATTTTCTATATTCCCATAGTTGGATTTTCCTTCGTCTCCACTTGGTTGTTAAAATTCTTCATCTGAACACGCATGCTCATCACCTCCATGTGTCTAGATATGGCTAAGACCAATATTCTTGTCTACCTTTTTGTTAATTTCATCCAATTGAGCAACCATCATCTAGAAGGCAGACTTCATGCTCTTCATGTATTTATTTAAGGCTTGAATCTATTTCTTCTTGGGTGTCATCTAAACTAGACAAAATTTCTCAATCAAATCCAAGAAACAATAAACACAAAACTTCAAAACTCTAATCAACACAAAGCTCTAATAAGCACAAGGCTCTAATACAAATAACGTTGGAGCAAGTTCACTATAATAATTAATCACATTCAACTACTAAATTTAGATATTATAAGAAAACTAGATATCTTCAATTATCGAATTAGAAGATTACAATGGGGTTTCCAAAACCCTCAAACATACAAAACCTTTTACATTCAAATGATATTGTAGAGCATGAGGCTCTACAACCACACAATGGTTATTCTTAATACAAGACATAATCAATAAAGAGATTCTCCCAAACCCTAGAACTGATATCTCAACTCATAAGTAAGACATAAGATAATAGAACACATAGGTCAACACAACACAATTGACCTTGGAGTTGCAATCATTAATTACACTCACTTCATGTACTCTCACACCCTTTCTTGGTAGCTCTTCTCTCTTCAAAACTCTCTTTCTCACTCATGGTATCAAAAATTATGAATTAAATCAAAATTTATGAACAACAAGAAGACAAAAAACCTAGAAACGTTCCCTCAACTCAACTTGAGGTTCTTCTACTATTTGCATGGTCTTCTCACCTTTTGTTTGGCTATTTCCATCCTTCTTCAACTTATCCTAGTTATTTTCCAAATTGGGATGGACAAATTTGGAAGCTTCCCCAACTGTATAGGTCGTTTGTAGCCTTTGGAAGCTATCTCCTATCAATTCTAGCTTTTGGATAAGATGTGTATTTTTTTTTTTGGGAGATGTCTCCTCCCTAGCCAAGATGTCTCCTCCTTGGTAATACATCTTCTCTATCAGTAAGATGTTCCCCCTGAGAAGTCTCCTTTGCAAACAAGATGTCTTCTATGAAGACTCCACTCTTGGCTAAGACATCTCCTTAACCTCCAAGACATCTTCACAGAGCCTAAAATATGCAAAACATCCACATAGGAAAGAGCAAGGAAATCTAAAGAAGAATCCCTAAACCAAGTAACATTTTAACATAAGAGATAAAAGAAGAATCTAGATCTAACTTTTGTAAGATAGCCAATATAAAAGGTGATTCCATCATATCATAAACTTTTGTATAATCTAATTTTAGAAGAATAATATTCTAATTAATATCCATGGCTATAGTCATTGCCTCTATAGCTATGAAAACATTATCCAAAATAAATTTACCTAGAACAAAATTTGTTTGTTCTTCTTTGACAAATTGAGACAAATACCTTTGAACTTTTAAAGTAAGAACCTTAGTAATAATCTTATAACTAACATTCAACAATGTGATAGGCAACCAATTAGTGATATCAAATTTGTTACCTAACATTAGAATGAGTTTTATCAAACATTGATTAATCATTTGGCAAAGAGAACCTGTAGAAAGAGCTTCTCTATACAAGTTGAGAAAATCAACAACAATATCATCTCAAAATTCCTTTTAAAACTTACATGTAGACCCTTTAGACTAGAAGATTTTCCATTACCCATAGAGAAAAGAAGTTCTTTAAAATCCTACATTGTTAATATGTCATACTCTTTCAAAATAGACTAAGAATAAGGGGGAGTTACATATATGCAAAAATCTAGAATGTGTTTATCAATACCTTGTAAAGTAAACACATCTAAATAATAATCAAAGAAAATATTTAAAATATCCATAGAACTAAAGAAAATCTCATCATTAACATGAATTTCATCAATTTGATCACTCAATTTAAGACTTTTTAAAAACTTGAAGAATTCTTTTGAAGTAAATCACCTTGAGCCTTGTGGTTTTTAAAAATCTTTTGTTGTTATTAAAGACTCATGAGTTACTATTAAACACTTTTATCACGAGGGGTATGAGACAAATATTTTATAAGTTGATGAATTTTTGCCTAAATTTAAGAATAACAACTTGAAATGTTTTAGCTAAGCATTTACCAAAATGTTTGAAAAATTTCATAGTGTGAATAATAGCATTTTTCACCATTTAATGAAGCCATTAGAATTTATTGGTCTTGGAATATGATAAAAGAACCTCTTACAATTTTTATTAGATAAAAATGTAGTATTGGCAATAAATAGCTTAGAGGGAAGATTCACATGGCTTTTTCTTTGATTTGAAAACTTGATAGTTAGGTGATCTAAAAGAGTGCATTCTCAATGTCCTTGAATAAATAAATTGTGCTAAGACTCATAACATAAATGAGAGAAAACAAAAAAATAAGCTCTATTTAATCTATAAAATATTCTTAGCAAACTAGCTCTATAGTTAGACCAAGTAAACCAACTTGGATCTCTATTATTTCCACCAATATTAGGATTTGAAAGTGCAAACTTGTTCCTACAAGAAGACCAAGCTCTCCATTCATCTTGTTGAAACGTACAATGATCCCTTCTATTTTATCAAAATCAATGTTTGACATGTTAAAATCATCACAAATAATCAAAAAAAAATTAGGAAGATCATTGTTAAGTTGAGACTTATGCAAAGCTCTTTCTTGGAATTTACATGAAATATATATATTACATTTACCAAAAATTAAACCAAAAATATCTTAGTAAATCCAATCATCTCTAGTTCTTAAAATAGAACTAGAATCATTGGAGCAAGCAAAATACTTGTGAACAACACAAAGAAAAACACCCCTTCTTTTAACCTCATGATTTGTAAAAAAGGTACCTTCCTCTAGGCATTAAAAAAATGAGTTGCATAGGTTAAATTAAAATCACTTAGTTTTAACTTCTTAAAGATACAAACAATTAGAATTTTGATAATGATTTTAAACAATTGTTTATCATTAGGGTTTGACAATTCCTAAACATTCTAAAAGATGAACTTCATGAGGCCACAGTGCCCAACTTGCTTTGTTCTTTAAATATCCATGACAAAATAAAAAAGATTAACTTGCTCAAAAATTAGAAACAATTAACTTATGATTTTAATGAGTAATATTCTCTAGAGTTCTTGTGCTTTTACACTTTAGCATTCTTGCATATGATATGTTACTTCCTTTCCTCTATGTATGAGAACCTCCTAAAATCATTGTATCATTCTTTGGAACTTGAGATCCTTCTTGGATAGTAGAATTCGAAGATGGTACATTCTCTCTCTTCTTTGACATTGCCTTACTTAGCTATTACACTTTAGAATTTTTGCATACAATGTATTACTTCCTTTCCTCTATGTATGAGAATCTCCAAAAATCATTCTATTGTTCTTAGGAACTTGAGAGGTGTCTTAGACAATAGAATTCGAAGGTGGTACCTTTTCTCTCTCAACACTACCTTAACTTTTGTCCTTTTATCTTCTTGAGGATTCAACTGCTTTCTTGGGAGTTTATTTAAAGAACTTTCAATTCCTTTTTTTCAAAATTTTTAAAGCAACTTTTGCTTCCTTAATTTCTTTTGCTAATTTAACTTTGGCAACTCTTTTGGCAATTAGTTTGTAAGAGTTAAAAACCTTGTGAAATGACTCATGGCAATAAAAACATATATTAGAAAGGATAATCTCAGAAATTTTTTGTTCCAAAATCTTTCTTTTGCATATCAACTTAATAAAAGGTAGAAGTTCCTTGCTTAAATCTAGTTCTACTCAAACCCTTCAAGTTGGCCCAACACAAAAACCATTTTGTTTTTCTAAAAACAACACTTTCTTGATCATACTAGCAATATTTGTGATTAGAGGGAAAAAACCATAGGCAAATTGGAGAACTTAATTCAAATCTTCAAAATATTTTTTTTGCTTTATCAAAATCAAAGTCTTCTTACCATTTGTGTAAAACTAAAAAAGTATCATGCATAAACCATGGAGGATTTTTAATTGCATTATTTGTTTGTTCCTCTATTTCAAAATGAAAAAGAAAACAATGAGGTGTTAGCCTAGTAATACACTTGATTTGAAAACTACAAGTCATGGGTCTGATTTTGCTGGGTAATGCCAAGTTATAAAACTCTAATTGGACTATATATCTTAAGGTGTACCTATGTTACAATTATGTAAGCTTATAAATTTGTAAACATATGTGTGAATGGTGGGTAATGCTAAGTTATAAAATTCAAATTGGACTATATACCTTAGGGTGTACCTATCTTACAATTATTTAAGCTTATAGATCTATAATCATATGTGAATGCAAGTTCTCTTGCATTTGCATTTACTCAAATTTGTTAAAAGATTATGGATAATGTCGAATTATAAAATTCTAATTAGACTATATACCTTAGGGTGTACCTCTATTACAATTATTTAAGCTTATAGATCTATAACCACTTATGTGAATGCAAGTTATCCTGCATTTGCATTTACCCAAATTCGTTGAAAGATCTCCTCAGAGCAAAATCACTCTAAAGTTACAGTAAAAAAAAATATGGTATATATAAAACTAAAACTTTATAGTTAAAAGGTTTAGATGATGACACCGATGAACAATTGGAGGTAATTGAGCACTAGTGGAAAATCTTTTTAAATAATGAAACCTATAAATAATTGAGGGTGATTAAGCAGCGGCTATGCCTCACGGTTTGGCTCATAAGTTTGGCCTCAAAGCTCTGTCACAGCAGCTCTCTACCCGCTTGGAGGCATGTGGTCTAATGCAGAAACCGATCAAAGCGAACCTTAGAGTCTCCATATTTATACAAAATAAAAAACCAAGGGTAGTTTTGGCTACCTGGTTCAGACGGCTTGGGTTTACGTTTGTTTTGCTCACAGCAGTACGTCCTATAAAACTGACGTTAACCGAACAATCTTTGAAGTAGCCGAAGGCTAACCCTGGTGAAATACATAAACACTGTACACACGTGGCTGGGGCGAGATTGAAGATCAGGCAAGATGATATCTGTGTCGGAGCACTGCTACGAAGACGACTCTGATAAATTACGTGTAATGATTCGACAGGTCAACATTTTCACATGTGTTTTTCCTCTCCTGAATTCGGAAGTCGTAACGTTAATTCTATAGTGTTTCTTACAAATACAGTACAAGAATAAAGCCTCGAAAATGGCAACGGAAACTCTCAATTTCGGCAGCACCTCCACTTCTTGCCAATTAGTGTTAATAGGATTTTCCAAACGGGCTTTCCTTCCTTTCTAAACACACTCTGACCTCGCACATTCGCCATCAATGATGAAATTTAGCGTAGCATACTCCAACCTTGCACATTCTCTATCAATGATGAAATTCAGCGTTTCCTTGTGTAGGAAACATGAAGGACCAAACAGAAATTAATTTTGGTCGTAATAAATTTTAGATTTGGAGTGCAGATACGAATCATGAATGCCATGTTCAATTCCATAAAATTTGACATCCTTTAATATATAAAGGAACTATTTAAGCATTTAATGCAATTTTGACAATTAAAATATCACAGATTACAACATTAATACAAAACTGATTCAATTGACTAAGCAAAGGCCACTGGTGGTAGTAGCGAACTAATTATACAAATAATTTATTCTCATTTTCTCCTTAAAAAACACTCCCCTGGGAATTTAGAAATTTCTCTTGAACACTGTTAGGCATCTGCCTCTCTCAAGACCATAAAGTAATGTACTGTATGTCGGTCATTATTAAATTTTCATCAAGAGAATACGCTTCATTATTTGAGCCATAATTTTCATTTTTTAAATAGCGATTTGTAGAAAACCAGAGCATTGATTTATCACATAGATTGAACAATTAAATTATTTAACTTTGGAGATCTTAAATACCGATACATAGAACTATTTGTTTAGAATTACTATTATATTTGTGTTAACTTGAGCCTTTTTATGTTTTTTTTTGACTTATTTCAATTTAATAGCAGGTGATGCAAGAAGATTATGGATTATTTATATGGTCATGTAGTGTTGTTTTGGCCGAGTATGTTTGGCAGCAAAGAAATCGTTTTCTAGGCTGCAATGTGCTGGAGGTATGGAAACAGTTTTCTACAATTCCATAGACCTTGAGAGATATAGTGCTTCCTGATTTAATATTTCCCCCTGATTGCATACCTTGCAAAAGTTTTATGCTATCCAAGTCTATAGCATCTTGGTGAATGGATAAGTATTAACAAAAAAAAAAAAAAAAAAAAAACTGTTATGATGGTTAAAGCTTCAAAAGGGAAAAAAAAAAAAAAACTTTAGAATTTTTTATAAACCAAGAAACACGTCTGTCTAAAATTGGTTAATTTTCCTTGTTTTCGAAAAAAAGACTCAGCTATCAGAAGGGATAGGGCTAGTAGTCAAGTGCATTAGCAGGAGGCTCCAGCATGAAAGATGATAATCTTACTATTCTAAATAGTAAAATAATGGAAGACGAGATAAAAGAGATGGTGTTCAATATCCTTAACCATAAAGCCCAGGGGCCAATGTGTATCATATGCAAACATTTGAAACCTAGTATGGGAGGATATAATTAACATTATTTTCAGTTTCTTGATGGCGAACGAGATTCTAAATAAATTCAATTGTACTTGGATCTTTCATCTGAAGAATACTGAACAAATGATATTGAGGATTTCAGGCCTACTAATCTTTGTACGATTCTCTATAAAAGTCACCGTGAACTTCCTTTTTTGCAGCTAAAGAAGATCCTTCCTAATTTGGTGGCACTAGAATAAGCTGATTTGTACAAGGCAGATGCATAGTAGATCTAGTTTTGTATGTTCTACAAAGTGTATATGCTTCTGTTTATCAGTAATATCTGGCCTTGTAATTAGACATATATAAGGCTTATGAAGGAGTTGATTTAGAATATGTGGGATTTGTGTTACAGCTGGATTTTCATAACATATGATATGCTAACTACTCTAATGATTTGCCAGCTCAATGTTCTCGTTGATCATTGGTTATGGAGAGAGATTTTGGAGATGGGAATGGAATTCACCAAGAGGATCCAATATCTCCATATTTATTTTAGATATGTAAGGATATGGAATGTACCTTTGAATATTAGTTGAATAGGAGTCAGATGAACAAAGCCTTTAAATGGATAAAACAAATGTTCATAAAATATCAAATGTTTCTTTGTAACAGCCTATTTCTCTTAGGTTTTCGTCTTGATATTTGTGGTAGTCCCTATGAGTCTGCTTGGCTGTGATGATGTGTGTGGTTTAGTGCTAATTTGTAGAACTATCTATTATTTGATGATGGTGGTAGGTTTAAGTGTTATTGATGTGCTGATGGATTGAAGAGCTATTGATGTTCTTATATTGATGATTTGGATGATTTGATGCTGACTTGTTGATCTATCTATGATTGCATAATTATGCTAGATTTGAGTGTTGTTGATATGCTCATGACCTATATCTTGAATAACATCTCTTGTATGCATTGGTTGAATGGTGTGTTGGTGATTTGTTGAATGACCTGCATTTCTTCATTGTGATTAAATTGAAGTTATAATAATGTGTGTTGTGTATTACAAGATGCAAGTACTAAGTGGAAGGAATCTAACCTATGAATAAGGAATATTATGTAAATCATGGTTGTCTTATTTTAAGTAATGAATATGTTGAATATTATGTATATTTATGATGCACGATTTTTTAGAGTTTTATTAGTTAATAGAATATAAGTACCCCCTCCATGGCTGTAGAAATTCATGTGATAACTTTTCAAGGCATGATAAGAAAATGCAATAATAAGTCATGAATATAAAGTGGAAAATTTTGCATTATATCTTGTACTTACAACTTATCATGTTTTCACTTTGAAACCTCTTTTTTTGTATCTTATGACATGATTCAAAAGAAGTGATGCTGTTGTAAAATGAGGCACAACTACATACTAATTGTTGGTAAATTTAGAAATGATATGTTATTAAGATAAGAAGAAGAAATGAAGATGGGTATTATGTTTGAATGCTTTGTATATGTCAATTTTTAATTATGTTGGATCATGAGGAATTCTAACATGTTGAAGGTTGTAGATTTGGGAATTAAACTTGCAACCAATTAGTATATATTTTGATTAATTTTAAACAGTGATCATGGAAAGAATTGAATTTATGACTTGTTACAATGAAAATTAAATAAATTGCAAAGAAAAGAAAGAACACTTGTCAAGAAAGAATCATTTGCAAGAAACAACCTAGTATCTCTTGAATTTCTCTAGTAGTTTCAAAGAGAGAGGAGAGGAAGAGAGAAGAGGGCAGATGGGGAAAGAAGGAGAGCACAACCACAAAGGAGTTTGGCTGAAAAAGAAAAGGAATAGCAACAAAAGAAGATTATAGTTGCTACGAAGGGCAACAAATAAAAGAAAATCAAAGTTGAGCAACAATCTAGCATATAAATAAATTGCCCTTGGTAAGTAAGAAGGTAAGATGATAATTCTCTTGCTATGTTTGGTGATGGATAACCTTGTCTAATTATCTCAATATCTTTTTTGGCTTATGTGCTTTGCCTTATATATATTTTTACATTTGACAAACTTTGGCAAGATTTGTCATTTAGATCTTTGAATTATTGAATTCATGATTTTGTTGTTGAATCTCTTCACCTGTCCTAAGCACTCTTAGACCTAAATGATTTGGATGAGAGTTGTTTTTGTAATGATTCAGAAGCACCCATAACGATTCGGGGCATTTTTAGCATAAATATTTATCAACAAGAGCTAAGGATCCTTGATATGATGATTGGTACTGTAGGTAAAAAGTGAGAGTATCCTTGGACTTATGTTTATTTTGTGGAATTCTAAAATCCAAAGAATTGTTGAATTCTTGATTTCTTGCTACAATTTGATTGATGACCTCCTTGAATGCTTAATCCTTAGATCTAGATCCTGATTTTTATTTAAATAGCTTCTCAAGGATGATTTTGATATATATATATCTATGAGTCTAATGGAACGGGGAAAATCTAGGATGTTAATTTATGACTATTAAATTACAATATTTGTACCCTAATGTGTGCTTCCCTCATGTTTATTTTATTTTCTATGTCATTATAGGAGTTAGATTTATTTTCCATGTTGTTGAGTCATGTAATATGTAGGTCCATGTCACCATGTAATGTGTCATATGACACAATTTTGCATTTCAAAAAAGAAAGGGAAGGATAATTCAAAGTGAAGTCAAATGTAGGTCTTCTAATGCCACATGTCGTACACCTCACCCTTGGGACCACCCAAGGCCCTATGTGGCTATTCTCCTTGTGTTGGGACCACATGAAGTACATAGGTGGCACATTCTCATGAGTTGGGACCACAAGCCTCTTCTCTTTATGATTTAGTTGGTGATTAGATGGGTCATTTGCAACCATGCTTAAAATTGAGTGTGCTCCTAAGCACATCCTCACATTTCTATTTATTTCTTCTATGGGCTCTCCCCAAACATGAGGCATTCTAGAAAACTTCATTAATGTATGATTGAAGCTTGAAGCAATAGAAGAAGAGAGGTGTTTGCCTTTATATCATTGTCTCATATCTCATTTTAGTTGTTTTATTAATTTCAATTTTATTTCAATATCTCTTTGTTTTTATCAATTTCAACCTTGTTCCAATTCAATATCATCTCTATTATTAATCAAGAGAAGAAAGAGAAGAAGATCTTGCTTGGAGATCAATCTCCATTGTTGCACTTGGTGGATTCCTTGTAGTTGCAAGTTTGCAAAAGAAGGATTTCAAGTTGATGGAGGGGTTTTTTTGCCTAACCAAGGATCCATTAGAGCAAGTTCTGCTGAAAATTCATTTCAACTCTTTGAGTGGATAGAAGGCCCCCAAATCTTAGCCATTTTGGATTTTCAGTGTTGTTTCATAGTCGTTCATCTCATCCTTTGCTAGCTTGGATTAGCTAGCTCTTTGTTTCTGCATCATTTTAGGGTCAATTTTGGCATCCCAGCTTTTCCATGAGTTAACCATGACTCATGGTATCCTTAGAGTTAGACAACAACCTCACCATGAATCGTGGTGTAGCAGAGAAAAAAATCCACTATTTTTGTCTACCACAACTTCACCATAAGTTATGGTCTTACAGTGTGAGTCAACCATGACTCATGGTCCTATCAAAATTGCAAAGGAGGTTTGAGGCATAAAGTTATCAATTTTTGAGCAACCATGACTTGACCACGACTCGTGGTTAGGCCAACCATGACTACACCATGACTCATGGTCTTCATCCCATGATTGATCCATGATTCATGGTGTTTGTCCTTGGCTCCAGGACACATCACGACTTGACCACAACCTATGGTTCCAGACATGAGTACACCACAACCTAACTACAACTTGTGGTCTACAATACCACAAGTCAACTACCATTGATGGTCAAATTTTCGGCTGAATTTTGAAGCTGGGGAAAAAGTTTTAGAGAGAAAAATGAGAACTTATTTTGTTGCCATCTTCGATATTTGGTATTAGAGCTTGTTGTTGAGGTCTAAGGATGTTAAAAGAAGTGACGAAGTGTTCCATCATCCTTGATGGAAAGAAGGATTTCACCTAGTAGAGCATGTTGATGAGGAGCTTGTTTGAGCTCAATGATGCCTAAAAGTAGTGGAAAATGACTTTAATGTGGTTGACACCTCTCTCCTTTGCCAAGTTCAAATGAGGAAGCAAAATGAAGATAAGAAGAAGAATGCATTGGCCAAGATGATCATGTCCAGCTCTTTGAGGGAGAGCATTGGGGCCAAGATAATCAACAAGGGAGATGCCAAGGCTTGTTGGGATGCACTTGTGCAAGAATATCATGGCATAAGTGAGGTGTTGCAAGTGAAGCAATTGAAGGTAAGGACTGAATTTGAGAACTTCTACATGATAAGAGGTGAATCCCTTGATTTCTTTTTTGAGAGATTGTACAGCATCATTAGGGGCTTATATGCATTTCAAGCTAGTTATAGTGAAGAGCAAAGAATCCAAAATATCACCCAAATCCTCTTCAATCATCCCAAGCACAAGCCTACAATTTTGACCCTCATTGGTACAAGAAATCTCAAAACCCTTTGCATTGATGAGCTTGTCTTTGATATGAGATCCCTTGATGAGTTGGAGTTCAAGGGAAACTGAAACCAAACCTTTTATTCACATGTTTTAGAGTATGCATGGAAGTTTGAATTGACATAAATGTTTCTCTGTAATTCTGGATGCAAAATGTCATAAATGACATGGATAACATGAATTGAGAAAAGATTGAATGAAAAGTATTGAGAATAGAGCTAGATCTTAAGTTCAATATCCTAATGCAACTTGATTATAACTCAAGAAGCTTTCAAATCAACTTTCAATGTGAAATTCACAATGAAATCTAATGCTTTCATGTTAGAAGTATTCACTTCAATTGGATTTAGACTTATCTTTAACAAAATTTATGATAATTGATTTAATCTTGAAGTAGAACTTGATCTTTGATGAAATCCTTGTAATGACCTACCTTTTCCTAGCTTCATCTCTTGATATTTAGCTAGTAAGTGTGACTGTGCTTTGTCATGAGGATGTTGACAAAATTTGGAAAGAAAGGGAAATCTTTTTCACTTGATTGCTTCTTGTTTACAAGTGGAGGTATATATAGAGATTACATAGAGAAAATCAAGGAGAAAATCTCTCGAAATCAACTAATTCCTAAAAGTTAGCAAAATATCAATCAATCACTAACTATAAATCAGCTAAGAGGGTAGCACTATTTTTTGCTCAATTTTGTCACTCCCTCTCAAGTTGGTGAATAGACATTGTCCTTTCCTAGCTTGGACACCAATGTCTGGAAAAGAGGATTGCAAAGTTCTTTAGTGAGAACATTTGCCAGTTGTGAGTTGGAAGAAACATAAGGTGTACAAATGAGACCACTCTCGGGTTTTTCTTTGATAAAGTGCCTATCAATTTAATATGCTTAGTCCGATCATGTTGCATGGGATTGTGGGCGATGCTAATAGTTGACTTGTTATCACAATATAATCTCATAGGTCCTTCCCACTGGACTCTTAGATCTTCTAGGATAATCTTCAGCCATAACTGTTTGCATATTCCTTGTGCCATTACTCTGAATTTAGATTCAGCACTGGATCTTACTACTATATTTTGCTTCTTGCTCCTCTAGGTGACTAGATTTCCTCCGACAAAGGTACAATACTCGGTGGTGGATCTCCTATTTGTGACTAAGCCTACATAGTTTGCATCTGTATAAGCCTTTGGTGTGAGTCTATCACTTTTCTTGAATAAGATGCATTTACTTGGAGACCCTTTCAAATAGTGCAAGATGTGATAGACTGCCTATAAGTGAACCTCCTTAGGATTGTGCATGAATTGGCTTACCACACTCATTGCATAGGCTATATCAGGTTGCGTATGTGATAGATAAATAAGCCTACCAACCAATCTTTGATACATTTCTTTGTCGATGGCCACATCTTCCTTCGCTTCTCCAAGCTTATGATTGGGATCCATAGGTGTGCCTGATGGTTTGCAAGCTAATTTTCCCATGTCTCTTAGAAGATCTAGGGTATATTTTTGTTGGCTCATGAAAATTCCCTGCTTTGACCGTGCCACTTCTATACCTAGGAAATACTTCAAATTTCTCAAGTCCTTTATCTTGAACTCCTTTGCCAAGTGCTTGCCCAATCTCTCTATCTCCCTATGATCATTTCCTATTACTACAATATCATTGACATACACAATAAGGGCAGTGACTCCCTCTAAATTAGTGTGTCGAATAAACAATGTATGGTCTCCTTGACTTTGTTTGTAGCCCATTCCAATCATTACCTTAGTGAACCTTCCAAACCAGGCGCTAGGTGATTGCTTTAAGCCGTACAGTGCTTTCTTTAATTTGCATACCTTGTTTGAGGCCATATTCTAATTATAGCCCGACGGAATCTCCATGTAAATTTCCTCTTCCAAGTCCTAGTGTAGGAAAGCATTTTTCACATCAAATTGCTTTAAAGGCCATTCATAATTAACTGCTAGAGACAAAAGAATTCTTACCATATTCATCTTTGCCACTGGTGCAAATGTCTCCTGATAGTCTATCCCATACGTCTGTGTGTATCCCTTGGTTACCAATCTCGCTTTGTACCTCTCTAGAGAACCATCAGCTTTGGATTTCATAGTGTATAGCCATTTGCATCCTATTGGTTTCTTCCCCTTTGGCAAGTCCACTATTTGCCATGTGTTGTTCTTCTCCAAGGCTTGCATTTCTACATTCATAACATTTTTCCAATTTTCATAGTTTAAAGCCTTAGATAGTGTTGAAGGAATAGACACATTGTTAAGATTTGTGAGAAATGCTCTATGAGTTGAGGAACATTTGTGAAAAGACACAAAATGATATAGTGGGTGATTGGTGCATTCTCTTTTTCCTTTTCTAACTGCAATAGGTAAGTTAATATCAGACAAGGATTCGGTAGGAGAATCACATGGGTTATGTTGTATTACCTCATTTCTAGCACTCAAGCCTAATGTTTGGACTTGCCTTGGTTTTGGGTTTGGATGTTTTCTTCTTGAGTACACTTGATGATGACATGTGTTAGTAGTGGTTTTGTTACCTTCATCATTTTGTTTTGCAATTTGAGGAAGAGGCTTGGGCTTGGTTTGTGGTACCAAAGAATAGGAAGACTTGGTTATGGGTAGGTCAAGAAGAAAGAACTCCTTATCTTCTACTTTTGTTTGCTCCCTTTGAAGATAAGGTTGTGTGAAGTATGACTCAATTTCAACAAAGGTGACATTCATAGAAACAAGGAATTTTTTGGTTGGTGGATGATAGCATTTGTAGCCCTTTCGGGTTGAAGCATACCCAACAAAGACCGTTTTGAGGGCTCTCAGATCAAAATTTCCCCTGTTTTGACTATGAATATGGACAAATAAAACACATCCAAATATCCTAGGGGATGAGATGGTTTGTAGTACAGAGTGTTGGAAAGAACTGAGATAACACTTCTATTGGACTTTTTGAATGGAGCACTTGAGTTGGTAATCTATTTATGATATGTGTAGCTGTAAGGATAGCTTCTCCCCAGCAATTTTTTGGGACATTTTTTTTGAACAATAAAGCTTTAGCTGTAGAAAGAAGGTGACCATTTTTTCTTTCTGCCACTCCATTTTGTTGTGGGGCATAGATACAAGAGGACTCGTGGATGATTCCCTCCTTTTGAAAGAACGTAATCAATGTTTGGTTAAAATAATCTTTGGCATTATCTGAATGAAACCTTTTGATACTGTCTCCAAATTGATTTTTAATCATGGAATGAAAATTTGGGAGGACATCACTAACATCTATTTTGGGCTTGATTAGGAAAATCCAAGTGACTTTTGGGCAATCATCGATAAATTAAACAAACCATCGTGCCCTAGAAATATTTGAAATTGGAGATGGTCCCCAAATATCACTATGAATTAAGTCAAATGGAAATGAGCTTCTTTTATTATTGATGGGAAATGCTACATGTTTGTGCTTTGTGAGTTCACAAGTTTCACAATTAAACATTTTCTTTTCTAAGCCCTTAAACAAATGAGGGATCATGGTTTCAAGTATTTTGAATGAAAGATGTCCTTGTCTAAAGTGGTGAAGCCAAATCATGCCTTTATTTGTTGAATGACTTGCGGATAGGAGGGTTAGAGGTTGATTCCACTTACTGGCACTTGTCTTTTCAGTTTTTTCAAGATAGTATAATCCTTCCTTCTCCTTAGGAAGTCCAATCATCCTACCCGAGTCTTGGTCCTGAAATAGACAATAAGTTGGGAAGAAGGTTACTTTGCAATTTAGATCCCAAGAAAGTTTGGTTATGGAGATGAGATTTGTTGTCAATTTTGGAACATGAAGAACATCTTTAAGAATCATATCATGATTAATTTTAACATTCCCTATATCGACAATTGTGGTTGGTGATCCATTTGTCGTGGTAATTTTTCGATTACTAGGGCATGGGAAATAAGAACTGAATTTATGAGATGTATGTGACATGTGATCCGTGGCTCCCGAATTGATGATCCAGGAGTCTTTAAAACACTAATTGGAGGCACTTAAACAATGAAAAATTGACAGCTCACTTGAATGTACCAATGAACAGGTACCTGAAGATTTTTTCAAGAGTGGCTAGAAGATTCTTCAATTTCTCTATCTCTTCTTTGTGAAACTCCCTTGCTTCTAGAGCTTTCTCTTCTTCTTGTGAAGACAAGGCTTGGTTTGCTTGACCTTGAATTTTTTGCTGTCCACCCTTATTTCCCCATTCCTTGCTTGGTGGCTTTCCATGAAGCTTGAAGCACATTTGNTTCCTTGCTTGGTGGCTTTCCATGAAGCTTGAAGCACATTTGCCTCGTATGCCTTGGTTTCTTGCAGAAGGTACACCACATGTTGTCCCTGTTTTCATGAGGTTCACCACTACCAAGTTTGAATTTTCCTTTCCCATTCTCTCCATTTTGCTGCTCCCTTCTTGGCCCACAACTTCCTCCATTAGTTAGCATTGTCGAGGCATCAACTAGTTTTGATACTAACATAACATTATGCCTACTATCTTCAGCCAATATAATAGAAATTACCTCATTAAGATGGGGGAGGTCATCTTTGCCAAGGACTTAGACTCGAACATGATCGAACTCATTGTTAAGACCCGCCAAAAATCATAGGTTTGATCTTTTTCTATGAATTTTTTCAGAATTGCGGTATCCTCACTGCATTTCATCTAAATAACACAGTAGTGGTCCATCTCTTGTCAAAGTCCCTTTAAAAGGTTGGCATACTCGGTTACAATCCGATTTTCTTGTTTGATGGTGGTTGTCTTGATCTTCAACTCATAAATTTGGGCAGCATCTTTCAATTTGGAGTAAGTCTGTCTCATGGCTTCCCAGATATCTTGAGCCGTGGGAAGAAACATGCATGTGTCACTTGTTTCGATTGACATTGAATTCCAGAGCCATGTCATAATCATTGAATCCTCCTCATCCCATTTTGCAAACTTGGGATTGTCCTCTTTCAGTCCTATGTCGAAGATGTGATCCGATTTTCCTTTGCCTTTCAGAATTGTTCGCACTAATTGGGACCACTTCAAGTAGTTTTTTCCATTGAGTCAATAGGTTGTATTAATCTGTTCAAGGTCTCCAGGTTGCAGGTTGGTGGAGGTTTCCACTGGGTAGACAGTGATCTTGGATGATTCTTCGGACATTTTGGTAAAGAAAAACAAGGAGAAGAAGAGGATTACAGCAATAAGGGTTGAATTACCCAATTAGAAATGACAATGAAGGCTGTAATAGGAGAAGAAATATGGCAATGAAGGCTGAATGAAAAAAATGTCCCTAGGGTTCAAAACCTAAAGCTTCGATACCATGACAAAATTTGAAGAGAAAGGGAAATCCTTTTCACTTGATTGCTTCTTGTTTACAAGTGGAGTTATACATAGAGATTACATAGAGAAAATCAAGAAGAAAATCTCTCCAAATCAACTAATTCCTAAAAATCAGCAAAATATCAATCAATCACTAACTATAAATCAGTTGAGAGGGCAGCGTTGTTTTCTGCTCAATTTTGTCAGATGTATATAGTTTGGTGCTGATTTATGGATCTATTTATGATTTTGATGATGATGATAGAATTAAGTGTTGTTGATGTACTTGTGTTGATGGGTTTAAGTGCTATTGTTGTGCTTGTGTTGATGGATTTAACTATTATTGATGAGCTTGATGATTTGTACAATTTGATGCTGAATTGTTGATTTATCTATGATTGTATAGTTGTGATGGATTCAAGTATTGTTAATATGGTGATGACTTGTCTGTTGAATGACCTATGATGTTTTGTTATGATTAAATATGAGTTGTGCTGATATGTTGATGTGTACTACTATGGATGCATTAACTAAACTATGTAGGGGTTGTTGATTCAACATCTAGCAGTAGAATGAAATAGATGAATGTTGAGAAGAGATGGAGATGGAATTTTGTATTGTTTGTGAGATTGCTACTATGTTTTGATTATTCATGTGTTGCATGGCCTATGTGGATCAGAATGATTACTTAAATTGGTTAGAATGTTCTTTTATATGTTGTATTTATATACAACATTGTGGATATCTCATGTACATGTTTGTTGTATGTTCATATAAGTTTGGCATCCATTATCTCTAGGTGTAGTTGTATGGATGTTAAATATTGAGCAATCAAATTTGGAAAGAAAAGAAAAAGCTAATGACAAGTATGATCTATTGCTATTTATGGTTTTGTGATGTGTTAAAAAAAATAGAGGAACCTGACCTGTGAACTAGGGATAATTGCATTACTTAAATGATCTTTTGGAGAAATAAAATTAATTAAATAAAAAATAAAATCCTCTCTCAATAGCTTTAGAAAGGTTGCATGATGACCTTCAATGCTCATAAGACAATGCACAACACTAGTTGCAACACTAAGTGCTTGAAGGAAAACATATTTCCTTGGTTTGATATTTTGATTTTACGCTTTTCTCTTCCTCATGGAACTGTCATCTATTGTACAATATGGTTTTAATTTTATGATAGAATTCTATTGGATAAAGGTGAGTATGCTTGCTTAGTTAAAAGAGGGAGAAAGAGAGATTAGAGGTGTATATTTTATCGGCTTGACAGGAATTGAACCAAAGTTTTCTTAGTTGGAAGGGTCAGATATTCTTTTCAATTTTTTTTAGGATGGCTTTAAGGAAGTTTGAACTTGAGACCTGATTTTGGATCTGTTTAAAAATATGCAGTTGCCAATAAAAGAACATAACTGCCAAAGAAAGTTGCAATAAAGAAACCGAAACTAAAACTAAGTGAATAAAAATGGCAAGGAGGGAGAGAGTGCAAGGGAGGGAAAAGGAGAAAAGAGGATTGTAGCAACAACAACACTAGGATCACATCTTCAGCAATACAAAGGTAAACTAAAATAATAATGATAGCAACAATATCATAGAAAGAAAAAGATTGCATTGGTACATCAATGAAGAAGTAGCATTGGATAGCTAGGAAGAGGGGCTAATAAACAAAAAATTAATTTAAATGTTTTTTTAGCAATAAATTTTCATGATATAATTTTGCTGAAATATTAGTTGTAGATTCTTGGAAATCAAATGAATATGATATAAGAAATTTCCCATGTATTTTTTGTTAAAATGAGACAAAGATTGTGTTGTAAAAAATGCTTGAGAAGCATAGTTTCATTTTCCTTATGAATGAACGTACAGGGAATTATTATATTAGCAATGATTAAGCCTTTCTTTAGCCTATTATGGTAGTAAAGGAATTTTATTGCCTATTTTTAGCTTGGTATGGTAGCAAAGGAATTTTGTAGCCTTTTTTTTTTGGCTTGGTATGGTAGCAAATGAATTTTGTATATTTCTGTTTATGGATTGAAGCTAAACTGGAAGTGTGGCAGCATTTCTAATTTCAGGATAGCCTGATTAAATATTAGTGGTGCGACCTATATAATTTCCGGTTAGAGCAGTTAAATCGAGACGATTTTGTAATGTGATTGTTGTTGGAAAAATAAAAAATTATCATTTTGCCATTGAATAGGTCTGATATTACTGATTTATATGCTTTCTATGGCTAACTGTTTGGGCAAATGTAAATTTGTTGTTGAAAAACATCAGATATATTTTATGTTTTGAAGAAATCAGAACTTGATTCGTAAATCAGAAAATGCAGATTTGCACTTTGTATCAAAGGAATTTTGTATTTATTTTTATGGTTTCTATTCATTTTTTATGATTGTTTTTTGGTTCAAATAATCAGCAATGGTTAAGCTAAAATTTGAATGTGGTGTTTTGTGCCAGCTGGACATTATTCATTTTGTTAGGATACTAAAGAATCTGAAATTATGTGTGAGAAGCATTAGAATTTATTCTAGAGTTATGCACAAACCTCATTTGTTTGTTGATCAGAAAATTAGAATTTATTTATTACTATAAGCAAAGCCAAGGCAACAAAGTTGATAGTGTATCTTTACTAATAACTATACTATATGTGATGTTGTATGTGCTAAACATAGTGTGTGTTGGCAGCTTATTTTCCTATGCTTGTGCATGATGGTTTGTTGACTGTTGATGGTTGTGGCTTCCTTGTTTCTTTTTTGAAAAGGCTTAATAATTTGATTTATGAATTACTATTCAAATGATTCTAGTGCTCACCTGCCAACTATTCATTTAAACAAGATTATTAATGTACACTGTTTGAACCATGAATGTTGTACCCTTGGTTACAATATAGCGAATAGATAAGGAAACAGCTTCTTAGCTGCTATACCTATATTTCAATTTGCAATAAGTTTTCCTATATCTCACTTTCCATATGATTGATTATGGTTTGCTGTGCAAATTTAAAACTACTTGGTGAATTTGTTGAGTTTATTTGCTTATAGATGAACTAGAAGGCTTTCAATAATATTTCAAGCTTACTTGATTGACATTGGTATTACACTTTGGCTGCATTGTGTATATCAAGAGATGTCAAATTGTCATATTGACATTCTCGTCTTGCTAGATCCTTTGGTCGATGTTTACATTATATAATTTTTCTGCTTTATGCTTTAGTCTTTTTATGATGTCTTCACTATTGTTTGTGTTGGTCTAAATGTAAGATTGGATTTTTGTTGATTGTTTTATATTTTGGGCAAATAATAATAATAATTATTGATTTGTGCATTCTTCAGCTAGCATTTTGGATGCTTTGGGTGTTAGCTCTTGCTCTCTAAGATTAGGGTGTTGCAATCTTGATGTTGAACTTACTTGAATGTGATGAAATGTAAAATTGATCTTTGATGACTATGAATTGAAAAGGAGAGATTGTGAATTATTGAGAAAGGATTGAGAGATCTATGGCTAATTGTGAGAAATTGTGAAGATTGTGAGAGATTGTCAAAAAAAAGATGAAAAAAGGGAAACTTGCTTTTTCTTCTTCTTCAAACCCTTGCTTGATGAAGCTTTACAACGATGAAAGAAAAAATGAAGCCTCTTGGTGAGGATGCTAGCCTCAACAACTCAATCTAAAGCCAAATCTTACAAAAATTATCACAACTTAAAACAAGGAAAGAAACACAACTCTTTATTCTTGGTTGAGCACGTGAAATGAAGTACAAAGAAGTTGGAAGCAAAGTTCCCAAGGACAGACAAGGGCTCAAGATCCCATCACAACACACACACACATTAATGGCAATTAAGCCTACAAAGAATGCTTAAGAAGAGCTTTACTCACTCTTTCCTCTCTTATCTCACACTCTTGGACCTCTCTTGCTCATGAACACATCCTCTCTCTTGTGTCTTTTGCTCATGGACATCCAATGGAGGGCCTTTGATGCTCATTTATAGTCTTCGGATGACTTGGCTACCAAATTACAAAATTATGACCATTGTTCCCATTAAAGAAGACATCTTGGAAGTAAACGAGACATCTTGCCCAAGTTGAGATCCATTGTAGAGAAGGCATTTTGCACAAAGAGTAGACATCTTGTGCATAGTGTAGACATCTTGCCTGAGAGTTAGGTTGACACAGTAGACATCTTGCCACTAGAGAAGATGTCTACTACTCTAGATAAGACATCTTATAGGGAAAGAAGACATCTTTCTAGATAGCACTCCAAAACATTCAACTGTTGATATGAGGTCTCAACATCTCATGCAAGCTCTCATCAATCTGGAACATCCTTGAATGCATGGAAAACATAGCAAATACAAAAAGATACAACAAACACTCCAAACAAATGAGGATTAATTCTTTAGGGTTAGGTAATGTCCTCATCATCTCTTGTGTTAAGGTATGATGGGAGACCTCAATTAATAGGCAAGGTTGACTAAAATTTTGCCATTTTAGGCATGTTATGGCACTATTGTGCCTTACATCTGAAATTTTCCATCCAAGGAAATTTTTACATGTGAGAGCCATACCTTGTATTACAGCATGGATTAAAACACATATAACATAAAATGTAAAATGCGAAATAAGAAATGAGATGTGAGAGATATGAGAAATAAGCTCCCATCCATACTATATCATGACAACTTGAACAACAAAGAGGTAGAGGAGGCAAAAGAAGAGGTAGAGGAAGATGGAACAAAATAGGTCCCAAAGTCAGCCACCATCCCAAGAAAATTAGTCTCAAAACAACTCTTCCTCAGGAAGTAGAAGAGAAAGAGGCTTCCAAAGAGGAAGAGGAAGCCTCCAGAGAGGTGGAAGAGTAGCATCTCAAGGAGGGCAAATACAAGAGCAAAATATTTAGTACAAGGTAGGCTTCCTAAGCCTATCCCTAAATGAAGGTACTTCAAAAGCACAAGATGATTGTGCTTTCATTTCTAGCACATCAACCCTTGATAAGGGCAAGTAAGTTGATGGAGGAGGAGCAAGCTATTTAGCTTTCATATGTAGTAAGGATCTATCATCATCCACATGAATCCTTGATAGTGATTGCTTTAACCACGTGGCACTTGATTTTTCCAAGTTTGTCAAGTTAAGGAGAGAGAACTTTGGGAGCATAAGAGTTGGAAATGGAGCCTTCATTCAAATTGAAGAAGTTGGAGAATGCACCCTCACTCTCCATGATGGTCAGACTATTCATTCAAATTGAAGAAGTTGGAGAATGTCCTTTTTTTTTTACTAATAGCTAGAATATATAGGATAATATATATACTAAATATTAGAATAAGCTTTGAAATTATTTGTTAACATTATTCATTATGGTTTATTGATTGACGCTAGATATATATATTTTTAATTCTTTTGTTAAGAGTTTCGATAATTTAATTTGTAAACTATTGATTTGTAAGATTCTTGTGCTTGTTGTTCAGTTGTCTATGTGAACAAGTTTATTAATGTGTATAATCTAGTTTCTAATTTTTCTTGCTTGTTGAACCCTAAATATTGTATCATTGGTAATGATATTGTGAATAAATGTAAAGATTGCTGTATTTTTTTTTTGAGAGAAGGTCAGGAATATATCACAGCTGCAAAAGCAAGTCAAATACAAACAAGGAGGGTGGGGGTTGGGGGAAGGAAAACCTCCACTGATAGGGGAAGAAAACCCTATAGAAAAGTAGAATGGGGATGAATACCCTTGAGAAACCTTTTTGTTTTTTT
>MNCI01001817.1:787819-861035 GCA_015680685.1 Gnetum montanum | reverse complement strand
GGGTTGCGGGCAGAGAAGGAGAAGGAGAGAGAGAGAGAGAACAATTCCTGATAATAGAAAACCAAAAAGAAATAAACAATGTTCCTCTTTAGGGTGGGGGAGGGGGAACAATTCTTGACAATAGAAAACCAAAAAGAAAGGAACAATGTCCCACTATAGGGAAAGCCTACAAGAACACTTGATACCTAGGCTTTCAAGGCCCCCATTCTCAAAACCCCATTCCAAAAAACCAATGGACCACATTGGACACTCCTTTTGGATTCTTGTGAACTTTGTCATCATATATGGGTTGGTGAAACTTGCTATACAAGCAGCATGGCCTTTTCTATAGGTGGGCTGTGTCTAAAATAGCCCTGTGGTGTTCAAAGGCCATAAAAGTTGCAACCTCCTGAAAATCTTTGTATTGCTCTTCCCTCTGTCACTTCTCCTCAGCCCCTAGATTCCTAGCTTTGTTAGGGTGAAGCTTGTTGGAAGTCGTGTGAATGAACCTGCATAGGGCAACCCACACCGCATTACGATTCACACCCATGATCATGTATGGGCATCTTTTCATATGGAGCTATCATCTAGTGTTGGAATTGTGGGTGCCTTCTTGATTGATCCTTATCTGTTGCTGCTCCAACAAGGCTTGGGCATGCCATTGCCGCCGCCGCTCCTCCTCTCTCTTAAGGCACTCTTGTTCCTCATTGATTTATGTGCTGAGTTATTCTTCCAGCGTACTTCTGAGGGTAGCATCCCTCAACTCCCTTTGGCGCCTTTCCTCCTTAGCAGCTTCTTTGTGTTGCAACTCCTCTTGTTGCATCCTTGCTAGGTTTCCCTACTCATGCCTCAGCAGCTTGACCTCCAATCTAGCTTGCTTCTTCATCCAAACCTTGGCTTCAATCTCGGTGGTGGCCCTCGAAAGATCTGCATTAAACTTCGATTGTAGCTCTCAGTGGGTCTTCTCCTTAGCATGTAGAAGTTGCTCTTGGAGGTTGGATTATTGGTCCGTCGTAGAGCCTTGCCTGTTAGAACCCTAACTGGTCCATGTTGTGCCCACTTGTCATCCTTCATTGCTAGGTTGAAAGAGGATGCCAAGTCATTCTTGATTGTTCATAAATTGCCGTGTAAGATCAATGGCCACTGTAATGGTTGCATAGGCCACCATAGGGCAAGGATAAGGCTAGAGTGGCGACTCCATCACTCCTATCTAAGAGCAGCTAGGAAAAACTTAGGCAATTTGACTAGTCTTCCCAACTTCATGTAGTGAAGAAAAGTGAAATGGGCATCTTATAGCTTCCACACATTTCTGGACCGAACAAAAAAGTGCTCGACTAGCTCCACCGCATCTTGCCATAGCTATGGGAGGGTAGACCTGGGAACCTAGCCACTCCCCATTTGTGGCACTAGCCCATCAAAAAAGCTCGTAGCATCTTGCAAGCCATGTCCTGTGGGCAACACCACCTTGCCCATCATCAACAAGCCTAGGTACCCTGCAATGGCCAACTCTATGAGGTCAATGTGGACTTCACAGAAAGTAGTAAAATTCCCTCTCCACCTTTTGTAGAAAGGGGCATATGAGAGGTTATTGTCTCCCACAAGCAGGGGAAGAATGTCTCCCCAACTCACTTACACCATCATGTCTTAGATTGTCTAGTTGTTTTGAAACCCATCACACTTTGGCTTATATGTGGAAGTAACCCCCATCATCATAGTGACTTCCTGTCACAACCAACCAACAAGCAGGGTGATTTGCACTAGAGGTCTAAGCAAGGCAACCTGGAAGATAAAGAGGTTTTCCAACAAGCCTTTGATACCTCCCCGTGTCCACTAGTGGACTTTTTTCATCTAAATATGACTTGCTGTCTATTGGAGTGTTAGTCGGTTTACAACTAAGCATTCCAGTTTCCTTGAGTAAGTCTAGAACATATTTATGTTGTGAGATTGAAATTCCCATTTTTGATCTTCCTATTTCCATTCCAAGGAAATATCTGAGATTTCCCAAGTCCTTTATCTCAAATTCTTGAGCAAGGAAGTTCTTCAAGGTGGCTATTTCTCTTTCATCATTCCCAATCAGGATGATATCATCAACATATACAATAATGATGAATGTTCTACCTTCAAAAGATTGCTTGACAAACATAGTATGATCCGTTTGGCATTGTGAATAGCTGTCTCTTTATAGTCTTTGCAAATTGATCAAACTATGCACGTGGAGGCTGTTTAAGACCATAAAGAGATTTCTTTAGTTTGCATACTTTGTTGACATTTTCTACAGACTTGATACCTGGTGGAATGTCCATGTAAACTTCCTCTTCAAGATCTCCATTCAAGAATGCATTTTTGACGTCCAATTGGTGTAGAGGCCAATCAAGATTAGCTGCAAGGGATAGAAGGACTTGGATGGTATTAGTTTGGCAACTGGTGTGAAAGTTTCCTGGTAATCAATTTCATAAGATTGTGTAAAGCCCTTGGCTAGAAGGTGAGCTTTATATCTGTTAATACTTCCATCTTCCTTGTATTTAATTGTGAAGATCCATTTACATCCAACAGTATTTTTCCCTTCTGGTAGCTCGACTAAATCCCATGTTCCATTCTTCATTAGAGCATTGATTTCATCATCCACCGCTGATTTCCATTTTGGTCTTTGAAGAGCCTCTTGCATATTACCGGGAATCTAAATATCTGTAACACTCGTAGTAAATGCATGATATCCAAGTGACAACTTATTGTAAGAAACAAAGTTCTGTATTGGGTGTTTTGTACATGACCTTACCCCTTTCCTTAAAGCAATTGGTAAATCCAAAAGTTCATTAAAATTAGGAAATGAATTAGTGTTACCTGGATGTGAGTTATTTTGGATTGAATCCAGCACATTTTCATGAACAGTGCTAAGGTTGAATTGTTCTTCCATATCCTTTTGAGTTAGTTTCCTTCTTGAGTACACAATGAGCTCTTTGTTTACAGTCTCATGAGGACTTGATAGTGGACTGAGATTTGGGCTCAGGTTGGATTGAGTGAGTGTCTTGATAGAAGAAGGACCTGGTATTGGATCCCAAAAAAGATATTCTTGATTTTCACTCTCCCCCTGAATGTTGGTTTTGGGATAATAAGGCTATGTTTCCATGAATGTGACATCCATTGAGTGGTAAAATCGTTTTGTATTGGGATAGTAGCACTTATACCCCTTTTGATTTGTGAATATCCTAGGAAGACACATTTGGTGGTCTTGGGATCAAGTTTGCTACGAAATTGTTGGGGAATATGAACAAAAACCGTACAACCAAATACCTTGAGAGGGATTGATGAGATGAGTTGGGTTGTTGGAAAAGCTTTCAGAAGGACTTGACAAGGATTATGGAAATTAAGAACTTGTGATGGCATTCAATTGATAAGATATGCAGTAGTAAGAACAACTTTTCCCCAAAAGAAATTTGGAACTTGAGAGGAAAGTAGGAAGGTTTGGGCAATTTCCAATAAATGCCTATTTTTCCTTTCAGCTATTCCATTTTGTTATGGGATATTGATATAAGAACTCTGATGGCCAATTCCCTCTTTAGACAGAAAATCCCCAAGTATAGAGTTGAAATATTCTTTTGCATTGTTGGTCCTCAAGATTTGGATTTTTGTTTTAAATTGTGTTTGAATCATGTTCATGAAATTCTTAAAGATTTGGCTGACTTCAGATTTTTCTTTCATCAGAAATATCCAAGTGAGTCTTGTATGATCATCAACAAAAGATACAAACCATCTAGCCCCTGTCACATTTTTTATTTTTGATGGACCCCAAACATCACCATGAACCATAGAAAAAGGATGAGATGCTTTGTATGGTTGTATTAGATAAGAGTTATGAACATGTTTTGAAAGTTGACAAATTTCACAAAGAAGAACATCTGAATTTTTATTGAATAATGATGGAAAGAGTCTTTTGAGATACAAAAAACTAGGATGACCTAGTCTATAATGCCATAGTAAAATTTCATTTTCCTTATTTGACTTAAATATAGAAAAAAATTGTTTTTCACTAATTGTATGTGGAGATTGTCTCTCAAGTTGGTTGCCTTCTTTGAAGATATAGAGTCCCGCACACACCTCAACACTGCCAATCATTTGTCTCGAAGTCAAATCCTGAAAAACACAATGATTGGGAAGAAATTTAGCAACACAATTTGTATCCTAAGTGAGTTTACTAATGGATAACAAATTGCAAGTCAAGTTAGGGACAAGGAGAACAGATTTGAGGGTTAACCCCCTAGGTAATACAATAGAACCTATACCAGATACCTTAGATAGAGAACCATCGGCAATATGAACAATATGGTTCTTAGTGCATGGTGTGTAGTCTTGAAAAATTGTAGAATCTTAGGGACAAGGAGAACAGATTTGAGGGTTAACCCCCTAGGTAATACAATAGAACTTGTACCAAATACCTTAGATAAAGAACCATCGGCAATATGAACAGTATGGTTCTTAGTGCATGTTGTGTAGTCTTGAAGAATTGTAGAATCTCTAGTCGTGATTTGATGCTCCGGAGTCAACAATCCAAGTGCTTAACTTATCATCCTTTTGAACTTTTAGAGTAGTGAGAAAGTTACCTTTTTAAGCCACCAAACCAATCCCTATGATTGGATTAGAAGTGCTGGGCATTTCCTGAGTGAACAACTTCTGCACTACTTCCATTTGTGCCTTACTGAAAGGGTGTCCTGATGATTTCGAAGGAGAGGAAGGTCTTTCTTCTGTTGTTGCACTATTACCCTTGCTTTTTTTCTCAGATCGGGAGCGTGATGGCTTCCAATTAGTAGGTTTCCCGTGGATTTGCTAGCAGGTTTCTCTAGTATGACCAAGCTTTCAACAGTGATTACACCANGAGTGGGAGGCAAAGTGGGCGGAGGCCCTCGCCCAGGCCCGCAACGAACTGGAGGCCCAGTTCCAGGCCAGGGAGCAAGAGCGGGCTCGTTTCCAAGACCTCATGACGGAGGCGGCCAAAGCCAGGCTCGCCGGNAACTATTACCCTTGCTTTTTTTCTCAGATCGGGAGCGTGATGGCTTCCAATTAGTAGGTTTCCCGTGGATTTGCTAGCAGGTTTCTCTAGTATGACCAAGCTTTCAACAGTGATTACACCAAGGTTGGCCTTTCTTTGTCTGGGAATTGGAACCTTGTGCAACTAAAGCCAAACTTTCGTTGGTTGGATGGTTTGATGGAGCATAACTTTCTTCCTGCTTCCTTCTTGTGGTACTTTAGAGGCAACCTCATGGAGACTTGGTAGTGGTTTGATTGCTAAAACATGCCCACAAACTTCATCTAGGTTTTTGTTTAAACCTAGAAGAAACTTGTAGATTCGTTTCTTTTTAACGATCTTTTTATACTTGTTGGCATCATTTGGACAGTCCCATTTTGTGGTCTCAAATAGATCTAATTGTTGCCAATATCAATTTAATCGATTGAAATATTGAGTGACAGACAAGTCTCCTTGGCATAAGTCATGAAAAATCCCTTCTATCTCAAATTACTCCACGGTGTCTTCTTTATTGGAGTAGGTTTCTCTTGCAGCCTCCCAAATCTCTTGGGCCGTTTCATAGAGCATGAAATCTTCTCCGATGTCATTTGTCATTGAGTTGATCAACCAAGACATAACCATGTTATTTTCAGCCTTCCAACCTCGGTACTTTGGATCTTTCTTTATTGGTTGAGTAGCTACTCTAGTGAGATAGTCATCTTTGCCCTTCCCACACATGAACATCATAACTAAATGGGACCATTGAAGATAATTATGTCCATTCAGCTTGTGACTTGTGATGAGGATAGCAAAATTTTCTGAACCATCATTAGTGCTCAGAATCGGGTTGCTATTAGGAGCGGAGGTGACATTTGACACTGTTTTGGATGTAGCCATGAGGATGGAAAGGGATAGAACAAGGAGAGAAACGAACCGTTGTGATGGGAGAATGAGAGCCAACGTCTACTTTTGTTGGAAGAGAGAGGGAAAGAAAATTTCACATCCCTGGTGATGAGCACGGGTCTGATGCCGTTGGTGAGAAGGAAAAATTCACCATCACTGAAGGAGAAGAGAGTGAGATGAACGGAAGAGAGTTGAATAGGAGAGGACCAAATGGTTGAGGATAGAATTGCTTAGAAAAAGCTCTGATACCATTTAGTTATTAAGAAAAGTAGAGAAACTGAATTTTTATTCCTTGATGAATCAAGTGTTACAATGAGCCCTNCATGCTTGTTATGCACTTGCCAAAGTAGCCACAACACAGCAGCAGCCAGAAAATCACTATGAAGTTGCAATGGCGGCATGAGACTAGATATCCTCCAAATTATGGTGGTTAAAGGACAAAGGCAAGAATAATGCTGCAAAGTCTCAGCAGCAACATGCATAGAGTTATACAAATCATGAACAAATGATTATTAATGCCATTGCAATTCATCACGATTATAGAATATTCTATTGATCTATAAATCAGCACCAAATTCTACAAATCATGTGCACATCATCATCAACACCACTCAAATTCATTACAATTATAATATCATAGATAAATTCACTAGTTAGTGCTAAGTCCTACAAATCATAAGCACATGGTCATCAACACTACTCAAATCCATCACAATCATGAAATCATAGGTAAATCTACAAATCAGCACAAAACCACATGCATCATAAAAAAAATCACATTCACCATAAAAGCTTGTTACCTAGAGGCTCAATGCTCATTTGGCCAAGGTGGGGTGCTAGGAGGGTTGGTAGATGAGTGAAAGCCTAACATCATTCGAGTGGCTATGCTGAGGCTTGAACCTAGGTCTTTTGACTTGAGAAACAAACACCTTACCATCACTTCAAATGATTGTCCCTAAAGCACAATCACAGTACTGCCATAAAAATCAAGAACCAAATCTAAGAAAGTGTTGGTCACTACAGATGTGCTACAATTCATTGAAAGAAATTATTTTCATTTTGATAATGCATTTGAGAAAAAAAGCACTGGTGTATGGTGTACTTTCTGAATTTTTAATTTATAAATGTGTCTGTTGATATTTATCGATCATTTTTTTCTTTTATAAATCTAGTGTTTGAGTTTTTAATTTTTATGTTTACATACAATATGAAATTTCACGCCATGTGTGTTTTCCAGTTGCTCCTTTTTCAAAGTTTTACTCAAAGGCAGGGTCTTGGAATTAGCAATTCTTAGTTGTGATGATAAAGCTGAAGTTATTTTTTATCTTTTCCCATAGCTTGGAGCAGGAACTGCATTGCCTGGAATCGTAGCTGCCAAACTGGGTAGCCATGTCACACTAACAGATGATTGTAATAGAACAGAGGTGTGTTAAATATTTTTTTTTTTTGCTCAGATGATAATCTTGAAACGCAAATGTCATTAGATGCTTATATATGCATTTCTATGAAGTTAATCTCGTTAGAGTCATATTGAACTAGTTAACAATTTAAGAAGTCAAAATTTAATAGTTTAGCTGCTTCCAGGTGTTGGAAAATATGACGGAAACATGTAAACTTAATAATGTTGATTGCAAGGTAATTCAGAATTCAGATTTGTTTCTTAGGTTGGAAACAAACCCTATTTTTATGTATGTTTGGAGATGTTTTACCACTGTAGGCCTAGCCTTGTTTTTTACGAGTCAGGTTCTAACCTTTTTAATCAGGTCATTGGTCTCACTTGGGGTGAATGGAACAGAAGTACTTTTGACTTGCATCCTCAGATTGTGCTGGGTGCAGATGTGTTATATGAAAACAAAGGTAAATTATAAAATATTCTGGCATATTCACTGGTATCGAGAAATATTTAGTTGCTAAATTTGATTTCTGATTGTTTTTTTTTAAAGATTTTGATGATCTCCTGTCGACCGTCTGCTTCTTTCTTAAAAATGTCAAGGATTCAAAATTTATTACTGCCTACCAGAGACGTGGGTAGGTGAATCTTTCCACTTATGTTTTTCTGTTTATTATTACAAATCTTTATAGTATGAAAACTTCAGTTTCCTATACAAGTATTTATATTTGAACGAGTGTACATGGCAGCGTCGGATATTAAAATTGAAGTTTCAAAACTAGATTAGGAAATCTGCAAAAGATAAATCAGATATTTCCTTTAGAGTAATTCTATTTGAGAATTTGATTCATTATGCAAATTGGAATGACATGTTGATGCAAACCAGGTTTATGCTGAAGCTACAAATACATAAAATCATAATCCTTGAGCAAAAAGAAATTAATAAAATATGTGTCATAAAAAACCAATTTTAAGAGCTTCTGCTTCTTACAATCATTAGAGGTATCCAATGGGTAGAAACAATAATTATAACAAAATCATCTATCATTATAGCTTCCGTTCATAATCTAACCCAATGTGCTTGCCTATGCCAATTTTGTTTATGTAGAGCAGACATTAAGATCCAAATTACAATGAAATAGCAATTGTCTACTATACTTTGTATTTTTAACACCAATGCCTAGGGAGAGAGCTAACACCCAAAGGCCTCCAAATGTTGCTTCAAATGCAAGGGTAAGTTCTTGTCTAACAATTAGTCAATAATTAGAAATTCAACTTGCATTCAGATTAGCATTGACAACAATCAATTTAACATAAAAAACAAACTATAAACACCGAACACCCAAGCCATAAGTTCGATTCCAATGGGTAACACTGAGTCATGGATAGAATAATTCCATAGGAGCTTTGCAATTGGTGTGATTTGTCAAATCCAAGATGTAAGTAATTAATTTCAAGAAAATCATAAAATGCAAATAGTGGCCCAAGGATCTAGCTAGAAGAGAATGCCGATACAATGATTGACATTCCTTGATGTCCAATGTGCACTTGAGGCACAATAAAAATGTAAAGATGTCTAAACTTAGAATCATATCTATAGCCTTCTAGTTTAGCAACAAGCCAATTAACTTGAAAGAACAATTGGGACAACATGAGTGCAATTGGGGCTAAGGAGGGTGGGTGTGGTGGCATTGACATTGGGGAGAATAGGAGTGTTTGGAGCCCCACGAGGGGAAGTAGGGGCATTGGGAGCTATGATAGAGATGGGGGTGGTGGTAGCGCTACTGGCAACGCTGTAGGAAGTGGAGGGATAAAGGAGGGAGCAGGTGATAGCAATAACGTATTGGGAGTTAGTGGAGGCAGCATTTTCCTTGCTAATTTTGTGGTAGAGCATGCAAGGGGAGCCACAATTGGTGGATTAGGAGTGATGGAAAATGGAGAGTCTCTTATTGGTCTTAGTGTTTTGCACCTTAGGGTGGACGCATTGATGTGGTGTTGGGCATTTGAAGAAGCTCTATCTCTAGATGAACCATGGTGTCCTTCTAGAAGGTTTGTAAACAACGTAGATGAGCCTTATCAGGAAGCTTGTGTCAGCTGGATTTTGCCCTAGGATGGACCTTATTAAGCTCTAGATGGCCTCCTCTTGGGGAGTGGGGGATGTGGAGATTCATTTCTTGATGGGGAACTTGCTACTATTCGTTTCCAAAACAAGGAGGATCAAGACAATATTTTGCAAGGGGGACCTTGGTTTTTCGAAGCTTAGGGGTTGGCTTTGATCCATTGGCACTTGGGGGAAGAGGAGTAGCTTATGAAGTAGTAGCTAGTGGCTTGCTCAACTAGCGTTTGATGGTGGTTTCAGATAGGTCGTTGCCCCTATGAAGCCATGGAAGTTTGCTGTTACATCTCTTGGGTGGATCTCTGAAGGCATATTAGGAGGGTTGTTGCCATATTTCATCTAGATAAAGTTGGATTTGAAGAAGCCCAACGAGAACAAGAACAAAAGTACATGGAGTTCTAGGAAGCAGCAAACTTTGTTGCTGCATAGCAACTTCGAGAGGTTTTGGATTTTATACACATGTGATGAGTGGCGAGGTACCCCTACACTCAACCATACGAAACGAGCGTAGTACATGCGATCCAGTCGAACTCCGTAGACTAAGTGCCTACACACCCCATGGAACACTTGGGGTTAATCATTCGTTGTCTTCTCAGACTTGTAGTTGTCACGGTGTATGGTTAAGTAAGTCCGAGGTATATGATTTTTATGGTCTTTTATGTTTTTCTCCTATGCTATCGAGGTGAAGGGTTGAGAAACTAACTAACTCTAACTAATGACTAAGTCTAAATTACCTAGCGTCAGCATTTGTTCCCACTTACCGTACACACCCTGAACCAATGCAACTGCGGCTACCAAACGCTAATCGTTGTTGGGATCACCACGTGTAACACACGTGCTCGAAGTGGTCGTACTGAGGCACTTAACTAGGAGGAAAGGGTTGAGAGAATCTATCTAGCCTAAGTGCGATAAGCAGCCGATTCCCTGACTAACCGTACACATCTGGGACTACCACTGGGATTACCAAGCGTAGATCCTGGATACGCCACTGGGTTACTAAGTAGTCACACTAGATGCTTGTAATCAAGTCGTACTCATATAGCATGCGATGAGCAGCCGATTCCTTGACTATCCGTACACATCCTTAGATGCTCGTAATCAAGTTGTACTCATTCCGCATTTTAGGAGTTTAAGGGTGAGAGAGAAAACAATAAATAAAATCCTATTCCATGCATTGCAAGGTTTATCCAAGAAGTTCGTTTTTATTGTCGTACACAACTTGTGTTCAGGTACAATGTTGCTCGAATAAAGATCCGTTCACTTTAGGACTCTTACTGCAGGCACATGGAAAATATTCTATCTCTGGAGTGATCAAACTGCAAGAGTTTCCCTACTTCTAACTCAGGATGAGCAAACAAGGGAGAGTTGTCTCTTATTTATAGATATGGCGGCGGACCGCAATATCGCGTACGCGACATCGCAGGGGACGACGCTATATCGCGTACGCAATATCATAGGGGATGCGATATTGCGGCGGCCGCGATATCGCGGATCATGCGAATCGTGTCTCATCAACATGTGAGAAAGGGCTAGTTGCCCCGACACTACCCTCTCATAGCCTGCAACATGATAATGTTCACAAGAATGGAGAGAAGGTGCCTTGTTAGGGCTATTGGCATTTTGTCTTTTGGTTTTGAGTGTACTTGATCGAAGGGCCTAGGGAGGGGCTAGATTCCATGGGGAGGATTGGTGGTTAGCAGCTCTAGAGTTTCTTCCTTTTTTGTCTATTTTGCTTTTCCGTCTGAGTGGGTCTCCCCTTTCCTCATCTCAAGGGAGGGGTGAAGTACCCCCCATTTTGTGGAGTTCATCCCCTTTTGTTTTGTACTTGCTTTTTTCTAATACAATGCCTGATCGTTTCGCTAAAAAAATAGGTGTAAAGATTTCATCATTGTCCACATGCTTCTTTTGCTTAAAGCCATTGGCAAACAATCTTGTCTTATAGGCTGTAATTTCATTTTTTTTTCATTGTACTTTGTTTTGAATATCCATTTTGCTTCAATTACCTTCTTTCTTTTTGGCCTATCAACCAAAGTCCAAGTTTGATTTTTTTATAATAGCATTATATTCTTTTTTCATTGCTTATGTCCAAACTTGAGATTTGAGAGCTTCTTGTACATTATTAGGCTCATGGAGAAGGGCTATTTGTGATTTTGCTTGTGACCTTGTGGATCTTCTTTCATAATTTTGATCCAAAATTTGATCTTTGGGATGGTTTCTTTCCACCCATGGGTTTGTAGAAATTTTTGATACTTTTCTATCTTCTTCTTTGAATTTATCAAGACCAAATTTTTCATTATCAAAAATGACATTTTTGGAAATATACCACTTTTTTTTGGAGAAAAAGTCGAGCTATATTAATCCAAAAAAAAGTGCTGTATAACTGTATAGCGTGGGTCAGTGCGCCTCACCCCATGTCCCCTAAAACTGCCAGGCTTTAAAGCCTTCCCGCAACATGTTTCCCGTTACATGCCCCTATCATGTAACCTGTCCTGCATGTGAGTCTCGTGGTCTTGCCATTGGGCCAACCCAGTCAAAGCCCAAAAACCCAAACACCCATAATGTCCCATCTCCCCAACCAAGCCATGTGATCATTAGTCATCCTCCCATTGGCCTTTCCCTCTTAGCCCTGCAATCTTACTTCTCCCATAATCCGACCCCCTACTCTTGGCCTCTGCCAATGGTTGGGATGTCCTTGTTTTATCCGTAGCCTAAGTGACCATAGTGCTTGTGCCCATTGCCAACCACTGTTTGTTTTCTTCTATATGTTGTGCCAGCCCCGCCTAGTGTTTGGTGATCATGTCTTCCATCCATCACAAGTCTCTCTGATCTGCATGGAAATTGCCTCCCACTGTGCCTCTTTCCGTAGGTTCTCCCAGTGGGCTTGCCACTCTGCCTGTTCTTCTAATCACGCTTGTTCCATTGTTAAGCGGGCCTCCTCCGAGAGACTTTGGCCACCCACAGGGTCTTCCATCCATCGTAGGTCTTTGATCTGCATGGAAATATACCACTTACTTTCTTGTGGAGCATAACATTTGTAACAACTTGTTTTGGAATCATATCTTAGAAAAATGCACTTTCTTCCTCTATCATCTAGCTTGCTCAATAACTCATTTTGTATTTTCACATAACAAACACATCCAAAAACTTTCATGTGAGACAAGTTTGGGACTTTTACCATAAAGAAGCTAATATAGAGGCTTCTCCTTGCTTGATAAGCCTATTTAGGATGTAGGCTGAAGCATGTAAAGCTTTATTCCAAAAATGATGTGGAAGTGAAGCATGCTTGAGGAGGCACCTAGACATCTCTTGAATTATGCCATTTTTCCATTCAGCAATACCATTAATTTGCGGTGAATATCCACAAGCTGTTTGCTTTTCAATTCTATGCTTAATGCAAAATTCCTCAAATTCTTGATTAACAAATTCACCTCCTCTATATGATCTTATAGCCTTAATCTTGAGACTCAATTTATTTTCTATCAAACGTTTGAAATTTTAAAAGATGCAAGAAGTTTCATCTTTGGAATGCAAAGAATATGTCCAAACATACCTATTATAATCATCAACAATAACAAAGAAGTATTTGACCCCTTCTTAAGCTAGAGTAGGCATTGGACCTGCCAAATCCATATGAAGAAGCGCAAGAGGTCTTTGCTTCCATTGTATTTGAGCATTATGAGGCAAGGCCTTTTGCTTTCCTTTGAGACACATCTCACAAACTTCTTGTGGTATTTCTGAATAGTTGACTCTAATATTTGCATTGTTCTTGATTAACTTCTCAATGTTGTAGTAGGAGACATGACCTAACCTTCAATGCCATGATCTTGAGAGAAGCACATGAGAAGAATTTGATTGATGAATCTGAGAAATCAAAGAATCAGCACCTTTGCAAGAATGTGCTTCCAAACAATAAATGTGATTGTTCAATCTCTTCAATTTTGCAATAATAAAATTACCATTGGAAATAGTACAATTATCATCATGGAAACCACTTGATTTCCTTTACTGACAATTTGATCAACTGATAATAATGAACATGACAATTGAGGAGCATAGTAAACATCATGCACATTGATTTTGTGGCCATTAGGAAGTGTAAGCAATACATTACCAATTCCTTCTATCTTTACGCTGGCACCATATCCTACCTTAATGCTTCCAAGAGAATTGTTTGAGGTATAATTGATAAAATTCTCCTTGAATGGAGTCATATGATTTGAACAACTAGTATCTATGATTCATGTATTAGGAGTAACTTCTTTGACCATTTGATATGCAGCAAAATTGGAGTTTTGGATCTTTTCCTTTGATTGAACTTGTGACTCTTGAGAATTTTTTTTGAGGTTAAGAAGAGTCTTCATTTAGCTTCGATGAATCATTGGGGTGGAGGAAGGAAATCCTACCTTCCACTAGCACTTGTCTTCTTAGTGTCCCTTCTTTTTGCAATGTTTGCACCATGGAACATTTGATGATGATGCGTCCTACTGATTTCTTGGAGTGAAGTTAAATCTTCTTCCTCTTTGACCTTTTTTTCTTTTGAAATTGCCTCTTCCTCTTGAATTTTCAGCTCTGGATTTTTTATTTTGATTTTAATCTTTAGCCCTTTAATCTTTGAAGTTAGGACTTCTGCCTCTATCTCTACCAAATCTGCCTCTTCCTCTATTGTTTCTTGCAAAATAAACTTGTTCATTTTGGCTTTGATTATCTTGCCTTTTCGGATCTTCCAAGGTTCTAACTTGAGATACTAATTCATCAATTGTGATGTTATCTAGATCTTCGTTTTGAACAGTAATCATCATAGCATATTTGAATCTTCCCTCATTATACAAAACTTGAATGATTTTGTCTAACTTTTGCCTTTACTATATTGACATCCATATTCATCTAAATTTCTTATGTATGCATACATTCTTGTAAAGAATTTCTCAATACTCTCATTTCTATTACGGATTAGATCTTCAAATTCTTATCTATACCTCAATTGCTTGATTTGAATGTTTGTGATGGAGGTTCCTTTGTATTCTTGTTGTAGTAGATCTTAAGTTTCTTTGGCATTTGGCTTATCTATGATCCTTGATCCAATTGCATCTGAAACTGATGTGCAAATAATCATCTTTGCTGAGGCATCTTTCCTTCCATCTTCTTGAAGCTTTCTCATTTGTTATCTATTGAAGGCATTCAGATTTGCAAATTCTTGATATCCATGGTCCACAGTGTTCCAGCACTCATTGATTTGAAGTAAAGTCTTCATAAGCTTCCTTCAATAGGTGAAATCTTGGCTTCTATTGAAAATTATAGTGCACTTTGGAATATCTTTACTCATTTTGAAGAGCTTTTGAGCTGAAAATGGCTTGAAATGACTTCAAAGATTTACAGGTTAGCTTGAATGACTTAAATGATGATACATCTTAGAGTTTCTTGTGGCTTTGGTGTGAAAAGGTGTGGATTTGATGTAAGAAGTTGTGAATTTATCTGAGAAATGAGGATCGTTGAGAAAAATTTGAGGAATAAAGGTTTGTGGATGAGAAAATGTAAAATTGAGGATGAACGTGGATAATTGTGGATGCTTTTTGGACCTTTTGGTCTTAAAATGAAAAAGCAACTTTCTTACATCAAATTTCCAAGGCTTTGGACCTTAAATCTCTGATACCACTCTCTTAGGGTGCACTGAAGCTTATTATGATTTCAGATTTTGACGTTGTTGCCGGAGACTATTGGAATCAACAAGAATCAATATCCTTTAAATGGTTATCAATGTTGATTGCTTAAGCGTGGATAAAATCGATAGCTCTTTGTAAAATTTTAAGCATATCACTAGAAGTTGTGGCAATTGATGAAGATCAATATGTTTGGCAACTTTTCAGAATTTGAATTTATTGTGGCATGTTGCTTGGGTGATAAGGAACGAGACTGAAGAAATCCGTATTGATTTCTATCGTCGGAATTGATGGAGATCAATTGGCAAAAAATTGAATTTTTAATTACATGATGAATTTGACATTTTTTTACTTCAAATTAGGAAGCTTCTAGACACTCCTGATACTAGAAAGAGGAATCTTGAATTAGATATGTGAAAAAGATTATGCAAAACAAGAGATCTAGTCCACAAGATGCATAAGCAACTTGTGACAACTAAAGATGCATGTAAATGAACTTTAAATGAGGGAACAACACTAAAGCTTGATGCTTTGAACATCTTTATCATCTTGTGAACAAGATTTGTACTTATCTTTATGATCTTTGATGATTTGCAGAACATCTTTGATGAAAATTGATCTTGAGATATGAATGATCTTGAGAAGAAATTGTAAAAATGTGAAATGTGAATCTAAGAATGTAAGATCTTCTGAATGAATTGTGAAATCTAAGAAAAATTGTGAGAGAATGTGAGAATTGTAAAGTGAAAAAGTGAAAAAAGAAAATTTCTTTGTGACACTCTTTCAAACCCTTGCACTTTGAATGAACAATGACAACATTAGAAAAGGACTCTCTCTTGTGAGATAGGACGGGAGAGCTCAATTTATAGGCGAGGTTGACTTGAAGTTCGCCATTTTAGGCATGTTTGGCACTATGATGTCTTACATCTGAAATTTTCCATTTTATTAAAGCTTTTATATTTTTGAAGTAAACTTTGTATTGTGACATGAAATATAAAATGAAAATGAAATATGAAACATGAGAAATATAAGATATGAGATTTGAGAAGAGCTCTCACCCATACTATAATATGACATAGCCAAGCTAGTCTCTCCTCAATTGCCTCAAGCTACTCTTTCCAAGGTTGTGGATTGCTAGTTTGTTTCTAGGAGGTTGGTACAATAGGTTAAATCAAACATTGATGGTGCCCCATGTTTAGTAGCAGGATTTGTGATAGTTATCCTTGAAGGTGAATCACATGGAATGGGAAATCTGTTGAGGACCTAGAATTGTAGAGTGCTAGGTTTTGAGGTAGAGACGATGTGGGTAGCCAATGTTTGCTAAAGGCCTACATAGACAAAAGGAGGGAGATGCTAGAGGGCAATTTTCAGCAATAGTTGGAATAGCGCAAAAAGGACTAGGAGGAAAGCTACCACCAACCCTACATCTCTACTTATAAAATGTTGTTAAACTTTGCCCCTCTTATTCAAAATTGGCTCAGTGTTGTGGGACCTATGGCAAGGAGGGATACTAGATTGTAGATTGCAAGGTGGGTTAGAAGGTGCTCGGCCCCAAGAAACTGGGGGATGGATGGATGGTGGTGACCCAAAAAGGGGGTTTACCTCAAGGGTCTATGTAGGGAGATGTTTCCTTGGGGGCAGGGGCCCAAGTGCTAGTTTTGCAGGGGGTATCTAGAAGGACTCCTTCGGGATTGTCAAGATCGCCCATTAAGGGTGGCTCTTGTTCACTGGGGGGTAGTAGCTGAATGTTGAGGAAGGAGTTGCTGCCCCTTGGGAGTTGGATTTCAATGGTGAGGGGTGGTTTGTTACTGCCCATGTTAGAGGTTACAAAGGGGGGTGTCACAAAGGAAGGGGCATTCCTTGTCTTCCTAGATGCTAGCAAGGTTCGACATCCACTGAGCCCTATGTCCTGAGCCAAGAAGACGTAGCTGGAGATTGACCTAGGGGTTCAAACCATCTTCAAGGAGGTTTACAAGAAACACACAACAAGCAGGACATGAGGATCCTCTCATGGAACTGCAAGGGACAGGGTACCTCCTACAAACAAAATACCCTAAGAGAGATGGTGCGTAGGGAGAAATGTGATGTTGTCTATTTGTAGGAGACCAAACTCTAGCAGTAGGAGGGTCATTGGCTTAGATGGCAAGCTCAAGTTATTGCCTGTTGAGGGAGAGTAGGGGGTTTGGCATCTCTTTCACGTTGGACTTTTGAAGTTGCTAAGAGCTCCATGTGGAGCATTATGATTCTCACGAACACTGGAATCTGCCTAATGAATTTCTACAAAGCTCAACATTGGGAAGAGCGGTTGTAGGAGTTACACAAGATTGCTTCCCTGGTTCGGGATCAGCTGCAGTGGATTATTGTGAGGGATTTCAATCAATGGCTGTATAGGTGCAAGAAGTCTGATGCAGGGTAGGGCCACAGGACTCTCCAAGAGCTTAGAATTTTTTGCAGTTTTTGGCCACACATGATCTAGTTAACATGGAGCTTAGTAGAATACACATGGAGTAACATGCGGAAGGGGAGTGAGCGGATTATGACTAGGATTGATTGGGTCTAGGTTAGTTCCCATGTCCTCATGACCCAAGGAGTGGTGGTGAAATGGCAGGATTGTATGGTGTCAAACCATTGTTCGATCCTATGCTATGTGGGGGAGGTGGCTTAGGGGAGGGTTGCTCCTTTCTATTTTGAACCTTATTGGCTCAATAAGCCTTTGTTGTGTCTGTTGGTTGAGGGCATTTAGGGTTCTTATTTGCAGAAAGTGGAACCCTAAGATTTCTCAAGCGGGGGTTGAGTCAACTCAAGAGAGCCTTGAGGATCCTACATGCGGAGGATAAATATTCTTTTAGGTCCACTAGAGGGAGGTTGCTTCACCGACTTTTGGAGATACAAGCAAACTAGGAATTGAGTAAGGATTTGGGCTAGGCCAAGTGTGAGGTTTTGGCTAAGCTTCATGCCTTGGATATGGAGGAAGAGGCCTATTGGAAGCAGCAAGGTAGGGCGCGTTGGTTGAGAGAAGGGGATCAGAATACATGTTTTTTCTTTGCTACTACCAACTTAGCAAATCTGTCCAAGAAGATTCACAGCCTAACCCTTTAGGGGTAGGAGGTGAATGGGTGTCAATGGATTGCTCAAATATTGCTAGATTTCTGGCCTCGCATTTGGAGAAGAAAGCAGGTGAGTCCTCTTTCAATTTCAATTGATCCTTTCCTAACTAAGGAAGACAACCGCCGCCTATTAGCGCCTTTCTTCATAATGGAATTGGAAGAGGCTCTTGGATCTATGAAGCTAGGTAGAGCATTAGGGCTTGATGGCTGGCTAGTGGAAATTTTCAAGGCTTTCATTAACATTCTGGGGGTGAATATCTTGGACACCTTCAATGTAATGTTGAGGTGGCAGCAAATATGCAAGGAAATCAATTGTTTTTACATTGTGCTTATTCGGAAGTCTACCAACCGCACAGATCCATCACAATTTCATCCTATTGGGGTTTGCAACACTCTTCTCCATCTTTTCACAAAGATGCTGGTGGCCCAATTGGGGCCTCTTATGCCATGTCTGGTGGGGCCACACCAAGTTGGTTTTATCAAGGGATGGTACATCCAAGATCAAATTTTGTTTGTGTAGGAGGTTATACATTCTCTAAGGGTTACAAAGTATCCTGGTATGTGCTTTAAATTAGACATTTCCAAAGCTTATGACACTGTCTCTTGGGAGTCATTGAGGGAGATCATGTTAAGAAAAGGCTTTCACCTGAACTTTGTTAATTTGTGTATTCATATTCAATCATCAAGGGCATTCTCCTTGGACTTGGAAGGGAAGCTGTGGGGGTTTTCCTCCCCTGGTCAGGGGTTAAGATAAGGGGATCTACTATCGCCTTACCTTTTTATCTTGGTTATGGACACTATGTAGGCATACTGTGAATTGGAGGGGGTGAGAGGGTTGGACATTGCCGGAGTCAGGTGCTTGGTTGAACATTATACGGATGACAACATCTTGTTTTCTAGGGTGGTGGTCTCCTAGGCAATGGCAATCAATAGAGCATTGTAGCACATGGTTGAGGAGATTGGTTTGGAAATAAACATAGGCAAGTATGTTGTTCATTTGCTGAATACTGAGGCTAGGGTTGAGGGGTTGATTATGCAATAGTTGGGAGTATTGCCTGGATCTAATGAGGATTCTTACCTTGGTCTTTTGATGTATGATTGGCATTGGCGGTAGGCTTGGTCTAGCCTGTTACAACGGCTATAGAAACGGGTTGATCATTGGACATGCCAATTTCTTACTTGAGCTGGGAGGGCCTTATTAGTGACATTGGTTTTGTTTGTAATGGCTAGGTATGCTGCTTCGATGGCCTCCTCCTCGGTTGATTTTGTGGACCCTTTAGGAACCATCGCATCTTTCAAGTGAAGCCATTACCGTTGTTGACTTAGATTGCAGTTGAAGGAATTTGATTGTGGAAAGAGGTGCAAGTTGCCATGGGGGTGACCTCAACCTTTGAGCCACCTTGTGATGGGTACTGGGCCAACTCAGTGCTTTGGGGTATGGTGACTAGGGTTGGGTGGTTAGACCATCTCTCCTTGCTCTAGGGGGGGAGCCAGATTTGGTTGATGAGACTTTTTTCATGAATTTGGTGGGGGACATTACTTTGTTCAAGGGGGGGTTTAGATTACCCTCGTGGAGTAGTCAATTGCTGAGTTGCGGGGGGTTCTGGTGGGGGGTGAAGTCATCCCTTCCAAGGGACATGGTCTGCAAGATGCAAAGGTGTTCTTTTTGGGGTTGGTTCCCAAGATAGGGAGTGGCCAGGTTCTTAAATTGGTGCACTTTGAGCTTTGGCAAGATGAGGCAAAATTAGTTGAGTGGTTTTCCATCTAGTCAAGCAACGTTTCAAAGCTTCAGGGTTTGCATTTCACCTTCATGCGTTGCATGCAGCAAGGATGCATCGTCAATTTGCCATGTTTCTTCTTGGATACGTTGTGGTGCTAGCGTGAGGGGCGACATTCGGGGTTGATTTTGGTGCTTTGGATGGCATTGCAAATGAGGGCTCCTTTGCCTATAGGTATGCCTGTGCAGGTTGTTTATGGGAGCCAACACTCAAGATGTGCACCACCGGTGGTGGTTGATTTGATTGGCGACTTGGAGGGGGTTGATGTTGGTTTAGAGGCTAGTTTGGAGTTGTCAGATGAGCAAGGTGAGCTGAGCTGCTAGATTTCTTCACAGAAGGTGCATGCTTCTCTCCCATAGGGGTTGAGAAGGGGGGAAGGGGAAGGGGGACTATGTTGGGAGTTGGTTGGTGCAAGAGGGATTGGGGGTTGCCGAGGCCTTGAGGTCTCCTCAAATGGATGCAATGCTGGTCAAGGCCATCGAGGAGGTGGTGAACTTGGCACGGGAGGAGGAGAGGGCTTTATGGGAAGCCAAATGGACAGCGTGCTAGGAGGATTTCCAACAGTAGTTGGAGGAGACATAACACCGACACATTGAAATGGCTAGGGAGGAGCGACGACAGCGGCGCCTGGTTGAGGCTACGGCTAAGGAGGCTCTGGAGGTGAAGCTACGGGAAAGCTTGAGGGCATAGCTCCAAGAAGAAGCGAGGCTCCAAGAATTGAGGGAGTACGAGGAGTAGGAACATAAGGTGTGGGAGGAAGAGGAGGTTGCCTAGATACAACAACAATTGAACCATGCCCATGAGTAGAGTGCTAGGTCATGGTTGCAACAAGGTAGATGCTTGTATGTCATTATGGACATTGGGTGGAACAAATTGTGGTACATGGTACGAAGACGTATTTGGCACAGGGGCCAAGAGTTGCACTTGGATGGGGAGGGCAATGTAGAGGAATATGCAAGGAAGGAGGAGGCCTTCAAAAATTTTTAGGAGGCAGCAGCTTTCGTGGACTCGAAGAGACACCGTGTGGTTCTCGATGTTGTCCACTCTCGGGAGAGGGCTTTCTGTGCTTGCACATGCCTCCTTGTTCATTTATAGGTTGTGGTTGTGTGCTTTGGCTTCTTGTCTCATTGCTGTAAGGTTTACTTTTGTGCGGGTGGGGGTTGGTTGCCTGATTGATGCTTGAAACTGTTTTTTTGACCTGACAGTCCAAGTTTTTTTGGCAGGTGTCAGGGGGTTTGGGAGGGGGGGGGGCACCTGATCCCCCTGCTTTTGATGGGGTTTACCTCCCTTTCGTTTTGGCTGTTGTGGGTTTTTCCTAACGCCATTTTCTGCCCCATTGGGGCTTGATGTATATCTCAAGTTGTAACCTTTTTGCTGTTAATATAATGACCCGAACTTTTCTTAAAAAGAAAAAAAGAAAAAAAGAAAAAAAGAATTTTTTAAAAACATTCTGCTCTCTTTGCCAAGACTTAAGAGTTACATTAAAAACTCTTTGCAGAAGCTGGTATGCTTCTTTGTGTTGATTAAATGCATCATATAAAAACATTATTGAATAGTTATAGATTTTAGAATATCAATAAAAATTTGGCAGGATCCAGTATACGTTATTGCACTCCAACATAAAACGTTTTATTTTATGTCCTAGATTAAGTGTTTGGAATGTTTTGTTTCACCTATGCTGATCCAGGCTTCTTATTTAGAAGTTTAATTTTATCTTTGTGATCCAGTGGCCATCATTTGCTCAACTATTTGATGATGAAATGGAATTTGAAATGCATCAAGCTGATAGATGCTTTTGAATTCCTACCTTCAGATAAAGCTTGTTTGATATCCGAGTCTGTTGAAATAGCAGAGATCCAGGCAAGATAAGAAAAATTTTATGCACGTAAACTTTTACTGAAAATTGCAAGCTCTATACAGCGTTATCATGTTTAAAGCTCTATAGAGTATCAAGTACATATAAGTCCTGTAAATTGATTTGTTTATTTTTATTTTTATTTTTTTGGGTACAGGAGATGCCTTGTCAGCTACTCTTTTCATTTCAACTTGTAATTAATGTACCACGAAGAATAATTTTTGATTTTCCCGTCCTTTTTTGGGGGGTTGAGATAGATTTTTATAGTCAAAATGGATGGTGTATTGTTCTCGCATCTTTTCTGTAACACATATGATTGTATGTTCTGCAAATAACTGGGAGAGGGCTAGAACATCATAATGACATTTAAAGATGAAACTGAAATAAATACTTACGATCATGTGGATATCAGAAAAACTTGGATATGTATCATAAAAATTTGAATTTCAGGCCGTTTCCTTTTACACTATTTCTCGTTATTTAACTATAACTCATTGAAATTAAGCCTGGGACTTGTTTGATTGAAGTCAAGAGTCTTTCATAAAAACGAAATTACATTGGTAAGTGTGATTCTAGGTGTCGATTCTGAACCATTAGTGGTGTCAATGAATAGTAGATTCCTGTTGTCATCATGGTTAGGTTTTATCTCTTGTAGCTTTAGCTTTTGTATGATGCAGAATTAACCTGTTATTTCTAATAGTATTGACACATATTTGTGTTACGGTTTAAACATTAATGCTTCTTAAATTTTCTATTATCTTATTGATTTACGTGAAGTGTAATGTAACCCAAGTGGTGCTTGGTTAAGGTGGGTGATTCAAACACGAGTGACAGGAAACATTCGAATGTTGGGATCCGTTAGATTGAACTAGTTATTTCAACCATGGATTCTAGATTCAAAACAGATTTCAAATGGCAAAGTGAAGAAACATGTTTCATGGATTATGATGGGATTTGTGGAAATTTTAATTTTCTGGGTTCTTTTAGACTTCAAACTTGTCTTTTTACCTGAATAGATTCAACGCTAGCTGTATTCAAGGGACCATTATGATTGCCTGAAAAAAGTATAATTTGATAATACCTCAAAAAAATTTTTATGCACAAAGTTACTATATATATGGATCCATCAAAGAACATTTCATGGAGTGATTGGATGAATGATAGGAGGAGCAAGTAGAAGAGCAACCACTAGAGTGAGTGGAGCGAAGCGATTGGAGGTGTAACACCCATTGGTAGGTAGCAAGAGTTAACATTTGAAGTCCCTAATAAGCAAAAATATCTAAAACTTAAAACCATATTTGCAACTATCTAGTTTAGCAAGAAGCTAATTAATTCATCACTTTACTTGGTAGTTTTAAATTATGCATAGCCAAAATGCAATTTGTCATAAGTCAAACTCAAGGAAAACATTATTCATGTACTTGGAAAACTCGAAATTGAAATACAAAATAATATAACAATCTTTACATTTATTTACAATATCATTGCCAATAATGCAATATTTAGGGTTTAGCAAGCAAGGAAAAAAAAATCAAAAATTAGATTGTACTTGTTCACATAGATAGCTAGACAACAAGCACAAGAATTTTACAAATCAATAGTTTAAAAATCAAATTATCGAAACTCTTAACAAAACAATTAAAAACAACTACATCTAGCTTAAGTAACAAACCATAATGAATAATGTTAAATTTCATAGCTTATTTGAATATTCATTATATATACTATCCCATATATTCTAGCTATTATTAAATCAAAGAACATACAATACTAGCTTTGTTGCTTTGAATTTTGCTTATGATAAGAAGTAAATGAATTCTAATTTCCTAATGGACAACCACATGATGTTTGAACAAAACTTAGAAGAAATACTAATGCTCCTTGACCATAATTTGTGATTGTAACATCCATTCGTAGGAAGCAAAAGTTAACACTCAAAGCTACTAATAAGTTGGCTGAAAATGATACAATATGTAGGGTTTATCAAGCAAGAAAAATCAAAAACTAGATCATGCCCATTAATAAACTTGTTCACATAGATAGGTGGACAATAAGCACAAGAATCTCATGAAACATTAGTTTTCACATCAAATTATCAAAACTCTTAACAAAAGAATAAAAAACACTACATCTAGTGTTAATCAACAAACTATAAGCATAATCAGATTTTGGTTTAGCAATTACTAATAAAAAAAGGACAATCATGAAAACCAAAGTGACAACAAAAATCTATGCAAGATTCCTTTGATACAATTTACAAGTCTGATTTTCTCTTTATATGCCAATTAGATTTTGATTTTTCTCTAACCATAATAATATATCAAATGCTTTGCATCAACCGGCTTGTCCAACCCAATAATTGGCCACAAGAAATGTGTAAATCAATAATACCAATCCATTTTATTGCACAATAAAACTATTTTATATTCTTTTAGCAACCCTCACAATAAAAAATAATTTCAATAACTTTTCTAACATGAAATCATAAAGTTTCCTAATTAACCATAATAGAGAATAGAAAAATCGCCTACATTTAATAGCTATAATTTAATATCACTAACATTAAATAACCATAAGGTAAAATCCTAGATTTCCCACACTCCATTGGACTTAGAAAGATAACAAAATTAGACTTGAGAAGGTACACAAATAAGCATCAAAATTCAAATCCAAGAATTAAGCATTCAAGAGGACCGTCAAACCAATTTTTGAACCAAAAACCAAGAATTCAACAACTTTGTAAATTTGAGAAAATCATAAAATAGACATAGGCCTAGGGAAAACTTTTTGCTAGTGATGCCAATCCTTATATTAGGGATCATTGGCCCCTATTGGTAAGTCACTATGCCATAAATGCCCCAAATTGTTATGGGTGTTTTTGAATCGTTACAAAAATAGCTCTTATCTAAGTCATTTAAACCTGAGATTGTAGAGGATGGGTGGAGAGATCTAGCAACAAAATTAAGGATTCAACAATCCAAGATTTGAACAACAAATTTTGTCAAAGTCAATTCAAACAGAAAATGATATTCAAGCTAAAGAAAGGAGATGAGATCAGATATTGATATAATCAACCAATGTTGTCCACCATCAAGAGAAGGATTCATCTTACCATTTTACTTAGATTTCTTGCTTACCAGGAATAGTTAATTCTAATATTGGATTGCTAGTCAACTCAAGTTTTCTTTTACTTTGTTGATTTCTATAACAACCACAATCTTCCCTTGTTGCAATAGTCTTCTTTTCTTGTTATTCATTTGTTGTTTCAGCCACAATCTCTCTTTGTTGTTGATCTTCTCTTTTAATCACAGTCTTCTTTTTGTTATTCATTTTCTATTCTAGCCATATTCTCTCTGTGTTGCTTTTCATTTCTAGCCACCTCCTTTGTGATTGAGCTCTCTTTCCTTTAATATGCGCGCACACACACACACAATCTTCCTTTTTCTCCTTTTTTTTTTTGACTTTTCCTCTTCCCTCTCTCCTCTCTTTATAATTGCTAGTAGAATTCAAGAGATGATGATTTATTTCTTGTAATTGGTTCTTTATTAAAAACTATTTTGCTTCTCTTTATTTTAAAGAGATAAAAACCTTTTTCTACATCACCTAGTCATGAGTTTAATTCTTTCCATGATCACTCTTTAAAATTAATAGCAGTATAATTTTAATAGGTTATAGGTTCAATTCCTTTAGTCGCAACTTTCAGTATTTTGACATTTTAGTTTTGCTAAGTCTTAGGTTAAATTCTTCTTAACCTCATATATCAAAAACTTGACAAACATAAAATATAAAAATAGAATATCCACCTATGTCACCTCTAAATTTATCAACAATAAATATGTAGTTGTGCTTCATTTTTAGCAACATTTCTCTTAGAAATTAAGTCATAAGGTGCAAAAAATGGAAACATGGAAAAGTGCAATTCTAGGATATAAAATCAAGTGAAACACCTTCTCTTTCAGGTTATCAGCAATGTAAGAGATTTCATTTTATGTTCATATTTTATTATTGCATTTTCTTACGATGCTTTGGAAGGTCATCACATGACCTTTCTATAGCCATAGATGGGGTATTCACATTCTGTTAACTAGAATACTCCACATGTTCATTATTTAAAATAATACAACTATGATATACATAATATTCTTGATTCATAGATTAGGTTCTTTCCACTTGATTCATTAGTCAAGTTTCTCAACATGTGCATGTGCATGTATATTTAAAATAACCATTCATACTAAGTAAAACATACCTCTTTCAACTCTTGAAGCATAACATAAAGAAATCTTTGTTTCTTCTTTCTTACCAAATTTGATTACTGAATAATTAGAATTTACATATTAGCCCTTAGAGATAAGATCCCTAAAACTTATATGAATACACATCAAAACAAGTACATGAGAAGCCCACATTGATATATAGATAGATAGATAGATAGTTCACCTAGAAACATTATAATTAGTTTAAGAAATCATTTCAAGGCACTTAGGTCATGTAACATATGAAGAATAAAAGCATAGTAACAACCTCATAAATAATACAACATTTCAACTTCATTTCTACTTAGCATTCATTTTGTTTATTTCATTAATATATGCTAAATCAATAAGTGGTATGTACTTAGTACTTTGTGTCTAGTAATACATACAACATACATTAGCACAACTTGGATCAATCACAAGGAAGAATAACTAGTCATTTAACCAATTATCAATCCAAGTACATTAACAACACTCTAAATCTATCATAGTTATAAAATTTAGATAGTTCTATAAATCAACATTATATATACACATCATTGTAACAAAGTAGACTTATACACATTGCTATAAACTTTAAGATAAAATCTCAAGAAGGATCGTTACAGTGATTCTGTAGTATAGAAATGTAACAACTTGTATTTTTGGACATCCTTGGTACGTATGATTTTTTTTTTTTTTTTTACGGAGATTGGTATGCTTGCACTTGTATGTTTATATGTTTGGTTGGTTTGGTATATTTTATATAATATGATGATGATGTTAATGATGAGCTTTGGATTTTTTGGATTCTTGGTTAATGTTATGCAATTCTTAATATTTAATTATACATATATTTTCTTTTATTACCATCTAGTAGTTGTGCACTAATCCTATTGTTGAGTGTGATAGGATCTCATGAATTTTGGTTGGGAGCATGGCCTAGCTAGTGATTGGTGGTTTGTTCAATTATTATTATTAATATATTCTAAAATGCATGGTAGGAATTAGAGGATGTGTGGTGGATGGCTCTTATATGTTGACATATGTGCTATATATATAGACTTATCATACTTATTAATGTTACGAAGTTTTAAATTATATTTTTAGCATTATAGATTTTTATGGTATTTTTCTCTTTTAATGGTTATGATATGTGACAGAGTTATGTGAGTAGGAGAGGAAGTTAAATTTAAAATGGAAAATATTTTTGGTAGTTTTCATGTGGCTTTGTGGAAGTTTGGGTAATTGGTGTTTTCTTCCATTCCATGGTTTTCTGGTTAATCTCCATTAAAACGTCCATGGTTCAATTCTTTTACATACTTTGATGATATGGGGAGAGGTGTTGTGAGATTAGAGCTAGGAAGTGCTGTGAAATTGCAGATCAGTTGTGCATATCGCTTGGATCTTTGCATTTTTCTGTTCTCTTTTGCATTTTTTCATCATTTAAATTTAGATGTGAGTTATCTTGGCTTCTTCTCTATTTAAGGTTACAAGTTTTATGCACATTTGTGGGATAGGTCTTGTTTATTTTTATTGTATGATTTTAATATTATTTGTGGGTTGATGGGTTTTGTTTTAAATGGGTAGAATGCTATTTGGATGGATTTTGTATGCATAATTTCTAATTAATTATATTGTTGTTTCTGCTGATTTTGGCCACGAGTTTTATGAGGATTTTACCAATAATTTTGTGGGATGGGTTTTACAAATTAATTTCAAAGTAGATCTAGAGATTTTAATATTTTTCTTATGAACTTTATACAATTGTTTTGTTGATCCATAGAATTTCTTGACTTGCTGCTTCTTTATTTTTGTATGATTTCTCTTCATGAAGCTAGGGTTTCTAGAGATTTTCATTAGCAGAATAGATAGCGCATAGAAAAATGTTTGTATCTCTTACATACATTTGAGTTTGGATTCTTGATATAGGTTTTTGAAATCCTCTTGAAGTGTTATACAATTTTAAAAGAAGAATCATTTACAAAGGTATAGTATAATTTGAGTTATGTGCCATTCTTTTAGACCTCTCTACAATCATAAGAAATTTTATGATGTGGTTTTATGAGGCTATATCTTGATTATGAATAGGGATAAAACTTTGAAATCTTACCTGAATGTTTGTTTGTTTATGTGTTAACTTCCAAATCCATTTGGAATTAATTAAAAACATTGTGTTTTGATGAAGGTACTAGTTTTTCTTTATACATTATACATAATTTCATTGTTTTTGATTATGCACAATTAAAATCCCATATCTCCTAGAATGAGCTAGATAATCCTTTGAAAATTCACCTGTAGGCAGGTTACTCTTCTATTTTTCAAACCGTTTTAGAATCATTGAAAAAAAAAATTTCCAGTCACAAAGTTATGAGTTATTTTATGTTAGCTAGCTTTTCCGTTTTTATTTCAACTTGATTCTCTAAGCCTAGATTGATGGTTCTATAACTATATATTTCTAATATATGCCTTCCTAAATTTTTAATAGAGAATAGGTATAGATATTTATTTTCTTAGGGATATAGCATCATTATAAAATTTATAGGAATGGTGGAGTTATAATAATTTTATATACTATTATACATTTAGGCAATGATCCAACTCTAGACTTGGTTTTGGATTTAATAGAGTTTTGATTCATCCTTCTTGATAAAGTGATTATTTAATCATTTGAGTATTGATCCATATATGATTTTTAGCTGTTGGTGACTTGGGTCTTTCCATTGTTATGGCTTAATCAGTTTGTTTGGAAGTTATGCTTAATGATAACTTTGCTTGGATTAGTTGGCATCTTGGGTTATTGTTTAGGATTTGTGAGATTTCTTTGGATGATGGTTTTGATTCTTCTTTTGATAGTGAAATTCCATGAGATTTGTTTAGGTTTGATGGTGTTATGCTATGCTTTGGATTGGTATTCTTTTGAGGATCCCTTAGGTTGTTGAATCTCTTTAATGAGATGGATTCCTTTGTTTTGGTTGTTGCCTCCATCGTCACTTTGGTTGCCATGGTTATATGTTTTTCAGTTATTTGGATAATGAGGATAATACTGATTTTGTGTGATCGGTTGAAGATGGGTTCCCTGGAGAATAGTTTTGATGATTGACCCCCACTGTAGAGTGCACTAGTGCAACTCTTGCTACAGGCCCCTACCATGGTTGTATGTTTGTTGGTTATTTAGATAATGAAGATAACTCCAAGTATGTGTGATCAATTGAAGATGGGTTCCCTAGAGGATGGTTTTGATGATTGATCCCCATTGTAGAATGTGCTACTATAACTCTTGCTACAGGCCCCATCCTATAGGAGAAGATGATCATGGCTCATTGTTCCTTGCCTCTAGGATGTTAGAGGTGATGTCTTGGGTAACACCTCTAGCATTGGGATGTTTGGGGAACATTAGAAGTGATGTCTTGGGTAATGCTTCATGTTCCAGTTAAGACTAAAAATAAATCCATGTACATAGTAATTTGATATTTGGTTTGGATACATGTTGGTTTTCGCTTTTGGCAAGTACACATGACAACATAACACACATGTGACATTGAGTACAATGCATGCTAGCCTTCTTGTTTGTGGTGATGGTTGGAGTAGAGAAATCTTGGTTTTAGCATTATATGATAAATTGATGTTTTACAGGTTAGCCATGCTCCTTCTAATTTCCATGAGACCTGTTCATTTGAAAATTGGAGACTTTTCCACAGTTTCCCACTCAATTTTATACTCATAGCTGATTTTATTTTCAGGTTGATTGATTTGGGAAGGGGATGGAGCTCTTGGAGGATTTATTATGATGATACGAGCTTGATAATATTATGTCTCAATTTAGAGCTTTGGATATTATATGTTGGCATTTTTAGCATTGTATTAGACCTTAATTCTCTTTTTTGTTTATGGATTTATGGATCATGTATAGTTTAGACTTGTGACATTGTTTCATTCATACATATTATGTGATTCAATTTTGTAGTTTATGTTATTCTATTCTTTTTCAACATCTTTTATATTTATATGATTTTACATTCATGTATTTTTTTTTCTTCTGTTAGTTTTCTCTTCTCTTCTCTTTGGGATCATGGCTTCTTGCTAGGTTTCTTTCTTCATTTCATTGCATAGTTTGCTCATTCGTCTATCTTGTTATGATCCTTAGATTTTTAGGGGTTTTACCCAATGTAATGCTCTCCAACCTAAGGCATGGAAAGGAGGGTGTTATAAGTTGGCATTAGAGCATAGGTTTTTATTGATATTCCCCTTCTCATTACTATGTCTAGTAATGACAAGTGCTATAAGTGGATGTGGTCATGTTAAGAGGATGGATGTTGGACTTAGGAACCCAACATCAAAACCTAATTCCATTCTTGATAGAATGAAGGAGCCACTGGCAAATTTGCAAACCAAACTTATCACTTGGGTTCCTACTTAGATACTAGAGGAAGAGATCAATCAAGTAGATATTAACCATTATCTATTTCAATTCCTTTGTTAGCATACAAAGAAGAACTCTAGTTTTTCATCAATGCTTGCTTTTGATGAATCAATGTCTTGACCAAGGACTTGTCGTTAGCTCTATTCATGATTGTATGCTTATGGTTAATCAAGTTTATAGGTTCATACCCTTGGTAATTTAGAATGCCACATGGTTTAGTGACCTCCACATCATGAACTTAGGGAACTACAATATTATCTTAGATATGGATTAGTTGTCTTGCTATTAGAACAACTTGGATTGTTTTGTAAGATACTTTCCTTGGTGTCAAATGATGGTGTTCAAACGGTGGTGCATATTAGAACATGTAAATTCAAGTTAGATCTTGTTTCTTTGAAATATTTTCACTGGTTATTAAGGAAAGGTCATTCTTACTTTGTTGTTTCCACCTGTGACATTTCTTTGTTGCAAGAGCTTGATCAAGTTCTAGTTGTTTATGCATTTTTTGATGTTCTTTGTTCTGAGTTACCTACTTTACCTTCAGGATGTGATGTTGAATTTGAGATTGCTCTTAAACCTAGTGCAAAACCTATCTCTATGGTTCCACATAGGATGTCTCCTATTGAGTTAGTAGAACTAAAGATTCACATTTAGGAGTTGCTTGAAAAGGACTTGATTCATCCAAGTGTGTCTCCTTGGGGTGCCGTTGTCCTCTTTATGAAGAAGAGGAATGGTAGTATGAGACTATGCATTGATTACCAATAATTGAACTGGGTGATGGTAAAGAATAGCTATTTCTTGCCACACATAGATGATTTATTTGATCAGTTGAGGAAAACTCAAGTGTTCTCTAAGATTGATTTGATGTTGAGGTATCACTAGGTTTGCATCAAGGAGGAGGATGTTCCCAAGACAACCTTCAAGACATGGTATGAGCATTATGAGTTCTTAGTGTTGCCATTTGGACTCACTAATGCTCTTGTAGTATTCATGCATCTTATGAATAGTGTCATGAGGCCCTACCTAGATTGATTTATTATCATGTTCATTGATGATATTTTGGTATATTTTCGATCTGAGGAGTTACATGAGCAACATCTAAAGATTTTTTTGTAGAAGCTTAGAGAACATCAGTTATTCATCCAACCTTCCAAGTATTCTTTTTGGTACTGTGAGATTTAATTCTTGGGATGTTGTTTTAGAGGTTGGCATAGCAATGAACCTCGCTAAAATATTGATTATTCAAAATTGACTTGTACCCAAGGATGTTGGTGGGATTTGCAATTTTCTTGAATTGACAGATTATTATAGGAGGTTGGTTAAGAACTTCTTTCACATTACTTCATCCCTCAAAAAGTTGTTGTGGAAGGATGTTAGTTTCTTATGGAACCCATGTTGTTAGGCTGCCTTTGATGAACTTAAGGGTGGGCTAATCTTGACTCTTTATTATTTCCACCTATGACCTTTATTTGTCATAAGAGCTTGATCAAGTTCTAGTTGTTTGTGCATTTTCTGATGTCCTTCATTCTAAGTTACCTGGTTTAACCCCAAGACATGATGTTGAGTTTGAGATTGCTCTCAAATTTAGTGTAGAACCTATCTCTATGGTCTCACATAGGGTATTCCTTATTGAGTTAGTGGAACTAAAGATTCAGTTTTAGGAGTTTCTTGAAAAGGACCTAATTTGTCTATGTGTGTCTCCTTGGGATGCCCTTGTCCTCTTTGTGAAGAAGGATGGTAGTATGCGACTATGCATTGATTACCAACAAGAACTAGGTGAAAGCAAAGAACATGTATCCCTTGCCATGCATAGATAGTTTATTTGACCAGTTGAGGGAAGCTCTGGTGTTCTTTAAGATTGATTTGAAGTCAGGGTACCACTAGGTTTGCATCAAGGAGGAGGATGTACCTAAGATAGTCTCTAGGACACAGTATGAGCATTATGAGTTCTTGGTGTTACCATTTGGACTCACTAATGCTCCTACAGTGTTTATGCATCTTATGAATAGTGTCCTAAGGCCCTACCTAGATTGATTTGTTATCATGTTCATCGATGACATTTTGGTATATTCTTCATTTGAGGAGTTACATGAGCAACATCTAAGGATCATTTTGAAAAAGCTTAGAGAAAATTAGTTATTTGTCCAACCCTAGAAGTATTCTTTTTGGTGATGTAAGATTCAGTTCTTGGAATGTTGTTTTAGAGGCTAGTATAGTAGTGGATCCCACTAAAATATCAGTTATTCATAATTGGCTTGTACCCAAGGATGTTGGTGAGATTCATAGTTTTCTTGAATTGACAGATTATTACAGACATTTGTTGAGAATTTCTCTTGCATTACTTCACCCCTCATGAACTTGTTATGGAAGAATGTTAGTTTCTTGTGAAGCTTGCATAGTCAGGCTACCTTTGATGAACTCAAGGGTAGATTGATCTTAAATTCTATTTTGGTTTCACCTACCCTAGCTAAGCCATTTAATGTTTTTACCAGTGCATTAGGAGAAGGTTATGGATGTTTCCTTATGCAAGAGGGAAAAGTCATAGCCTATGCCTCACGATAGCTTAAGCCCCATGAGATGTGCTACCCTATTCATGACATGGAGTTGGGAGTAGTAGTATTTGCTTTAAAGATTTGACATCATTACTTGTTCAGAGAGTGGTTGGCCATTCAAATGAATCACATGGGATTGTAGTATTTGATGAGTAAGCCATAGTTAAACATATGCTAGAGGAGGTGGATTGAACTCTTGATCGATTTTGATTTTATCATCTAGTATTTGACAAGCAGAAGCAATGTAGTTGTAGATGCCTTGAGCCATGTGGTTAGTAAGATTAACAACTTGGTGATGTAGTCAGATGTGATAGGTGAGATTTGTAAGGCATAGTAGCATAATTCTTAGTGTTAGGAGGTAAAGCATTCTAATGATGCTATCATGATAGTGGATGCACTTGGGTTGCTTTGTCGTAACGATTGGGTATGTGTGCCTAGTTCCTTAAGGCAACATATGTTGGATGAAGCTCATTGTAGTAGACTTCAAATGCATTTGGGTAGTGAGAAGATATACTAGATGCTAAAGAGTTTGTATTGGTGGCCAGGCATGAAGAAACATGTTGGAAGATTTATGGCTAAATGTTTGGTTTGTCAATAGGTTAAACTTGCACACCAACAACCAGGTGGCTACATGCACCCCCACTCTATTCTAGAGTGGAAGTGGGAGGTGATTAGAATGAATTTCATTATTGGTTTACCTTGTATTAGGAGTGGAAAAGATTCCATTCTTGTTATGGTAGACTTATTAACCAAGTTAGCACATTTCCTAGCTATAAAGACTTTAGCTAGTGCAAACGATGTTGCACACTTGTTCATCTTTGATATCATATAACTGTACGACATTCCTACCAAAAATGTCTTAGACTATGATGCCAAGTTCACTTCTTTTTTTTTGGTGTGCATTCATGGACAACTTGGGTACTAGGTTGAACATGAGTTCAACCTATCATCCACAAACTGATAACTAGGTTAAGAGAGTCAACCAAGTATTGGAGGACATGCTTTAGTCTTACTCCTTTTAGTTTTCAAATAGTTGGAATAGTCTGTTGTCATTGGTAGATTTTCATATTCTTGTTTTAAAACCTCTTTCATTGCATCTTATGACTTGATTTCCAAGAAGACCTCTTTCAACCATACTCTTTCTTTTGTTATTCATTTGTTGTTTTTTCCACAGTCTCCTTTTGTTGTTGTTCATTTCTAGCCATCTCCTATGTGATCGAGCTCTCCTTCTCATTAATATGCACATACACTCTCTACATTTTTCTCTTTTCTTTCTTATCTTTTGCTCTCTTTAATTTCATCTCTTTAGAATTACTAGTGGATTTCAAAAGATGATGGGTTGTTTCTTGTAATAGATTCTTTACTAAAAATAGTTTTTCTTCTCTCTCTCTCTCTCTCTCTCNTCTCTCTCTCTCTCTCTCTCTCTCTCTCTCTCTCTCTCTTGAAAATAAATAATTTTTTTTTCATAACACCTAGTCATGAGTTTAATTCTTTCCATAATCACTCTTAAAAAATAATAAAAGTATATTATAATAGGTTGCATGTTCAATTCCTTGAGTTGCAACTTTTAATATTTTGAAATTCTAATTTTATCAAGTCTCAAGTTCAATTCCTCTTAATCTTACATAGCAGAAAACTAATAAGCATAAAATATTTAAATATAATATCCATCTTTATTCCTCATTTCTTTAGCAACATGTAACTTTTAAAATTATGAACAAATATATAACTAGGCTTTATTTTTTGTAATATTTTTTCTTAGAAATCAAGTCATAAGATGCAATGGAAGAGGTTTCAAAATAAGAATATGAAAGAGTGCAAGTTCAAGATATAAAGTCAAGTAAAACACCTTCTCTTTTAGGCCAACAACAATGCAAGAGTTTTCATTTTATGTTCATAGTTTATTATCATATTGTCTTATGATATCTTGAAAAGTCATCACTTGACCTTTTTACGGCCATAGAGGGGATACTTATATAATCTATTAATTGATGAAACTTTAAAGAACATTGCATCAACAACGTACACAATATTTCAAATGTTAATTATTTAAAATAATACAACTATGATATATATAATATTATTGATTCATAAGTTAGGTTCTTTCTACTTGATTCATTGGTCAAGTTCTTTAACAACATGTGCATAGGTATATATATTTAAAATAATCATTCATACTCAACAAAACATATTTTTTTCAGCCCTTGAAGCATAACATAAAGAATCTTTGTTTCTTTTTTGTTTCCAAATCTAATTGCTAAATAATTAGGATTCACATAGTAACCCTTAGAGATAAGATATTCACAACTTATATGAATATACACCAAAGCAAGTACATGAGATACCTACACTTATAGAGAGAGAGAGAGAGAGTTCATACATAAATATTCTAATTAGTTTAAAAAATCATTTAAATATAGATAGGTCATGCAACACATAAATAATAAAAGCATAGTAACAACATTATAAATAATACAACGTTTCAACTTTATTTATACTCAACATTTCTTTTTATGTTCTATTAATATATGCTACATTAATGGGTAGCATGTACTTAGTACTTTGCATCTAGTAATACCTTAACCTAGATTAATCATAAGTAAGAATTACTAATCATTCAACTAATCATAAATAAAAGCACATTAGAAACACTCTAAATCTATCATAGTCAAATTTGATAGATAGTTCTACAAATCAATACTTTCCACATATATCATTATAACAAAGTAGACTCACTAACATTGTCACAAACTTTAAGATGAAAATCCAAGGAAGATGGATCCTTACAAAAGGAACAATTGAAACTAAACAACTAAAACTTATGGTGATGATATGGAAAGAGTGACTGACATGGATGAGACCACTATAGATGGTATCATGAGGACAGGAATGAAATGATTAACATGGATGGGATTAGTCGCTTAGTTGGTAATAATGATGTAGTTAATGAAGCAAGTAGTGAAGGCATGTAAGGAAAGATAAGAACTAGAGATTTAGGGCATTTGGAGCTTCATTATACTTAGGCAGTTGGAGTTTAAGGGATGGAAGCATTAAAGAGGCCTCTTGGATCAAGAAGAAGGTTAGGGTTAAGATTGCAGAGATGATGCTCTTGGAGGGGATTAATGAAATGGAGAAGAGCTTGATTGAGAAATTCATGTCTTCAATTCCCTTGATCCCATCTAGAGTTACTAATGGCGTAGGCCATTGCTACCTTAAAGATTTTGGTGGATATTTAGACTTTATTAAGTGATTTGTTACTTTTTACTTTCTCTTACTTCACTAATAGGATGTCAGTTCTACAAGGAGGACCTTGAGTCTTTGGAGTTAGGAATCTTGCCTTAACATATTGGAGACAGGGTGTTCATCTTGATGTGGATTTATATAATCATGTCTCTACATGGATCAGGATTCATGGTTTACGTTAGGAGAGGTAGAATATCCATGAGACCTTCAAGATGAGGGGAGAAGCTCAAAAGGATATTGATTTGGGGAAGTAAGAGATCCTCAAGAAATTTTATAGCAAAAGGTCTTATAGTAGATCATAAGAATCATTTCATGGAACTATATGGATAAGGTACCCAAACATAAAAGAAATACCTTGAAGGATTTACTTAGGAATAATTATTGTGATTGGTTTTTTGTAGGATATGAAAGTGACAAAAGATCATGGAAATCTCTTGAGCTAGTCTAGCTAGCATTTTTATTTAGGTTTTCTAAAGGCTTTATTGGAGGCTTAACTATCCCCTCTAGATATAGCTACATGTTACGCTTGAATCAAATTGGGCTCTAATATTTTATAATCAATTCCATGACTTATGGCTTGCCAATGGTCCATAGGGAGTTGAGGACTAGATGGTTGAACCATGAATGGCTACTGATGAGCCACGATATTGCGTATGCAATATCGCGTCCTGCCTCATCTTCTATAAATAAGAGGCGACACCCTTTGTTCCCAATAGTTAGACTTAGACCCTTAGCCAAACTCTTGCAGTTTTACCATTCCAGAGTTAGAATAATTTCTGTGTGCCCACAGTAGGAGTCATAGAGTGAACGGATCTTTATTCGAGCAAATTGTACCTGAGCACACATTTGTGTATGAAAATAAAGATAAAATTTATGATAAACCTTGCAGCATATAGACTAAGCTAATTAGTAATTAATTATTGTTGAATGTTTAATGCTTTCCTAGTTAATTAATCTCTCTCTCAACCCTTGATCCTTGTAGTTAAGTGCACTCAGTATGACCGCTTCGAGCATGCGTGTAGTGCTTGGTAATCCAATAACGATTAGCGTTTGGTAATCCCAGCAGTGTTGCACTGGTTCAGGATGTGTACGGCAAGTGAGAACAGATACTGGTGTTAGGACAATTAGAACATAGTTAATGAATAGTTAAGGTAAGTTAGTCACTTAGTTCTCTTTCCATTTCCCTTATTAGCATATGACACCAAAAAGATAAAAGTTATAAAAATCATATACCTCAAGCTTAACCATACAATCATGAAAATACAAGTAAGTTTGGGAAGACAACGATTGATTAACTCTGAGTGTTCCATTAAGGCGTGTAAGCACTTACTCCTTGGATTTTGACCAGATCGCATGTGAGACGCTCGTATTCGTATGGTTGAGTGTAGGGATACCTTGCCACTCATCATTGGTGTCGTTGTTGGGGACTTAGTTGTTTGTACGCTACGTAGAACATAGGAAATCATCCATATCATTGGAATGCTAGAACGAACCCTTAGGGTTAATCAAAGAAAGATAAGACAACGGTACATCACACATTGAATAAGACAAAAATTTCTTCTTGTTCGCATAAGAGCATTTCACTGCCTAGGACTAACACAAGAGATAGTCGACAGCATAATACACGTGACCAAGATCCGCCAGTTCCTCAATAGTTTTGGGTGGTATATACTCATCATGATGAGTATGTACTTGATTTCACCTTTATCCTCCACCAAGATGAACAACTGCATTGGAGAGACTTGGAGGGTAACATAGTGTTGACTCTAGACCGATCAGTCCCCAACATGCTTCTTCATGCTCTTACATGAATAAATGTGCTACTTTTATATGCGGAATACGTTGCATGCGATCATGACACAAGGGACTACCATTCCACAGAAGTGCAACGTCAAAGAGACTTGTGACATGAGAGATACCATACATCCTTGAAGGGTAAAGGGTCCCATAACGCTCTGCATGTCTTGAGCGAAATTGAGGGTAGTAAATCAACTTCAACAGGTTCCCCACAAAATGATGTTCCCCCTCCTAACGATGGTTAGGAGGTGGTGTATCAGAACCTCCACTCCATGGTTCACAACCCTGGTTCTGATATCCATGAACATGAAGTGTTCAACGAAGGAACACAAAAACACGATAAAGATGGATGTTCTGATCATGATCATGATCATGATCGGGGCTGGGACCACCGAAGGGAAGGTAGAAAAAATTGCCATGGTGATGGTTCTCCTTCTTCCTTAAGTGTCTAGACGTAGTCATAAGGAACCTAATCATGAGGATAAAGGAAAATAGAGTGAAAAACATCGATGAGATAGTCGAGAACGAGGACGAGGGCACTCTAAGGAATCAAGGCATAAAAGAAGGGAGAGTATGGAACTGCGTAGACATCACAGATGCTATGAACGAGATGACCATGAAGAATCCCTACTCGCAACTAGAAGCATGCTAGATATCATGGAGGCCGTAAGAGTTCTAACAAGGCACCAAAAGGATAGTAGGATCAAGAGGTTAGACATGAACAATATTCCAAAATTTGAAGGGGGATACAATGCTGATCCTCAAAATCACTTACAAGCATTTCACGATGCATGTGACTTGCAAAACATTGAGAACGAATGGAAAAAATTGAAGTTGTTCCCAAGGAAACTAGTGAAAGAAGCAGAAAGCTGCTACTGGTCCTTAGAACTGGAATCCATTCGAAGGTGGAGTACAATGTTAGAATTGTTTAATGATAAGTACCAAACGTACTCCTGAGTGTCTAACCTGCAAACGCAAATCCAAGGATGGAAGTAGAAAAATTATGAACCCTTGGATGCTTTCATGGGCTACTATTATGCATTGTTACATTGTTGCCCTGGCCATGGTTATTCGCAGCGGGATCAACTACGGCATCTCGTAGATGGACTTAGGCATGAAACAAGGAGAACCCTTGGAACGTATGCCCAAGGGAGATTATTAGAGCTTAGGTCCCATTAGGTTCATAGATTGCTAGAGCAAGTAGCCAATGAAGAAGGGGAGCTACGTAAGAGAGAAAGTGCTGAAGAGTACGACTGATATCCTTCCCTTTGGAAAAGGGAGGTGAGATTTTGTGAGGAGGAGGAAGAGTCACCACTCGAAGAGATGGTGAATGGGAAAACTTTGTTGCTCCAAAAGTTAACAACAGAAGTATCGGCAAAGGTAGACCAAATGTGGGACTCCCTAGATAGTAGGTTTGAAACTGTTCGTAAAATTGTAGAGGAGTCTAGGGAGCGAGGTAGTGACTATGACAAAAAGAAAAAGAGAGAAGTGAACAATGCACGTAACAAGGGTAAGGGCAAAATGGCCATCACTGAAGAGGTTGTGGATTTAGACATAGACAATGATGATGGTTGTGAGATATGCCAATACAACCATCCTAAGAGATGCTACCCAATGATCTCACATGTACAAGAGTTTGGGGTGTATGCACTCAACCCACGACTTAATAAACAGCAAGCACCCCAACGGTTACCTTATCCCCAAGGTAACCCAAGGAAGTTCCACCAACCTTCAATGTATTATCCAAGTGGAAATCCATCACAACTCATTGAGAAACATCAATAGTGGAAATACCCACAATCATGGGGGATGCCACCACCAAGGCAACAATACCCCTATCGGTAATCAGATCCATATGGCTACTATGTGTAGCAGCCAATCTCTCCATGTGACTTTGTTGGTCACATGACCCCACAACATCACTACCAATCTTAGGAGTATTATAGGACTCCTTCTCTTAGGGGAGATAACCCATAGACATACCATCCTCCAAATCCATCCGCAACTCTCACACCAATAACTCCATTACCACCCGCTCTAGCAATGTAGGGGGAACTTCCCACTGAACCGTAGCAACGCAATGCCACGAGGGCTATGCATCCTCAACCTGTAGTTGGTTTTGACAACCTTATGAAGAAAAGACCTTTCTTCAAAACTAATAGTCCAACCAAACCCTCACAACCACAAGCGGTTGAACCTCTGAATGCCTCTCCATCAAAAAGGGCTTCAGAGCTCCCTTCAAACCAAACACCAAGCTCAACACATATGGTTATGTTAACACATGCCATTACTAACTGGATTAAGGTGGGCCACCTTCATAGGAAATTATTTGATCCTGAAAGCCCTCTAATCTATCTCCAAGTTGTTGGGAATGAACCATGTAAAGCTCTTCTAGACTCAGGTTTCGGAGTCAACTTAATATCACAAGAGATGTACAAATCCTAGAACCTGCCTCCATTAAGGAAGAGTAATATTCGCCTAGAGCTGGCCGACCAGTCCATCACTATTCCCTTGGGACTAGTGGAGGACATCGTTACCACTGTGTGTGGGTGGTCATATGCAACTGATTTCCTAATGATACAAGTAAACAACGGTAAAGGGAACTTCCCGATAATAATGGGAAGGGCATGGCTAAGTACTATAGATGCAGGCCTAGGAATCCATGATCTTTCCTTGGAAATATCAAAGAAGAACACTTTTAGAAAGATTGAGAAGAAGAAGGTTCCATGCATCACATACAGTGATACAGGGTGAAATTACATGCAGAGATCATGGGTTGTGCAAAGTTTAGCATTGCTTTCATGAAACCGGTGTGCACAAGATATTAATATATAAAAGTGCCTATATGTAGCAGCCACATGACAAGAAGACCCTAGTGGCTGATGGCTAATCAAGAGAGCAGCTCACTAATGTGCATGGAACTAACTGAGGCAATAACTTGCACTTAGATTGAAAGTGTAGATACACTAGAGTAGGTCCACTGCCAACTTCTAAGCCTTAACCTTAAAAACATCTACTGGGGGAAGTTTTTAAATTCCTAAAAAATTTAAACAAGAGCCCCTAGATTTGAAATTGTTACCCACCAGTCTAGAATATATGACCCTGAAAAATGGAAAACCAGTAATCATCAATGCAAAAATTGCTTCCAAACAAAAAGGGAGCCTACTAAAAGTAATAAATAAGTGGTCAAAAGCCTTTGCTTGGTCATACACCAAATTAACTAGAATAGATCCTAGGATATGCCAGCATAGGATTTACACTGATCCCTCCATGAAACCTTGAAAACAACCATAGAGGCGATCGAACCCAAAATTGAAGCAAGTAGTAAAAGAAGAAATAGAACAACTTCTTAGGGCTGGGTTCATATATCCCATTGCTGATAGCGAATGGGTTAGCCCTTTGGTGATCATGCTAAAAAAGGGAGGCAAATGGATGGTGTGCATAGATTTTAGGCTGCTGAACATGGTAACATTTAAGGATCACTTTCCATTGCCCTTCGTTGACCAAGTCTTAGACACCATAGCAGGGCATTGCTATTATAGTTTTTTGGATGGCTATAGTGGATACAACCAAATATGGATAGCCCCAGAAGATCAAGCCAAGACAACGCTCACCAGTCTATGGGGGACGTTTGCATATAAAAAAATGGCTTTTGGCTTATGCAATGCCCTTTCCATGTTTCAACACCTAGTTCTAAACATATTCTAACAGTAGATAGGAAATGGAGTGGAAGTCTTTATAGACGATTTCTCCACTTATGGAACAAGTTTTGATCAAGCCTTGGACTGATTAGAGCAAGTGCTGAAAAGATGCGTAGAAACCAACCTAAGGCTCAACTGGCAGAAAAGCCATTTAATGGTCCAAGAAGGCATAGTACTTGGGCATAAGGTTTCACATTCAGGAATAGAGGTAGACCTAGATAAAGTGAGAGTCATCCAAGGAATCACCCGTCAACTAGAAACTATCAAAGATATTTGGTCATTGCTTGGAAACACTGGCTACTATAGGAGATTCATTGAGAACTTCTCCAAGATTGCTAAACCATTGGTAGAGCTAACAAAGAAGGACATACCATTTGAATGGACTAGAGAATGTGAATGAGAATTCCAAACTCTGAAACAAAAGCTTGTAGAAACTCCCATTCTACAAGCTCTTGACTGGTCCAGACTGTTCCATATAATGACTGACACATCCAATTATGCCTTAGGAGCCATACTTACATAGTTAGATGATCAAAAATGTCCTTACTACATCCACTGTGCAAGTAGGAGTATCGCCAATGCACAACTTAACTACACAACAACAGAAAAAGAATTAATGGTTGTAGTGTTTGCATTGGATAAGTTTAGGCACTATGTGTTAGGTTACAAAGTGTTCATCCATACAGATCATAGTGCAATCTAGTTCCTCATGAATAAGCCAATGATTAGCCCTCGTATTATACGATGGCTGGTAATCCTCTAGGAGTTTGATCTAACGATGATCGATCAAAATGGCATCGAGAACGTAGTTGTAGATCATTTATCTCGGTTGTGCTGGGACAACAAAGAGGATGAATATGTAATATCTGATCATTTTCTTGATGAAGCCCTCTTTGCCGGTGTAGTGAATAACCAACCCATGGAGATGAATTGGTATAGTAGCATTCTCTCCTATCTCCTTACCCAAAAAACACCTCAGGAGCTGGAATTTAGGAAGAAAAAAAGTTTCTTCATAGAGATAAGTACTTCATGGAGATCAATAGATAACTTTACAAAGTGTGTCTTGATGGCTTGGTTCGATGGTGTGTGCCCGAGGTGGACCAACTAAGAGTTCTCCAAGACGCTCATGAGGGCCCTTGTGGGGGTCACTATGCAGGGAGATGAACAACTATTAAGATCCTGCTTGTAGGATATTACTAGCCAACATTATTTTGGGATGTCCATTAATTTATCCAATCTTGTGAACACTGTCAATGTGATGGCGGAATGACTACAAGAATGGAGGGTCCGCAACAATGGATTCAACCTTTAGTACCCTTCGAGATTTGGGGGATAGACTTCATGGGGCCCATTACACCAATGTCCAATGGAAAATCTTACATTGTAGTTGTTGTAGACTATCTAACGAAATGGGCTGAATTAGCTATTGTTACAGACTGCACATCATCTACAATTGCATGATTTGTGAAACAACAAATCATAAATAGGTTTGGTGTGCCGCGTGCACTTATTTTGGATAACGGAACACATTTCATAAGTGTAGCGTTTTGGAAGTTAATGCAACACTTAGGGGTTGAACATAAATTGACTACACCTTATCATCCCCAAGCTAATGGGCAAGCTGAGGTCACCAATAGGGAGATCACTAAAATATTGACAAGGACAATTAGCAAGTAGAGGAGAGATTGAAGCACTAAACTGAATGATGCTCTTTGGGCATATTGCTCCACTTGGAAACTCCCTATAGGCTACTCTCCCTATGAATTAGTGTATGGAAAGCTCCCAATGCTTCCAATTCAAATTGAGCTCTGTACACTATCAATGGCTTGTGACCTCCACCTCGATCTTGATCTAGCACAAAAACAAAGGTTGGCAACTTTAAATGTGCTAGATGAAAATCGATTAGCGACCCTGTCATCAAATGAGTTGCACAAGGCATATAACAAGTGATGTCATGACTTGAAGATTCGAAAGGTTAAGGACCTTACATTATTCATACAACCTTTCCTTTAGGGGCCATGACCATATACAAACCTGAGACCCCTGATAAGAGATTACTAGTCAATGTGCAACAAGATAAACCCTTCCATGAACTTAGAACGGCTAGTGCAAATAATGCCTCTAAGAAGGGACGACCTTGCTCATTATTTTAGATCTCCTCCTCCTAACTCAGTCATGGGGGAGATGACCACATCTGCTGATCAATTAAGGCCCTCAATTCATTTTTAAGTTTTTTTTTACACATTTTTGTTTTAAAAATATCTTTAACTTTTCTTGTTTTTATTTTACAACATCGTTTATACTCTTTCATTTCTTTGTGTGTTTGTTTGTTTTGTTAGGTTCGTCACCTAATAAGTGCTCCTGATGGTGGTATGAACTATATTGTATTGATTGCTAATTTTTGATTTTTACCTTGGAGTTATAATGTTGATACTAAGGTATGGTTCTTGTGATATAATAGGCAATGATTCCATGTCATCCATGCATTCATAAATTTCTATCTTCTCTCTTGGCTTGGAATTGTACGATCCCTTTCTTAACAATGAAACTATTAACGAATTGGTGGCTGGGTATTTCTCAAACTGAGGAAGGACTGAAGGATTGAAAAGGGTGTGACTTCAAGGGGATTTGATGCATTTATGCTAGCCATTCTCTTGGGCGCTTGGATGTTTTCTTCTTGAGTTTTCCTTACCATTCTGTCATTCCTCCATTATCGGGAAGCTGAGCTAATAAAAATAATAAGTCTTTGCATGGTGTGGTTCTCACGTAAAAAAATAAGAAGTGAGAATTCAAAGCACACCCCTTAGATAAAATAATCATCTGGGCTACAAGAATTGGTTATGGAACTAAACAAACATGTTTCCTCTAACTAAGGCCCTTCCTCGCTTCCTCGCTTCCTACTTTTCCCTTTCTTGTTTTCTCGGAATGGTGGTGACTCTTTGGTAGAAGCATTCATGTTACTTCAAGTGGATGGATTGGCCAAGTGTATTAATGTGAAGTCACTGGATGTGGATTGTTTGAGGCTGGATTTGGAATGAGATCTACTAAGTCACATTAACCATAAATACACTAGGGGCTGTACACCACCTTGTTCTTGGGACTCCATTCCATTCTCTTCTTTCCATAATTTTTTCTCCATTCTCCACCTCATTGCTAGTTATATCGGCAGTCTATATTTTGGTTGATGCTTTATTTTATTTTTGGTAAATTCTTGTGGTTAAGACTTTAACTCTTGCTTCCAAACAACATTTCTAGAGCCTACGGACTCTTTGAATGTGGGTTTGTCAGAGCATAAAAGGCATGAGCCTGCTTTGGGGAGTACCCACTAGCATTCCTATTTGGTGCATCAGTTAACTTCTTTCCCTTAAACATTTCTGTAATCAACATTTGTTTTGTTCATTCCCACCTTTGACATCCATTTTATCGGCGTTGTTGTTGTTTCTTTTTCTCCATCTTTCTTATTCTTTATCTTTTTCCATTCTATCACTACCAGAGGATTGCTCTTAGTCACGGGGGTCCTGGTCCAATTTTTTCAATTTTCTCCTAACCCCTACACCTTGGGTAGTCACCAGTGTTATATCTCCAGAATCCATATTAGCCATATCACAACTCAGCCAATGGACATTATATCAAGGAAAGGTATCAACTGCATTGTGATTTATTTATCCTTGCTAATATGAGACTGTATTGTGTGTGTAGATGGAAATCATACAACAATGGACTAGATCTGGATGAAACACTTAGGATGGACTGGTGCTGGAAAATTCATGCAAGGAATGAGATTGATGGCACACTTATGGATGGCCAACGGAAAGTGCAATCTTGGCATTGATTGCAATAGACTATTTCTCTTCTCTCTTCTCTCTTAGTTGCCAAATAAGGCTAGATGTTAAATGTACATAGTGTTCACTCTTGTGGTCATGAACACTAATGTTGCCATGTATTGTAATGTTGATCCGTTCACATGTCACCCCATTTACCACTAGTGTCATTCAAGTCAATAATCCCATACCTTCCCAATATTTTGTGAGAAACTTGAGGAAGAGTTTTCATTCAGTCATGCGGGTATGATGAGTTGCAATATCGTGTATGCGATATCGCATCCTGCCCCATCTTCTATAAATAAGAGGCGGTGACCTTTGTTCCCGATAGTTAGACTTAGACCCTTAGCCAAACTCTTGTAGTTTTACCATTCCAGAGTTAGAATAATTTCTGTGTGCCTGCAGTAGGAGTCATAGAGTGAATGGATCTTTATTCGAGAAAATTGTACCTGAGCACACATTTGTGTACGTCAATAAAGATGAAATTTATGATAAACCTTGCAGCATACGGACTAAGCTAATAAGTAATTAATTATTGTTGAATGTTTAATGCTTTCCTAGTTAATTAATATCTCTCTCAACCCTTGATCCTCATAGTTAAGTGCACTTAGTACGACCACTTTGAGCATGCATGTAGCGCTTGGTAACCCAGTAACAATTAGTGTTTGGTAATCCTAGCAATGTTGCACTGGTTCAAGATGTGTATGACAAGTAGGAACAGATACTGGTGTTAGGACAATTAGAAAGTAGTTAATGAATAGTTAAGGTAAGTTAGTCACTTAGTTCTCTTTCCCTTTCCCTTATTAGCATAAGACACCAAAAAGATAAAAGTTATAAAAACCATATGCCTCAAGCTTACTTAACCATACAATTGTGACAATACAAGTAAGTTTGGGAAGACAACGATTAATTAACTCTGAGTGTTCCATTAAGGTGTGTAAGCACTTACTCCTTGGAGTTTAACTGGATCATGTGTGAAATGTTCATATTCGTATGGTTGAGTGTAGGGGTACCTTGCCACTCATTAGCTACTCAAGTGATTTAGGATAGTAGAAAGTGGATAATTATGGGAGATATCAACCATAATCGTTTTGATTGGGAGAAGTGGGGAGGAGAATACAACCCTTCTATAGGCATAGAATTGATGCATCAGTTTATGGATAACTTTTTCTTGATTGACCTTTAGCTCCACAAATGTAACTTGAAGTAATTGAAGGAAAGGAGATGAGAGTCATGCCATGGATTAATTAAGCTTGGGTAGTTGCTGATTTGATGAAAAATGTAAATTTCTTCTTGATGGCTCTCGATAGAAGAACATTTGACAATCTTCCATGGCTACTATCTATAGGAATCTTGGAGGATGGCCATCCTTTCTTTAGGCTAGAAAAATTTTGGTTACGGAGATCAAGTTTGAGGAAGAAAATGAAGAGAATTTGGCAAGAATGTTACTTACATATAAATGTTTGGAATTTTCTAAAAAATAGACTATGAAGAGTTAAAAGATTTATTAAAAATTGGGCATTGGAGAAAAAATATTTGTTTAATTTCCAGAAGAAACAATGAAGTTAAAGGTTGTTTATTATCCAGCTTTCACAAGAACAAGGTGAGGATGTCTAGGAGGAGTACTGATTTTCTCAAAGCCATAGGAAGTTTATACTAATGAGGAGCTTTATTAGAACTAGAGCTTTAATGAAAGCTTAATTGGTTATTAATGTCAAGAAATATCATTTTATGAATAAGAAATTATTTATTTTGCTCATGCTTTCTTCAAGAATCAAGTTAGCATAGAGCTAGAAAAGATCAAGGCAAGCATGGAATACCTAAAGATATGGGAGAGGTTAGATATTTTCTTGGTTTAGGTGGTTTCTATAGGAGATTTATTATAAATTTAAGTTCTATTACATTATCTATGTTATTTTGGTTAAAGAAGAATCTAGCTTTTTTGTGGAATGATGCATAAGAGAAATCATTTCTAGCTTTGAAGGAAAAAATTCATAGTGCCCTAGTTTTGATAATTTTAATTCTCTTCATAGTTTTTGAAGTTGAGGTGGATGAAAGTGGACTTATTATTAGCGGTGTGCTTTCACAAGAGGGTAAACCCATTATAAATTTTTTCCTAAAAATTTAAATGAGTCCAGGAAAAAGTATAGTATATATGAGAAAGAGCTATATGTCATACTTCAAGAAATCAACTATTGAAGAAATTATTTGTTAGGGGCTATTTTCATTTATTTTTTAATTTTTTGCTTATTGCTCATAGAACAGTTTAGTTTTTGAATTCTCAAAAGAAACTAAGTGCTAAACATATGAAATGGGTTGAGCAACTTCAAGAATTTCATTTTGTCTTAAAACATAGGTGTGGTAAATCAAAATATGGTTACTGATGCTTTATTTAGAATTCATGTTGTTCATTCTTATGTTGAGATTAATAGCTTTGACTCTTTTACCAAATTGTATCCAAATGATATTGATATTTGTGATGTATGGAAAGATTTGAATTCTATATTAGGATGAAATGATAAATGGAAGATTTACCATATTCAACATTGTATTCTTTTGAAGAATGACAAAGTTTATGTTCCAATTTGTGACTTTAGATTTAAGATTTTAGAAGAAAAAGCGTAATAGCAACATGGCTAGACATATGAATAAGACAAAGACATTAAAATTGGTGAGTAAAAATTATTTTTAGCTAGGTATGTATAGAGATGTTAAATGTTTAAAGAAATGTTATTTCTTTAAAAGAACATAACTATTGATGGACACTATATGTCATTACGGATTTGAAATGCTCCTTGAAAAAAGTGTTTCTTTGGATATTGTTTATGGTGTTTGAAGAACAAGATCTTGTAATGATTCTATTCCTTTATTAGATAGATTTACAAAGATGACTCATTTTATTCCATGTAGGAGGAGTAGTAATGTTTTTTCATGTTGCTCATCTATTCTTTTAGCATGTTGTCAAATTATATTGTATTGCATTGAACATTGTAAGCAATAAGAATGTTAAGTTCACAAGTCATTTTTAGAGATTTCTTTGGAAATTATTGGTACCAAAGTTTTCATTCTCTATAGTCTATCATCCTTAAACTGATGGACAAACTAAAGTTGTTAATAGATCTTTCTTGAAGATTCTTAGATGCTTATATAAAGATCAATATCAAAGATGAGAGAATATGTTGGATCATGCCAAATTTTCATACAACAATGCATTTCATATTAACATTAGTAAGAGTTCATTTATTGAAAACTATGATTTCACATCCAAGATGGTTAATGAATGTAAGAAATTTAATGTTTTTGTCTTCATAAGTACTGATTTTGTTAAGAAAATGAAGTGATTTCATCAAGACGTTAAAGATCACTTGGAGAAGAAGACCAAGGATATGGTATTTTAAGGCCAATGAAGATAACAAGAAAGTTGAATTTGAAGTTAGGGACTTTGTGTAAATTCATTTGAGCAAAGAAAGATAGATAAATGTGCATTTTTAAAAGCTCAAATCAAGAAGAAATTATCCATTCAAAATTATGACTAAAATCTTTAAGATTGATTTACATAATGATTTTTTATTTCTTTTGTTTGTAATGTTTTAGAATTGAGTCCTTATCATGACAATGATATTGCATCAAATTTGGAGGATAGTCTTGAAGTCCTTAAGGATGTAATTAAATGTCAAACTTTATTGAATTCATCAAGGAAGCTAATTGTATTGAAAGTAAGAGAGGCAAGGGACATAAGATGCATGAAGATGCATGAGCACTTGATGCATTAGAGTGATGGAGGACCTAACAATGCCATATAGATTTATGAAGATGATTTTAGTTTATGGGGGTTTGATGCTATTCAAAGTGTATTTCCCAATTGACATAAGTATATTTTTAAGGGTGAGGGAGATGATGAAAATATCAACCCATGTTCTTGATGTAATTGGTATTCTCAATGTATCCTAGGAATCATATGAGTTATGTGTTTATATTTTAAAGTTAATTTGAATTCATTTGAGTTTGTGTTCCTATTTGAGTAGGCAATTGTGGCTTGACTATGGGTTGTAGTTAGTCATAGTCTACAATTATGAGTTTTTATGAGTTTCAGTGAGCCACAATTTTTTGCAAATGTAAAAAATTTAATGTTTCTTAAGTCAAATAGTGTGTTCCAAGCCCTTGCAAGCTATAGTAAGGTCACAATTTAAAATTGCAAGCCAACGTTAGTCATAATTTAATGATAAATAGAGAAGAAAATATTTTAAATTTCACTAGTATGAAAGAATTCAAGTCATAATCCAATCATAGGGTAGTAAGTGCAAAGTGGCTGCAAGCTATAGATACTCATAGCTTGAAGAAAATTAATTTTTCAAAAAGGGTGTAATTTTTAACGGAAATACCAATCATTAGGAAAGCTCAAGGATCTTTCCTAAGCTTATCAAAGAATGACCATAGCCCAAAGAAGTATATCACATATCATTTGCATCATTGTGTGCCTTATTAGCTTGACAGAGTGAGTGTGTGCTCTTTTTGAATATTGTGATTAAGTGATCATCTTTTTTATGGTTCTTATATTATGAGAGTGGAATGAGAGTTTTATTAATTAATTGTTTATTCTTGGGAGTGGATTGCTTCCATTTGTGCATTTTATCTCTTTTCTTTTAGGTAAACTTTTTCTTGTTTAATTATGAGTTGTGTTGGATCTTTGCATTTTGAGTGAGCTTGGATTATAGAATCCAAGGGAGCTTCTCACCATCTTCAATATCATGCTCAAATGGAGATAGGTTCATAGGAAAATTAGTTGTTCTAAGCTAATCCTTATCTCCTAAAAATATGATCTTTGTACATCTTCTCATTATAGATCAATTGGAGTTTGCAACATCCTACTAAGAATTTTCTTGAAGTTCATGAGTCGCTTATCATCCATGATGAATGAGTTGATAGGAGATCGTAAAGATAGGTTTTTTTAAGGACATCTAATCTAAGGCTATATTATTCTCAATCAAGAGCTTGGTCACTCAATTATGATACTTAAATTCTAATATATGTTCATTAAACTTGATATAACTAACGTATATGATTGTATTTCATGGAAGGTCCTTTAGCAAATTATGTTGTGAAAAAAATTTATATTACTTTGCATAAACATCCAAAAAATAGAAGTAAATTAATTGGATATTAATGGAAATTTAAGAGGTATTTTGTTCCACAGTGTGGATTAAGACAAGAAGATCTATTATCATCCTATCTTTTCATTATCACTATGGACATCTTCCAGACTTATTTGGAAATATTTGGGGTGAGAGGAATCCAACTATTTGATATTAGAAGTCTACTTAATCATTATGTTGATGATACCATGCTCACCATGAAAGCCTCAATGTTAGAAGCCAAAGTAATTAAGGCTATACTTGAATCCTTTCATGAAGAGCTTGGGCTTAATGTTGATTGGCACCAGTATGCTATTTATTACTTACATACTCCTAGTACTATTTGAAGAGTAGTTAATAATTTTTTAAGAATTGAGGAAGATAATTAAGAGGATAGTTACTTGGAAATCCCATAGTTCAATTAGAATATAATTCATACATGGAGCTAATGATTAATTTTTATTTTTTAGAAAGTTTAGTTAGTTTTATTATTCCAGTTTAAGTTTGATTTTATGATGTAGTATTCAACTAGATTTATGGATTTAAGATATGTGAGATTTATGTTGTATTTCTACCTATCTTAAATGTAGGCCAGCTCAAATTTGGACTTTAGTTATGCTATGTGATTTAGTATTCTTTTATCAGTCATAGTTATGCAACATTAGAGTCCAATGCCTTATTTGATGAAAATGTACTTTTAGTTTCATATTTATTATATAATTTTGGATCACGTTGTTTGTCTCCTATTCTTATTTGATCATTCATAAGTTAATTTTAACAATTATTCTTATATGTCTGTAATTGTTAATTTCTAGCTTGAAGAATAGATTTCATCCTATTTTTGGTACTAAACAGTTAGGTTTGATATGTAAGAGCCTATTGTCATTGTTTTATAATGTTTCTACATTTTTCTATATATTTTTCTTGCCCCTATGCACTTGCTTAATTATTAAGGTCTATTATTTTATCTATTCAATTTTCTTGGCATCCATTTAATTTTATTAAGCAACATTTTATTTTTTCAATGTTTAAGTTCTTTATATAAGTAATGTCTTCCTAGCCTAAGATTGGTTATTAGGGTGTTATACTTCATAATCTTTGTGGAGTGATTCTAATATAAGATTAGTAAATGTGACATACTACAAAAGCTCTTAGCAATTAATTAGGCTCTCAATGATTCTATCTCAAAGTTCATCTCTAGATGGACTTCAATTCCAATGAAGCTCACCAATCCACTACTTGGTCATCAATTATAGGAATTTTTTAAGGGAGTTATCAATGATTACATCAGAGGTAAGCTAGTATACCCTGGGCCACATAGCCTCCATCATACTATTACTTTAGCTGATACATTAAGGAGGTTTCCACTCAATATAATGATCTGAAATGGATGAACTTCTATAACAAGGATAACAAGGCAACTAGCAAGGGAAAATTCTCCTAGAAGACAAGGTAATTGATGGCCTTAGTGAAGTAAGAATCATTAGAATTATTATCAATAAGTAAAGGAAATGGGAACACCAATCCAAAGCCTAATGGTACTAGGTAAACTTCATGAAATGGGGACTTGCAAAGGAGACTACCTAAGGATAAATCCAAATATCATAAATTTTAGATTATCTATATTCAACTATATAACATGTTATTGAGAGAGGGACACATAACCCTAAAAAAAGTCTAAAAGTAGAAAAGAGCACTATTTAGATACTTGGATATTTTAGTAACTTATGCTTCAGAATGTATGGAAGGAGATCAATTGGTCCTAAATTGGTATAATTTTAACAAGTTCTACTATTGCCATGAGCCTACAGGACATGATACTAACAATTAAAATACCCTTAAGGATGATGTCTAGGTGCTAGTGAAAAAAGGTGAGATAGTTTTGAATACGTTAATATAGTGTAGTAACTAAGATATGTAAATCTTTCAAGATCCATTGAACATTCACTTAAGAAGGATATCTACATTCCACTTGACACACAAAGATAACCATCCCAAAACATCCTTTTTAATTTAAATAGGACCCTTCTAAAATAATTCCCAACCATCTATCCATTAGAATCCACTAAGGCTTAAAATGTATTTTTTCATTAATCTTCTCTCAAATAACCACAATGTTTCCATAACTCAAAGTGTATGCAGGGCTCTAGTTATCATTAACATGATGCCTTTTATGATGTAGCTCCTACACACTTAAATTCCACAATTAATTATTCTTCTTCCTCTCCAAAAATTGGTTAGCTTTACCAACATCATCTAGGCCTACTAATTATTCCCCTATCTTACCATATGTTTTACCTGTACCATCTCATCCTTCTTTGTCATTCAGTTCATAAGAATCACCACTACTTCCTACTCCTTTACCATATATCAGGTTTCTTACTAGGTCTCAAAATGAATTAGCATCCAATGACAAAGAGACAAAGAATGAACAAGCAAACAAACAACTTGTCTACACCAAGAATAAATTCTTATTCCAAGCTATACCAAACATACCTACTCTTGCTTTGGTGACTACATCGACTACTTTTACATTAGATGTGTTTCCTCTAACATCCATCTCCAAAGATGTAATACCTAGAGGAAAAGCATTGCATTATATTACCCCCAACAATGAAGTCAAATGGGATGAATCTCTACCTTTTTGATCTTATTTTAACTTCAAAGAAGCATCACTTGATGTTGGAGGACCTTCTGAAATCCATCATTGTACTAGCCAACATTGAACCTCATGTTCAAGCCATTTTATTAGTGCTCAATGCTTCATAATATGAGGTATAATTCTTGGTGTTCAAAGTGAAGAACATCAAGACTCATCCAACAATGGATATCATGTGTCAACTATCCATCTATATTATCATATAGGACAAGGATAATGTTTTGCTACCCTTGATGTATGTGGATGAAGGAGCCAAATCCAACATCATATCATGGACTATCATAGAGTGCCTCAACCACAAAAAATAAATAATATATTTTAACTATAACTCTTCTCCTATTTTAATTTGTGAGGCTAGAATAGATATTATATGTGTGATAAAGTTTACTTTTTTGGTAGGAAGTTGTATTACATTTGAGGCTATTTTTACAATAATTAGAGACTCATCTAGTATCAATGTCATTCTAAAAAGTTCCTAGTTAGCTTGTCATCACATAGTTTCCTCACTAGTAAACTAAGAAGTAAATTTCTCATGTAAGAATAGGGAAGTAGTCATACATGCAAAGTCCAAAGTCTCTACTATCTCCTGTGTTAATGTTTAAGAGAAAACTAACCTAGGATCCCAACTTGCATTAGTAGGACAAATTTCATAATTAGAAGAAACAAAAGAGTTTGATGCTAGCATCCCATGGTCATCTAATGCATACAAGTTTGCATACACAGAATTCAAGGATTTAGACATCATTGAATCCATTAAGGATGTTAAATACTCTATATTGTAGGCTAGAAAAGCCATCACTAAGATGTAGTCACCCTAAAAACTGTATTCCCTTTTGCTTTTTATTTCTTTGTCTAATACTTAACTTTTTAAAAGCATTATTATTTTTAGCAATTTTAGTCATTTTATGTTATTTTCTTACTTCTTTTATTTCATATCATCTCCCACTATTTAATACTCTCTTAATCTAGAGTTCCTTTATTTTTTATTTTATTACTTAGTCATCTCTTTAAGCATGTTTAGATTCATTCATTTTAGTTAGTCATTTAAATTAGTTTCAGAATAAAAAAATTTTAAAACATAAAACTATGAAATCATAAACATATAAAAACATAAATTCCATAAAAAACTAATCCTTGTAACATATTTTCCATGTAAGTACATGCTAAAAAAATACCTCGCATCTATCAAAATAGTAAAAGTCAAAAACATAGTTAACATCTCATCCTTTATTACTCCATGCCACTTGGGTCTAAACCATCAATAGAAAAAATCTTTCCCACCATTTCTACATCATCTTCTTCCATGGTTTCATTGCCTAAAGCTCCTGGTGCATTCACATTTGTAAAAATTAATGAATATTATAAAAATTAATAAATTACATAAAAATATAAAATAAATACATTTATTAATATACCTAAACTCTAAAACATCAACATGAAAATAAATATAAACTTATCCATCAAAACTTCTTTTTTTTTTTACCCATTGGTGCATCACCATGACTCATTTCACCTTTTTCTTGTCTTGTTGCTAATGCCTCAACAACTCCTACCTACCCATATTCCTCTATGAACTTCTCTATGCTTTTTTCAAGGTTGAGAAAGGTTAATCCCAAATCATCTAGGTTTACATTAGGCATCTTGGACATAACTAAATGCTCATCTAGACTAGCCTTCTCTTAACCTTATCATCCTTCTCCTTTGTATATCCTAGAAATGGATTTTGTATCTCTTTGTAATAAACAAAAATTCATTTCTCAAAGATTTTCAACACTTCACCAACTTCCATCTCCTCTATCAATAAAAATCTCTAACTGTTCTAGTAGCCTATTTCTAAGTTGTTTTGTAAGAATCAAAGCTTGTAATTTTATAGAATTGTTTACCCCTATTCTACTAATAATCCCAACATTCTTACGTAGTGCAGTTATCTTTTATTTTAGTGTTCAACCTTTCCATGGTCAAAACCTTCTACTATTGAATAGTGTGTGTAGGATCCAAGAAGTTATCAAAGTTATGCAATTGCAAGTAGGAAGAAGCTATAGGATTTTGATGTACCATCTTACTCCCATACACATTGGCTTTTAGATTCTCCACCTCTTCTTGTAGTTAAGTCAACTATGTCATGAACTTCTTTTTATCTTTCTTCATGGTCACCAACTCCATCATTAAACCAACATTAGCATTAGTTTGCATCATAGAAAGAGAAGTCATATCTACTCCATGTCCTTCTGAAGTATCGATCCTCTCCTAGATTCATGATGTTTAGATTCTAAAACCTGAAAATTAAGATCCATAAGTGATACTTTGACAAGGTCATTTGTAATCTATACATCTACAATACAAACTGTTCATCATCTTAGTAACATAGTAACCCATTATCACTATCACAATTATTAATAATATAAAATGAACTTATCAAAATTTGTTATGACCCTTACCTTCTCTATCAAGATTTTCACCATCCTCTTAATCAACTCCTCCTTATCAATGCTTTTCCAAACCATCTTTCTAAACTTTGTAAATATGAATAATATCATTTAAAAAATCATAAAAATTAAATAAAATAAAAAAATAAAAATAAAAAAATAAAAAAACCTTAAGTAAAACCTACTAACTTACCAAATAAAATCTTATCTTCCTTTGCTAGTTTTTCCATAGGCCATTTTCTTCTAGTCTCATAAAAAATTGGTTCATCCTTAGGGGGTAAGAACCTAGGGAATCAACGAGGAGACATTACCATGTTCTGATTTATACCATCTAAACCATGACATGCATAACTAGCTAATAGTTTATTAGGCTTTGGTAGGTCATGTATCTCTAAATAATTCATCAACCATGTTATTTCATCTTATTAATTCTATGTTAGGTCATGAATTCTCACCTATATCATTATCTAACTTTATAGGAGACTTCTCCTCTACCAAGCTTCTAGCTATATCCTCTTGTTCAACTCTTCTAATAGCTTATGCAGTGGCTTTTCTTTCCTTTTACAACAATGCTTATGCTTTGGCTTCCTTTGTCACCTTAAGTTTTGCTTCTTCTCTTGCTTTTCTTTTATCTTCTATCTTGGCCAAATCTTCCATTTCAACTTTATTACGGGCTTTCAAAGTAGTTCTTAATGTAATCATAAAATCAAAAACATATAAGTATATAACTAAAAATAAATAAAATAAAATGTGAATAAAACAAAAACATAAAAGTAACTTATGCTTTCCTAGCCTATTTTCCAACATAATAGCTTCCAATATCAAGTTCTCTTCCTCTAAATCATAAGGGCTAGAAACTCCAACATTAGCCCGAAACTTATTAGAGGCTTAATCATCATCCTACATGCCCCTATCATACTATTAAATTTTCTTTGTCCCATACCAAGCATAATTATAAAATTGATGTTTTGTGGATAATGCAACATTATTGTAAATGAAAGACTCAGCCACATTCTTCATCAACAAGAATATAGCATCTAGTAGCCCTCCCATAGTACTTGGAAGGGTCATCATGATGCTGGTACTATGCTAGCATAATGGTTATGAAAAATCCTCTTTGCTAAGAACTTTCCCTTTCTCATGAACATTGAAAGTAAACAACTATGAGAAACATTGAAATCCATTCTGAAAATGGGAGAGTTTCTTTTGGTTCTATGAATGTTTCCTTAAATAGCCTAGAGGAGATCAACTTTAGTAGATGCAAAAACCTTATTGAGACAATGGAGCAAAACTTTTGTGGGGTAAATGTGAGCCCTAAGCTATTTAAAGAAAGACATCTTAGCCTTGAAGAAGTTACCAAGTTGTGTTTTCCTCAACAAACAATATTTCAATTCTACAATAATGAAGTCCTTATTGTAATAAAGGGGATGCTAGGAGAAGAGGAAAATATACGGATAAGTGTTCAAAGATTTTTGATAACAGTGAATAGAAAGAATACCACTATCATAGAAGGAAGAAACTTTGATGAAAATCAAATTAAGTATACTTACATAAGAATGAGAAATAATTTGGGTGATGGAGATGGAAGGAAAAGAGGAATTGTACTTACTAAAAAAAGTTTGCAATTTATTAGGAGAACTATTCTAAACACTAGAATCATTGTCAATATAACAATTATAGTAGAGAAATGGTGAATAATCCATTAAATTGAACAAATGTTACTTGAGGTGGTAAAAAAAGACAAGCATAAGCCATAGAAAAATTTCTACCCATAGTAGTGTTGTTAACTTGCTAAAATATCCTTCCATTAAATTCTTAAAAATGATGCTTGAGAATCAAGACAACCAAACCTAAGATGATACCCTTGAAAAGATCCTATTGGGAATAAGGGTGATCCCAAAAATAGGCATTAACCATCATAGACAGAGTTCTAAGATCTTCATTAATTAAATTACTTAGGTATAGAGATTCTACATCAAAATCGAAGAGGATCACATTTTAAGATAGAGTACAAAAGTGAAGATCTTTGAGGAAGCCTAGGAAATTTGTGAGGTGAAAGGATTAAGTGAGAAGGATGATCATGGGTAAATAGTAAGAAAAACAAAAGGCACATTTAAGAGGGTAGCCTATGTAGGAATAAATGGGATGACCAACCAAGAAAGGTTTGTGGAGTTTAGGAATGAGATAGAAAATGCATGATTTGACCTTAGACACATTTTCAAAAGAAAATTCTTAAACCTAGAAAGAATAGAAGAAATTTTATTGATGATGAAGGTAAAGTTAGAAAGGATGACATGCTAGGAAACAGTTTGAAATTCTAAGCAAACCTCAAAGTCTAAAAGCTATCTATTAGCTTCTTAGAGATGCCACAAAGAATCCAATATCTAGATTTTATGATTTTTGTTGGTAGGTCTCAAAATAATGGAATGATATCATCTACGCTTTTTAAGAGTAAATAGGAGACATTTGGGAAGAAAAGGTTTACTAGAAAAATTTAAAGATCTAAGGGTAGAGAGTAGGGTGTCATGGAAATGCTAAATGGAATCTTCAAGTGGGGAAGGATAACAAGGAAGGTTTCATTTGCGAGGGACATGATGTTTAATTTGGGTATGAAATATAATAATAAAGAAAGAACAAAAGAAGGAAGGAACTTTAGCTAACTATAACTGGAAATGATTCCATAGATGGAGGCATTTGGAAAAAGCTATGAACTCTATCATGATGCCCTCATAGCTCATAGGAGGTGGCCTAAAAATCAATTTTAAATCTACAATAAGAAAATTATTTTTATTCATAGAAAGATTTTGAGAGAAGAGATTGTGGATGGTATAGTTGAATATGTGATTCTCCACTTGTGACAACTTTCTTATCCCAAGTAGCATGATGGAAAAGGAATGAGGATTGAGAGACTCATCTATTTAAGTGAATTCAATTAGTTATTCATTTGGGTAGTGGCATGAATTTCAATGAAAGTGTAGATTTCTAGAACTTCTTGTAGGTATGGATGCAGATGACATATACTAATTGTTCTATGGATGTTATTAATTGCTTTCCTAGCTAGAGGGTCTACCGGAAAGAAAGATGGATGAATTCATCATTGTGCTGACCGAAATCGTCGGCGTAAGGCTGGAAGGGAAAAACAAATGCTGAAAGATTGCCAGAGAGTCACAGCTGACCCTACCTTTGCATGAGGGCAAGTTGGAAAAGAAAGAAATGAGGGAAGAGTGCCTTGGATGGTCTGCACACAAATTAACCAAGGACTTCCCCGAGCGTAAGCTATGGCTTGCGTTGGGGTTATTGTAACTGGTAACGTATGAAATGTAAACAACACATATACATAAGTGTAAAATAAATCAAAACAAAGAAAATAATGTATAAAGGAAGGCAATAATGAACTATATTAGATTGCTTAACAAGGATGTGCATCGGTCAAAGTGTAGTTGCGGGTGTAGATGGCAAGTCAAGCACTAAGCCCTAGAGTGATGTGTTTCAGGTGCTTGGATGCTAAGAGTCACATGTGCCCAAGCGTCCAAAGTTGCCAGTCAATGCTCCCAAAGCCATCAACCTTCAAAATTACCAACCCCGTTTATGTGAATGGACGGGGTATTTATAAGGTTTGGGTAGGCTCAGGTGTGAAATTCATGGATGGAATCAATGGCTGAGAAATGAGAGGAAAATGGATCGTGTGATAGGTGTTTGATGGACAGCTGCATGTGAATTGGACGTGTGTAGGTAGGCTACGTTCTTGACTGGATGCACTGTATCTTACAACGTGTGTTGACTTATGCAAGCTAGCTTACACCCATAGAAGAAGATACAATTTGGAGCGTAAGAGCTTGAAGAGCTCACAAATGATGAAAATTTACCATAAAATGATAATGTATAACAAGAGAAATTGACTCTGGCTCGCTTTGAACTTCTCGATCCCTGAATTGACTGCTGCAGGATGCTGATGTGAGTGGTTTTGTGGCTATTTGAGGCATCTCTATTTCACCAAAGCCTCCAGCGTGAGTTTATTTTATGTTGGCATGTCCTCAACACGTGTTTGGCATGCTTTTGATTGGGTGTGATCAGTACAGATGCTCTACTCACGCTGCTAGCGTGAGCTCAGTGTGACCTCAACATGACCTGGGTATGAGTGAGCTGAAAATGATACATTTCACTCCAAAATTTGATCTTTGAAGCCTACTCCTTGAGTGCAACATTTGCCTGACTGTGTCTAACCCTGAGAGTGATCTACAAGTTAAAAACTAAGATTGGATTTACCTTGATTGGAACCACTTTTGGTAGCTCATGCTAGACTCATGTTGTGAGCGTGAGCTCAATGTGACCATAGCGTGAGCTACAAAAAATTTGTAATTTTGGACCTGAAATTTAGAATTCAAGTGACTAGGTCTTGAAGTAGTCATCAAAAAACCCTGAGGATGACTTGCACCTTTGAAGTCAAACTATGATTTTGAGGCCCTTGGAGTTGCTCACGCTGGACTCATGCTGCTAGTGTGAGCTGAGCGTGACTATAGCATGACTAAGAAAATTTGTATAATCTAGCCTAAAATCTAAACTCCTAAATGCTAAAACTTGAAGTGGACAACAATGACATTATGCAGATGACTTGCACCCTCAGATTGAACCATTTTTGACTTAATTTTGAAGTCATTGTAGTTGCTCATGCTAGGGGTAAGCCTAGCTTGACAAGCCTAGCGTGAGTTCTATGCCTTAGTCAAATTTTTGCTTCTTAAAAGCTCAAAAGGCTCTGAGTTGTTCTTATTTCATAGTGGTAGGCCAAAATTAGTGGTGTTTCATTGGCCCCTCTTTGTTGATATTTGGAGGAATCCACCTGAGAGGCGTTGACAAAGAAGTACAAAACACCATGAACAACCAAGTATCAAGCATTGTCTGTCGGCCCTTGGCTTGACGTCATCACACTGTGTTCAAAAGTACATGGGATTGGGGAATTGTAGGTCAAGATGCAAGGGGATTGGTTATAATTGCTATTGGAATTGTGAGAGAGGAATGCTCTCATGTGAACAAGCTATATTTTGGTCCTTGTCAGTAGCCAGTGTTTAGCAGACTCGGAATTGAGACATAGGAGGTGCTTTCTTTGGAGAAATAGGACTCTTATAGAGTTTTTATAGGAGCCCGTTGTAAACAGCCAAAGCCATGCAATGATGTGTAACATGATCATTTGAGACACAAGTGTAACTATTTTTATTTTTCAAGAAAACAATGTATCAAGAGCTTTGGGATGAGTAGAATGTATCGATAGGATAAGGGGAACATGATGGGGAATAGGGACTATATCAGGAGTTAGGAATGTACTTATGAATGAATTGATTAACCTAGTTGTGTGCATCAGGAAGAATGTGGTACTTTGTCTTCATGATGAAATGCATCTATGCACGAACACCTTAGGTGTGTCATCCTACAAACACAACTCCAAGAAGATAAGAAAACCACAAATGATTCAGTTAACTAAGCACTTTAAACTTGAATACAACCAAGGAGATGAAGCCATCATGTGTAATTTCAAAGTAGACAGAATCATGAATAGCATCAGCTTCATTAAGGTCCATAAGATAGATTATGTAGCAAGTCTTTGTGGAGCACGTACAGCCAATTGCAGCAACATATCTTTTTGAGTATTGCCTGGTCATCAATGATGTCATCATTTTATAGTCTTAGCAAACTGTTGTGGGTTATTTTCATGTCATAACCTTTTGGACAGTGCAAATTTAGCGTCGTAGTGGATGGTGCAGTAGTTTATAGTCGTAGTGGACTGTAAAGAGGCAAACTAGTTTATAGTCTTAGTGGACTCTACATGCTAGTGTTACATCATGGCGGACAAATGTGGTAGTTTAGTGTCATACTAGATAGAACTCTATGGTGCCAGTTTCAAGTCATATCCCCAGGACCATTCTATGATATCATTTTTAGGTCATGATGCCAGGATCGTTATGTACCTCAAGTTCATCAGACATAGTACCGTTTCAGGTACAGGTGATTTGTGGGATTAGCGAACTCATTTCCATCCATGTCAGCAAGTTTGAATGCTCCATTATTGTACACCTTGGTGACTAAGTAAGGTCCTTCCTAGTTAGCTGAGAATTTATCTGGGTGTTCATGGACAGCCTTGAGGACTAGGTCTCCTTCTTTAATTGGGAACTTATGTAGATTGTGTCGATGTCGTTGCTATTGTTGTTTCTGGTACCACTCGATCTAATCAAGCATTCACACACATTCCTCTTCCACCGAGTTAAGGTCAGCAATGCACAATTCATTGCTTTGGATTTCATCTAGGAGGCCTTAGAGAGCTATCTACAATGAGGGAACCTGTAACTCCAAAGGTAAAACAACTTCAGATCTATATACAAGACTATATGGAGTTTTACCTGTAGGTGTTCGATGTGTTATTCTGCATGCCCACAATGCATAGAATAATTGTTCATGCCATCGCCTCTTGATCTGATTTAGCATCTTTTTAAGCACCATGATGATAGTTTTTTTTGTAGCCTCTGCTTGACCATTGCTCTGCGGGTAATAAGGTGATGAGAAGGCATGTTTAATACCTAGGCTTTCACAGAAGCTTTTAGTATCTGCACTGCTGAATTGAGGCCCATTGTTGGTAACGATGATCATTGGAATGTCAAAATGGGTCACGATGTTTTCTAGTATGAAAGTGCAAACATGCTTAGAAGTGGTCTTCCTAAGGGGAATAGCTTCCACCCATTTTGTGAAGTATTCAGTTGTAGTGATAATGAAGCTATGCCTTGTAGAAGAAGGTGGTGTTATTGGTCCAATGATGTCTAATCCCCATATTTGGGATGACCATGTGATTTTTTTTGTGTGCAATTTGTTAGGTGGCACATGTATTAGGTTACCATGCCTTTGGAAAATGTCACATGTCTTAACCTTGGAGAAGAAATCGTACTTCATGTGTGGCTAGTAGTAACCCAAATGTCTAATCTTTGTTGCCATCACTTTGGGTGCTATGTGCCCTCCACAAAGTCCTTCGTGGACTTGTTCTACAATTCTTTGACCATTGATGCTACTAATGCACATCAACAGAATGCCTTCATAGGACTTGCTACATAATGTGTCCCCTATTAATGCATATTTTTGAGAATGTTTTTGCACTGTGTCCTTTTGAGCGTTTGTCAAATGTTATGGAGGTTCGCCTTGTAGAAGGTACTCTTTTATGTCATCATACCATTCTATCACATGTGTTGTGCTAACGGATGCTAAGGGCATTTCATTGAGAGCATCGGTTATAGGTTCGACATAATTTGTTATAGAACTAGGCAATGCATGGAACATTTCAGGTGTCATGTTTAGGGCTAGTGTAGCAAGTGCATCGGCAACGGTGTTTTCGCTCCTAGGAACATGTTGTACATCCACGTCTATTAATTGCTTTAGTAGATATTTGGTCAAATCACAATATGGTTGCAAATGGAAAGCCTTACATGTGTAAACCTTTGTGACTTGGTTAATGACTAGTTGTGAATCACCTCGAACTACAAGACGTGCAATTTTTAAAGTCAATGCTGCCAGAAGACCTCTAAGAATACCTTCGTATTCCACCACATTATTGGTACAAGGAAAGGTTAATTGGTAGTTGAAGTGCCAGATTTCTCTGGAGGGGTATGTTAAAATGGCCGCAGCACTTCCTCCTCGGGAAGTTGAAGCTCCATCAAAATAAAGGATTGCCTTGTAGTTATCAGGTACGGTGCCTATACAATTAACATTCTCATTGGGGAATTTAGGGTTAATTGTTGTTTGATCATGTGTTGGTGAGATGGTCAATTATGTGACAATTGCTTGACCTTTTATGGAGGACTAAGCAACATAGTGTAGGTCAAACTCCGTGATCATTGCTTTCCATATAGCTATCCTACTCAACTCATAGATGCTGTTAGTGATGGCTCAAAGCACATTATTTTTGCAAATGATGTAGACTTGATTACGGAAGAGATAATGTCGCCATTTCCTCAAGGAGAAGACGAGGGCAAGGCATGATCTCTCCATGTCATTGTATCATTGTTCATAAGTAATTAGAGCATGGCTTAAGTAATAGATAGGGATCTCGATTTCATCTTCACATTTCTGAAAAAGCATCGATGCAATGGAAGAATCAGAGGTTGCAAGGTAGATGTAGAAGGATTTATCGCTCTATGGGGGATAAACTGTCAACAGTTGAGCCAACTCTTGCTTTATGTTCTCGAATGCTTCTTAGCATTGTTGAGTCCATTGGAAATGCACATTCCTTCATAGTAAGTGTTGCATGGGTCTCAACTTATCCGTCAACTTTGCAATAAAGTGTCTAATGAATTGCAGTCTACCTTGTAGACCACGTAGTCTAGTAAGGTTTTTTGGTGGTTGCATGTTAATTATTTCCTTAACCTTATCAGGGTCTACTCGTATCCCTGTTTTAGAGACTACGAAGCCAAGAATTTTTCCCATTTTAACACCAAAGACATACTTCTTTGGATTGAGTCTGAGGTCATATTTGAGACAACGTTTAAGCACTAAGTCTAAATCTTCTGCATGTTGTTCGGTTGTGTTAGATTTAATTACAATATTGTCAACATAATCATTGAGAAAATGGAGCGTGTAATCACTAAATATATATGTTATTGCTCTTTGATATGTAGCGCCTGCATTTTTAAGACCAAATGGCATAATCGTATAGCAAAATGTGACCCAAGGTGTCATAAAGGTTGTCTTGAGTTGATGTTCTAGGTTGATTCTTATTTGATTGTATCCTGAAAATCCATCCATAAAGGATAATAGTGCATGCCCAGCAGTTGTGTCAACAAGTTGATTGATACTAGGTAGCAGGAAGTCATCCTTTATAGTGGTTGTGTTCAGATCATAGAAGTCAATGCACATGCATATACTACCATTCTTCTTAGGGACTTTGATAATGTTTGATACCCAGTCAGAATAGTCAATGACTCGGATGAAAACAGCTTGGTAGAGCTTCGTGATTTCATGACGAACTACTAATGCCACCTCGTGTCTAACCTTTTGTGCCTTTTGCTTTATCTATTTGATTTTTGCATCAAGAATAATATTATGTTGGAAAATTTGAGGGTCCAACCCTGGAATGTTAGTATATGACCACGCGAATGTTTTTATATTGTCTTTTAATACTCAAGTGATGTCACTGACAAGTTATGAGTTGAGTAGGACACTTAATTTCAATGTTCTAGACTCATCATTGGATGTAGTAATGGGGACTTCAACAAGAGGATCTTTAGTGATGTTATCGGCCTCTAGATCTAAAGTCTTAGCCACATTTTTAGACCAATCTGACGTTTCTTGAGTGGAGGCTATTAAATTAGTATAAGCAAACAGGTCTAGATCTAAGGATTTTAGATTGATTATCCTTTTTAATTCCCTGTGTGGTCCACTGAGAGACAATGTTGAAAACATATTCTTGGTGGCCATGTGCTTGCTCCTGCCAATTTAAACCGGGAGCGAAGTGAGTGACTTTTACTTGATGAAGGAGTTGTCAAATGTAAACGAGTATTGGGTAATTAATCTATGTACTGAAGAAATTGTGGAATGTAGTGGTAGTTTAGTGTCATACTTGGACCATATAGTAGTTTTAGGCCATACCGGGCCATCCATGGCAGTTTTAGGCTGTACCGGGTTGGTAATATTCATGTCATTATGCTTTGCACGAATAATAAATTTATGAAATTTTATAGTCTTATGATTTTTTAAGCACATCATCATATATTTTTATATATTTCTGTTTTGATTTTAACTTTCCTCCCCTCTTTTTTTTGTTTTTGCTATTTTTAATATTTTGACCTTATCTCTAGAGAATGAAATAAAGAAGAATGCCATGTAAGAATGAAACAAAGATGATGTAAATAATAACATGAAAGTAAAAGTTAACCTTGGAACCTGATAAATTACTAAAAATAAATAAAAATGAATAAATGAAAACAATAAAATGAATAAGAAAAATGAAAGTGAACATGGGAGTTAAAAAGAGGGCTTTGAGGTAAAGGGGTGTCGTTTGTGCTAGCGTGAGTTTGTGGATGTGAGAGTGTGAGCAAGCTAGAGAGTGCAGCATGAGCGTTGGTGTGAGTTACAGTGTGCATTACAGCATGAGTTGCATCGTGCATTACAGTGTGAGTTGTAGCTTGTGTCACAGATCAGCAATGAAGGGAAAAGGGAGACCAAGTCAAGGCAAAGGGAAGAAGCAAGCGAATCTAGCATTCATGGAGAAGAGTGAAGAGCTACTTCAGCATCTCCCTAAGGCTAGAATTCCAACATGGGATGGAACTTCACTTATGTTTGCTTCCTCTTGCTTCCTTGTCTAGTATTATGTGCGCAATGTTAGTTTGGACAGCATGGTCTCTCATGGACGCCGTTTTCTGCTATTTTCTCAGTGCGATTTTGGGTTTCTCTGCTGCATTTTGGGACATCAGGGCTTGTACTAGGGTTTATGGCTTGCTGTATTTTTGGTTGTTTTTTATTTTTCTTTTTCTTCTAGTTGTGCGCGATTAGATATGGGCTAGTTTACATTTTGTAAATAGGGTAAGCTCTAGCGTGAGTGCTAGGGAAAACCCCAGCATGAGTTGCAGGGAATGGGTAACATGAGTTCCTGGGTAGGCTCCAGCATGAGTGCCAGGGGAAAACCCAGCATGAGTTCCTGGGAATAGGCAGCATGTGTGCCAAGAACAAGCCCAACGTGAGTGCTAGGAATAGGCCCAGCATGAGTGCTAGGCATGTGCAGCGTGAGTAATGTGGGTGTCCTTAGCCCTGGGATAGGCTTCCCATGGGCGGTCCTTTGTTGGGATTTCTTTTTTTTCCTTTTGTTTTCAACAGTTTTTCCTTGATTGGCCTGTATATAGGCCATGGTGATTCTAGTTTTTGCTAATTTCAGTGTCTATTACGAGGTGAACCAGTGTCTAGGGGCTAAAGAGAAAATAGTGATTGGTTTTCAGCAAGTTTTATTTTTCAAAGCTTGGTATATCTGAACTGCATTTCATGCAAAAATGAGAGGGCCGAAATTTGTGTATATACAGTGATTGCTGGTAATGTGAGCATGTCTAGCTTGCGTAGAATTGTGAAGATGAACATTGTTTGTTGAAATGTTTATTCGTTGCTGGTGTTTATGTCTACAGTGTTTATTGTTTCCTTGTTTGGACTGATTTAAGTATGTTTCTACGAATCTATGAATGTTCATGGTCCTATATTTGCGAGTTTCTTTTATATCGCTTGCAATAAACTATGGTGTAAAATATTTCAATGTACCCCACTGAGCGTTAAATATACCAAATAAATATTGGTGTCCTTGTATCATGGGGCAGATCTATGTGTTAAATATTATTTATGTATTTGGTTTATGTAATTGGATATTATTCTGAACACTTGGACCCTTTTTACTTACCTAAGGTTTTGGCTATATGTAGGGGGCTTAAACCTTCCCTCCTTGTGGTCGAGCTCGTTGGTGTACTTGCTTGGTTTGGCCCTTTTGGACTAGACGTACCTCCCTATGATATGCGTATTGGGCCTCATGTGATATGGTTCCGTCCTGGGGTTGGTGCATTTTTGTCATTTATCCTAAAAAGTTTCAACGTGGTTATATGGTCTCACTTAAGTGAGCAGTTGGCTCATCATATCATTGAAACAATGTTACTGGGATCTACACGATACATGCTTGCCTTCATTGCTGACATAGATGAGAGACTTTTCATAGTTGAGGGAGGCCCTCCTAAGGGTCCTAGGTCTACTCGTCCCTTGACTCATGTATGGGAATTGCCTACTTGTAGTCATTATAACAGCAACAACACACTTTTTTTAGCTTTTCATGCTCACACATTATTCCAAAACCCACCTGGAACAGTGTATAGAGTGGACAGGTATGTGCTTTGCCTTAATTTCTGATTCTTTTAAAATTATTTCATTTTTCTATGCATAAATATCTTTTTTCTATGAAGACCTCATTTCGATGATCAGGGGATGTGTGATGATGATGGTGGGCTTGCCTTAATGCGCACAACATTGGAGGCATTCATGGCTGGCCCCATTCTTTGTGTTGTGGTACTGGACCATACAAAAACTGCTATCGTGGACTACACTAGGAAATTCTCAAGGGCTTTTGAACATTGTCAAGTTCATGGTTGGCTGCATGAGGATTGGTCCCCCAATGGGCCAATTCTTCCTCAGGGGGTTGATCCTACTCTTGATCTGCCTACCCCATTTACTGATGGTAAATGATCATGTTCTTAGACTCCATTTTCTCTTTGTTGCATCATCGTGTACTATGTTTTTAACCTTTCACTCTATGTTTTTTTACAGCAGCCGTCTCTTTTGATGATACTAATAATATATTAGGGCTTATTGAGGCCACTCTTTTTATGAAGTATGGAGAGACAGAATAGTCGCAACAATGGTTGCAGACGAAGGCCTTTGAGTTAGTCATCAACCATCTTACCCGTGCAGGTTTGATGGACTTGTTCATTGCTCTGACTCCTAATGTTCCAGTGACTGAAATGGTTACTATTGTTGATTCCTTTAGTGATGATGCTTCTTGTTTTACTATGCAGGTTTGAGGAGTCAAGGTGTATTTCCACCTGATTGCTGAGTTCCTTTCCAATATTTTTGGCATACCTATGGATGGTGCCAAGGTGGTAGTAGATAAAGCAACCAAGGAAAGCCAAGTCATAAAGGAGCTTGAAGATTGGTTAGGAGTGTCTCAGGGTCCTAGAGGTTTTTCCATGCAAGGTGATACTCGATCAATGGAGGTGAATTTGTTGTATCCCATCTTTCGGACATGGGCATTTCCTAAATCTTTTTCTCAAGGAAGAAACCTAGGGATTGAGTCTATGCATATCATATGTGCAATCCTAGAGATGGACATGCATTATAATTGGGCACAATTTCTTGGGCCTAGCTTTCATGGAGAGATTGTTAGATTACACTCAAACATTAATGCCAAGTCCCATTTCACATTCTCCTTCTTCATGGCTTATCTATGTAGGTTTGTCGAGTTTTTAGAGGTTTATGGGGACAACCATTATATATTGAGGGATCATTCATAGTAATCTCGCCCATGGGTTTGCCATTTGTTTAACACTACCAAATATTAAGACCCACCTAAAGGCAATGAAGAGTTAGTGTTTGTTACCATTGAGGGTGCAGCTAGTTGGTCCCATCAATCCTGTGATAGCTTGGGATTGGAGCCACCTAGACTGCACACATCTCTTAGAGGAGCTGAATGTTTGATTTTTGAGACTATTGGGAAATCTAAGGTGAAGGTGAAGAGAGTTGAATGTCCAAGGGAGCCTGCTCCAGAGGTGAGACCGCCAAGAGCGAAGAGGATCCGCTTTGTATTGCTACTGGAGGGTAATTTTTTTATTTTTTTATTATACATATTATTTTTATTTATTATTACTTTTAGTTTATATGTTTATCAAATGTATATACTATGTCATACTAACACTAGAGTACTGGTGTTATCAAAGGAAAGCTCTGAGAGGGAAAGAGAAGCCTTAGCCCCAATGGTTGAACCTGAAGTGGTTGTCACAGGGCTAGAGGAAGGGGAGAAAGATAGGGAAGAAGCGATCGAGGAACTCCCTGTCTCGCAAGAGGAAGATGTAGCAAGCATCATGGAGATGAAACTTGCTGAGGCCTTGGATGCACTTAAGCATTCAAGCAATGAGAGGGGCTTTTTCGATGGGTCCTTGCAACTTGGTGATCTGCCCAAGCTGACTAGCAAAGGGCTTTTTGGTATGTTCCTTTAGCTTGATCCACATTTTCACCCTTTAACCTTTATATGTTGGTATTGATTATCTTGATTATTCCTAGCATCAGAGGTGGATGCTGAGGTCTCTGAGGTGCATACATCCTAGGCAAAGGTGTCAGGGTCACAGGCCCTGATTGAAGTGACATTCCATGTTTGTCCAACATTTGCTGACTGGTTAAGGCCATGGCATGAAATGCCTAATAAAATGGACTTTGTCATGGGAATTGCTAATGATGTGGTCACTTGCCTACAACAAGCTCATCCAGAACTAGGTATGTGTATGTTACGTATCATGCTAAGTGTCTGGGCTTATTGTGTCTATTTGCATTCATTGTTAATTATAGCTGTGGTACTTATATTTGTAGGTGCCAAGGTTCAATAGGATCCTTTTGAGGCTACTCATATTGATGCTCTTCCTGAATTGCTAGAAAATGTTGAACAAGTCCCTAGGAAGATTTATGATGTAGTTTTTAGCTACGTTGTACAAAATGCTAAGTCCCTCTAGACTTGTAGGCATTCAATTGAGTACCTATGGAATGAGGTGCACTAATTGAAGGAAACATTAGCGAAGGAGAGAGAAGATAAGAGGGATCTTCAGTCTCGATATGATTTTGCTGCTGCTAGGCTATCTAGTGATAGTACTTGGTGCACATCTGAGATCACCCATGCATGTTACTGGACAATTTTAAACAACAAAGTTCAGGCAACATGGGATTTAGCTAAATAAAGGGCACAAATGGATTTACTAAATAGAAAATGTCATGATTGAAAATATTTTTTTGCTAAGGTACGTAAGTGGGGTTAAGATCAAAAGAAACCAATACAAGAAGTGGTTAAAAGAGGAATCAGTTGAACATCGCTAGAAGGAAATGTTCATTAATGGACTAGGCTTGCGTCCTGCTTATGATAGGTTTTCTAAGTGCACTGAAGTGGAGGAATCTCCTGAGAGAACCATTACCACCACCTTTAGGGAGGCTTTGATAGGCATGTTCTCTCTTGAGTGCCCTACTTGGGCCTTGGTGGACAAGGGTAAAACTTTGGCCGGTATTGATCTTGGTCTAGAAGAGGATTGGGCCAACGTACCCAAGGAGGAGATTTTGCAATGCTTGGAGGCTAGTCTATAGCCCTCTTCACCTGTGAGTATTTTATTATGGTGCTTACTTTTGTATTATTTTATTTGTTTTTAGTGTTAGTGTTATTGTTCATTCAGGTTTTCTATTCATGTAATGTTTTGTTATGCTTACCTATTTTTTTATTTTTTATTTTTTTTCTGTTGTAGGGACATAGTAATGATGAGGCTGGCCCTAGTGGAGTGTGAGCAAATGATGTGGAAGATTTTGGGGGCTAGCGCCCTCCTAGTACTAATGTGTGAGCTAACTATTAGTCTAGCTTTGGCTACCAAATGTTTTGGATTTTTGATGTTTAATGGGAGTGTATGATATGTATTTAATCGTGTCATAATGTGTTGGCATTCTATTTCCATGTTGACATTCCATATTATATTTATATATATTTATATTTTTTGTTATTTTTCTTATTTTCTCAGGTATATTATGAACATATGCGTGTAGTTGAATGTAAAATGAGATTTCAAGATGTAAAACAAAACATAAGGAAAATATTTGTAAAAAATGCATAATTGAAATTGCAACTTGTGACATGTAAATGAAAATTTGGCATAATGTAATGAGAGTTTGTAAACTTTCAACATACTAAGCTCTAGTTGAAAGCCATTTCGGGCTGTGCACATTAGTTTAGAGTCATGGTGGACCATTGCATCAGTGTTGAAAAAGAGAAAGAGGGATTACTAGTTTTAGGTCATAGTGGCCCGAAAGCAATAACAGTTTTAGGAAGCTTTAAAAGGAACCAGCCATTTCTAACTGTGGCTAGTTTAACATCATTTTGAACATTCGTCGGCAGTTTTAATGTCAAATCGGACGGTTAGTAGTTTAACATCATTCTGGACGCTTGATAGTTCACCCTAGTCATTGAGTTGCTTTTTTATTTTTTGTAGTTTGACATGAGGGGTGGGGCAGGTAGGTACAATCTTATACTCACCTTCCCCTTCACTGGAGATATCAAAAGGTAGCTCTGACCAAGAGATGTTAGTGGGAATGGCTCCTATGTCTGTGATGTCTAGTGCTTCCTTAGTTCTAGTAGTATCATGGGTTAATGGTTGGCTCATGTCTTGAAGTGCGTTCATGGTTTCTTGTTTAGGCTCAGAGAACTCAACCTCTGACCCTTGATCCATTCCCGAGTGTAAGGAAGTGAGTGATGCTGTTGTGTTCCCGTGTATGATGACTTCACCACCCTCATAGGGTAGATGGATTTCTTGATGGATTGGTGAGGATACGACTCTAAGTTGAGCTAACCAAGTTCATCCTAGAATCAGATTGAACCAGCATTTTATCAACCACTACGAATTCAGCCGATGTGGGGAACTAGTCCCCTGCTATGAAATCTAAGGTAATCATGCCTTTTACCACGACACAGGAACCACTGAAGGATTTTAAAAAGGAATTTGTTGTGGTCCATATTTGCTCTGTAAGACCTAGTTTTTCGATGACAGGAAAGGGTATTACGCTTGTTGCTACACCGTCATCAACATGCATCCTATGTATTTTGAAGTGGTTGACTTATATTGTTATAAACATAGGGGCTGTAGTGACCTCCCTTGTTTTGTCATCTCGCTTAATATCATTAGCATGAAACTCTAGGGATGTGGGCCTTAATTCTTGAGGTTGTGGGGACAGTATTGCATAAATGGATGGCTCATCTATGAGAAGGTCCTCGCTAATAGGAATCAAAGTCAACATGCACATGAGAGCTTCCCAATGTACCAGTGAGGTCATTACTAGATCATACAGGCTTAAGGAAGTATTCTTTTGTTTCAAAGCCTACGTGACTTGGGTTAATGCACTTGCTAGATCCTTACCACTTGGGATGCTCTTTCTTGTGGAGACTTGGTCCATTTGACCCAGCATTCGTATTTCTTGTGGAGGGATTCTTGTGTTAGTAACTAGGGATGTTGAGTTTGGGACACTGGGAGTGCTGGTATCCTTCTCTTGATGGCTTGTGCTAGGCTCACTGGTGGATAGAACCATAGGAACAACATTTAGCGGTATGGGCTTCGATGGTCCCAATTTATGCTCATGATGTTCCTTTTCTAGAAGCTCTCTTGTGAGCCTGTCAGCAAGGCACTCTCGCAAGGTTCATAGAGGAACTATAGGGGGTTCCATGTTAGGATGTTTTGGTACCCAGATCACAAAAGGAGTGGGTCAGGTTTCTAATGGTGTGGTTGCTGCTATGATAGAAGGAGGTATGGGAATGATGAATGGTTTTTGTGGTGCAGGGAATGTGCATATGACAAAAGGAATTTGGGGAGGTGTTGAGGTAGGTGTAGTTTCAAAAGGCTTGCGGATTACAAAAGGTTTTTGAGGGGTGTCTTGCCCATTTTCCACATGAATAGTGTTAATCACATATTGTGAGTCTTTAGTATTGAGAGGATCCTTATAGACTCCCATGGGCTGGTTTTGGGGCTTTACTGGGTTTGCCTTGTCAAATACTATTTCACCCTTGTCAATCATGCGTTGTATATCTTGTTTTAAAGTAAAGCAACAGTCAGTTCTGTGCCCACACCATTGGCGATATTCACAAAACCTATCCAACCTAAAGCCT